>OY288108.1:148085415-148489355 GCA_958431115.1 Syrphus vitripennis | reverse complement strand
AAAAACTAACAATTGCATGCAAATTTTTTATGAAAATTGGTGAATCTTTTAATTTTATTTGTCTCAAATTTTTTTTTACAGTTAGCCCCAGTTATTTTTGAATCAATATACATACGAGAAAATAGGAATAATATTATTTCTTGAGTCGATTTTTGATTTGGGGAATACTGTATGAAAAAATATAAATATGAATTTGTATAAAACTTTTGATCTTCATAAATTAAAATACAATACAAATAATAAAGATATTTTGAACAAATTTTGAATTTCTCTGTTATTTTTATTTTATATAAATATGAATTTGTATAAAACTTTTGATCTTCATAAATTAAAATACAATACAAATAATAAAGATATTTTGAACAAATTTTGAATTTCTCTGTTATTTTTTAGCGATGTTGGCCGTTTGACATGTCCTCTTTGTACCCAACGTAACTGGCAACAAATTGATAATGACTTATGGCGACTTGAGCAATGGTTACAATTTGCCGAAAACACCCAACGCTCGCAAACAAATCCGCCTTGCAATATTGAAATTCTAGAAGATATCGTTCAGGACCATCGAGAATTCTTGTTGGACTTAGAAAGTCACAAAATAATTATAACTTCATTGAATGTTGTCGGTGATCATTTAGCAACTCATACTTTAGATACTGAAAAGGCTGAGCAACTGAGAGCTAGATTGGATAATGATAACTCCCGCTGGAATACGGTTTGCATTAATGCAACCAAATGGCAAAGTCTGTTACAAACTGAATTGATGGGCAACAGTGAGTTCCATCAGATCATTGATGAGCTTTGTACTTGGTTGCAGCAAACCGAACAAAATATTAAGGCTTCAGAACCAGTTGACTTGACTGAGGATCGCAAAATTCTGGAAGCAAAATTCAGAAAATTCAAAGAATTGCGTGCCGAATTGGAACGTTGTGAACCTAGAGTTGTTAGTTTGCAGGATGCTGCTGATCAATTATTGAAAGCCGTTGACGATAGTGAAAGCTCTTCACTCACTTATACAAGGTAAGTTAGATATTATGAGTAAGTGTGGGCGAAGGAATTTTAGTTTCAAAAACCAGCACTCTTAACTATAAAATGATTTGCTGAATTATTTACAATCATAATGATATAAGGCCCTACCAAATAATTAGAAGCGATTTAAATATTTCACCAAAATAGAATGGATTCTAATAAACAAAACGTTAACAAACCATATATCGAAGCGATTCCAAACAAATAAACATACCATATATCGTTACTTATTTTGGATCCAATCCATTTTTTCTATTATCGTTTATTTGTTCTTTCCAATAAATATATAATGTACATAATACATATATACATATATAATGTACATAAAATTTTCATCTTAAATGTAATCAAATTGGTAGGGAAAATAGTATTTAAAGAGCATAATAATAGTGGTAAATGCTCTTAAATCCAAGTTAAAGCTTTTAAACAATTTTTTTTTTTGTTTTGTTTTGAAAATAAATTAATTTTTTTTTAGTATCATAACTGATTTTATAATTTATTAATTTTGAGTGGGCTATATGTTAAAAATGAATATATATATTTTTTTTCAAAAGCGACGTTCGGGTGTTTTTACGCCTCATGCCCTTTACTCCATCTATTACAATATCTTACACGAATTAATCGATTAAAAAAACCTAAGTGCGCCACAATGCTAGGGCGTGTAGGTTGGCTTAAAACAAGAAAAAAATCGTATGGGAGGGCGGTGTCCATTCTCTTAAATTCCCTATACGAGAAAGTTCTGCTCATTATTTGGAAATATGGTATTTTAAAGATAAAAAATCATATGTAAGAAGATGTGTTTTTTTCGCATACAAATCGTATAGAAAAACGATAAGTTCGATGAAGGAGGTGTTAACGTTAATTTTATGAGCTAAAATTTTTAAAGCCGTGTTTTTTTTTTTGACAAAACAAATCTTTTGAGCCTGTTTCGAAAGAACTTTTTTTTTGAAACACTATTTATACTGTATTGTAAAACTTTATTGTGCGTGGAAGCGTTACCTGGCTAAAGTCCTGCCGCCGCGTATTGGCCGATCGCACTTGTCGTCGTCGACGTGGCAGTATAGTAAAGGCAAGTGTGTTATAGATTTTACATGTGCAAGCTTACAATTGCATAATTGCAACATTGTATTCAGGCGACTAGCCTTGTTTCTAATAGGTACGATACATTGTATGTATTAAGTTGGTGCTCTAAGACTTCTGATTAACAAGTTCACAAATGCTGTGTAGTGTATTGTTAGGATAATTTTTGCTATATAAGAAAGATTTTCGGGCATTAAATAGTAGCTGTTATTGGAAGGTACAATGTTCCTGTAAAATAGTGTTTAATTTAAACTCAGCCTGACAAAGAGCACTTTAAAATATTATCTACCCAAATAAAAATTAAGCCATTTCCATATTCGAAAATAACAATGTTAAATTACAATGATGACTCACAATTTATGTGTTCACTTATTGTTAATGTGTTCGTCCGCCCATAGCAACAATGTAAGATTTTGTGTGAAAGAGTCTTATGTTGTCTTAATTTATCCATAGAACTCTTTCTAGGTTAACCGATCTAAGGCTTCGCCTGCAATCTTTGCGCAGGCTGTCAGGTATCTATATAGTCAAATTGGGTGCAGTACTTGGCTACGATGGTGAAAATCTGGGAGTGTCACTGCATATGCTTTCTAATGAGGTAAGTTTGTTTTTCATTTAAATACACATACATTGATTTGAGATAAATTTGTTTGCACTAAAGTTTTCAGAAATGCTTTCACAACTTCTATTTGTTATAGCAGATCTAAAAATTAAAAATATATATTTTCTTATACATTTTTTTTTTAATTTTTTTTATTTTGTAAGTTTTAATTTTATGTACTTGTTTTACTTTGTTTTTGCTACGCAGCTTCTGGAACAATCTGAATCAAGGATTCAACCTTCTTCTTCTTCTATTATGGCATCATCGCACAACACTGAAATTGCAAAGTAAATACTAGAATTATTTTGATTTTAAATTTATTTATTATTTGTATTGTTAAGTACAGTAAAATTCTTTGTCTCTATGCGTCAGTTTATAATTTGGAGCAAGTGAATATAATTTTTCTTCTCTATTTGACAAAAAAAAAACTGAAAACATGGTGTCCCAACAAGATTGCAAGATTTAAATTTTAAATGAAACGCAGATATTAAAAAAAAATCCCGAATTCTTTATTACATCGCAAAGTAGACAGAATAAGGTTATGTATGGAACAACACATCGGGCAGATGGCCGTTCGTTAATTGGGTATTGGAGAGACAACATGAAAATGCTGATTTTGCCGATAAAATCATTTTTAGTGACGAGGCCCATTTCCATCTTGATGGCTTCGTCAATAGGCAAAATTGTCGCATTTGGGGCGCGGGCGCAGCATTTATGCAAAACGGTCATTGAAAATTTCATTAAAAGATCGCGTATGTGCCAGCAAAGCCGCGGCGGCCATCTGCCCGATGTGTTGTTCCATACATAACCTCATACTGTCTACTTTACGATATAATAAAGAATTCGTGATTTTTTTTTTAATATCTGCGTTTTATTTAAAATTTTAATCTTGCGTTCTTGTTGGGACACCCTTTATAAGCTAACCATAGAGAAATTATTGTTTCCTATATAATAAATTAAGGCGATTTAGTATATTTAAGTATATTAGTAAAACTCATCACGTAATGCGTAAAAAAAATTTAACTTTTAGTATCTTAATTCTAAATATAAACTCTTGTGACTTTGAAAGCTTTTGCTAAGAACATCTATTTCAATTTTCAAAAAATTCTTAAATAAATCCGTTTCTTTCAGTTCCGAAGATGCTGTCGAAGGAGATGTAATCAACACCACTGTTCTAGCACGCGGTTATCGATTTTTAGGTCGCGTTGTTCGTGCCTCACTACCCATACAAGCGCTCATGTTGCTGTTACTGGGTGTTGCCACACTTGTGCCCCACGGTGAAGACTACACTTGCATGTTCTCAAATACATTTGCTCGAAGTTTGGAGCCCATGCTATCATACCCAAATGGACCACCACCAACCTAAAATCCCAAACCCTTTAAATACTATCAGTGATAATTATATAAATACATATATGTGTATATAGATATATGTATGTATAAAAAAAGAAATTAGTATAAATAAATTGATCGATTCAAAAGTAAAACTCATGGCAATACAATAAAAACGCACATGATTATATTTATTATATTCATTGCCAATTATAATGTATGTAGTGTTCATTATTTATAATGTACGCTAATCAACAAAATTATATGCTTGTTTATTCAGGTCAGAAAACACAAAACTTCAATTCTTTAAGTTAAAATTAATCTCCCCTTGAATTTTAACTCTAAGAAGAAAACATTTCATGATCTGAATAAATCAGCTGCTTTTGAATTTAAAAAAATACAAAACATGTATCCTATAACGGTGCTAAATCCTTAAAGAACAAAAAAAAAAATATAAAAATTTTAAAACATTTATTTAATAGAGTTTATTAATAATTATAAATCAAAAAATATTGAACATAAATCCATCCAATTTTTTTATTTAAACATTTTGTACTTTGTTTATATTGTATTTTATAATAATATTTTTTTTTAAACAGCTTAAGAAATGTAAAAAAAATGTAACAGAATAAACGTAGTATCCTATGATATAATAAAATAAAATATAAAAGGTATTTATATGATAAAAATTTGTTACATGCATTAAACGAATATTTAAATTTAGATTAATAACATTGTACCTATTACACTTTAATATAATCGAAATGAAAAATTTAAATATTGTGCTTTTTTTATTCATTCGTTTTTGAAAAAATAGCAAACCAAAAATCTTATTCTACGGTAGGTACCGCAGCGTTTTTTTTTGTTTGAACAACAAATAAATAATATAATTTTTTTTTTAAATTTAAAATTTTAATTTTGATTGATTTTCCTACAAACCTTTTGTTTCTGTAGTTCAGTTCTAGGGCGACAGAAGACATACTGAATTGTTGGACTTTTTTTTTGAGTAATTTATCATAATAATGTAAGATCTGATTAATTTCTCCGTATTTGGTATACATTACCTACTGTAATAAGCCGTTTTGCCTTTGGGGTCCATATTTTACCCGTCCTAGCGCATTTGGGGTAGTTCTTGGACCGCCAGCTCTTTACAAAAAAAAAAAAATCTTATGTCAGGCTCTCATCCAGGTGTTATGATGTGCGAGATAATTAAAACTTTCCCCTTTGCTTTTCTCGACGGAGCAACCCCTTTACTTGGCTTCTTCTTATCCTCCCATCCCTCTTACTTCATCCGTCTCATCTTCCTTTTTTTTTTAAATTAATAACGCATTATGGCTTTTATTTTAACTCAAAAATATGAAAAAAATTATTATTTCAATATCATTTGATTGTAAAAATGTTTCATAGTAATTCAATTAAATTTATTAAGTATTATTAAGACAAAGTGCAATTTTTAAATTTATTTCGATTAATTTTAATTTTTAAAACCGAAATTATTTTGTTCCACGTGGAAACCGAGATGTCGATTGGTAAATATTTTTTAAATCTTCGAATTATTCTAAAATTTGGGAAATTTATTCCTCTTGTCCATTTATATATTTTTTGGTATATTTAATATAATTGCTTTTCTTTTCAAGCTTAAAATAATTATGGCCCCTATTATGACTCGCGAGTCGCGCGAAAAATGTGTCGAATGTGACTTTTTGGCATTACCGTTTGCGACTCGCCTAATACATTCGCCTCAAATGTCAAAAAATTTGGCGAATTGAAAAGTCATTGTATTTTACCCTATCGAGGTAACCGTCGGAGCGGAATTCTCTCCGAAATTGTACGAATCGGAGACATTTTGCTTCGAGGTAGTTGTCCGATCAGCTGATCGGAGATTCTCTCCGACGAAATTAAACGCATGCCATTTACATGCGATGCTTTGCGATTAAGTAGGTCAAATCTTTTTTTTTTCGTTACTATTTTCTCCGAAGTCCTCCGACAAGTTCTGGTCGCGGAAGTTTTTCTTAAAAAAAGAAAAATTATTAAAATGTATGTAATAAACAAATAAAGTTTATTTAAGTTAACTTTCTATTTATAATGGACTTTTTGTTTTTAGGCAAAACGAAAAAACGAGCTCACGTCAGTACGAGCGGATGGTGAATTTACTCACTGAATATCCTGATGTAGCTCAAAACTATACGAAAAGGTCACCAGAAATTGTGGCTGTGTTTTGGGAGGATCTGGCCAATCAATTAAATTCTTTGGGACCAAAACAAAGAGATGTTGGTGGATGGAAAAAAGTATGTTTGTGATCTTTTTTTTGTACCTTAATCCGTTTCCATTGTGATTCTGATTAAAATATGCATATTTCATGTTTTTTTAAAGGTTTGGAGTGACTATAAGTGCTATATAAAAAAAAAAATTGACGGCAAACAGGAAAGAAGTTACGGGCACTGGTGGAGGGCAGCTCTGTAAGTGGCATTGGAGCTGTGTCTGTGTCTGTGACTGGCCAATTGCACATTCAAAATCTTTTCCAACGCCATGTTGGTAGTTTCCTTCGGCAAAAAATCTAAGGCAAGCTGCTAATTTATGTTCCGGAGTGACACAATCAGACCGATGATTTGTTTTGTATTTATGTTGAATCTGCTCCAAAACAAAAGCAAACGCATTTTTATTTAGGCGAAAGTTTTTCTTAAATCTGGAAGAGAATTGTAGAATTATCAGATAAGAATTAGATTAGAAGATAAGTTTACTTACGCCGCGTCAGATAATTCACGTATATTGCTTTCGTTTCTCAATTTTCTTCTGTTTTCTTTATATTGTGCCCTTATCTCGTGTGATTCAACGTCCAAATACAGTCCTATGCTAACCATTTCTCTTATGTAATTGTTTGTATAAATTCAAATAAATATTTATTTATGTTTCAAAACTTTTTTTTCACTTTATTCTTTCTTTGACACTTCAAATGGAAACAAAAAACAAATGCTTGTTAGTAAGGATGGGACATATTTGTTCGATAGTTTTGTTTTTAAAATCGGTTCATCTAATAACAATACTTAAAAACGCTAGCGTATTATAAATGAAAAAATTACTTTTTACAAACAATAAATTACACTCTCTCACTAATTTTTTATAGTTAAAAAAGCTTATAGTGTTTATTTTATTAAAAATTATCGAAAATATATCGCATTTTCGATATATCGGTTAATTTGCACATCTTTGACTGAAATGTATATCCATCGCAATGCGTTGTTGCATTTCTGTAAATTTTGTTCCGATGACAGCTACCTCGAACCGAAATTGAATCTCCGACGAAGGATGCGTTGCGGAGAATGTTCCGCTCCGACGGTTACCTCGATAGGGCCGATTATCTTTAGCGAATGTTCGCCTTTATCTGTCAAAATCAGTCGAACTGCAATTTTAAGTGACTTTGAAAGGCGAATGTTGAAGCTTGCTTTTAGCAATACCTCGACTAGAGTAATTCGCTAAATCGTTCGACTTAAGACGAACGTTCGACTCGCGAGTCATAATAGGGGCCTATGACTCACCCCTGTTATTTCCTTGCGTAGTGGCCACTGCAACTAAAGACTTATGGAGGTGTACTCTTTCACTGTACACTTTGATTGTACTTTGATACAATTCAAAATTAA
This sequence comes from Syrphus vitripennis, assembly GCA_958431115.1. NCBI lineage: Eukaryota > Metazoa > Arthropoda > Insecta > Diptera > Syrphidae > Syrphus > Syrphus vitripennis. The sequence goes on along the minus strand of OY288108.1, from coordinate 148,481,681 downwards.
GTATATATACAGTTATAAATATACCACTTTACGCGAGTTAAAATCTATAATATTTGATACGTTTCGCGCAGCCATACCTTTTGATAAAAACTTTTCTTTTCGGCGATCACAAGTAATCCAACAAATATCGGTACAATGAATTTAAAAAAAATTGATTTGATTTTTAAAATGGATTTTAAATAACAAAAAAAATTATATATATGTCGATTTTATCTCTGAAGCTCAATATTCAGTGTTTAAATTCGTCACGGGAATATTTGACGGTATATAATGATTTATTATTCTGTTTAATATATGTATATATTGAATAGAAGGATTTTGGCGATTCGAAAGGACTTACGATCGCCTGGGAAAAAAGCTACAACACTATTTTGGAAGTTGAGATTTGTGCCTGCCTGGTCATTGGAAAAGGGATCAGATGTATCCGTAGAAATTTGTCCGGTCGACACGAGTCACATGACGATCTTCATATATACACATATGATAGATAAAGATATTTACAAATTGTGTAAATTTGTTATAAGGAGATCTATAAGCTTTGAAAACGTCTTCGTTAAGGATTGTTTGAAAACGAAACAAAAACAATAAATATTTTTCGTCTAGTGAAAAGTGAAACGATGAGAATTGGGGCATTTTCATCGTAACTTTTTGATAAACAAGCCTTTGAAATTGAAATACGACCTAGACATTTTCAACAGCTCTTTTTGATTAAACTTAATATAAAGGTCCTTCTAAGCCCTTTTATATATATATTCCGATTCCTTTCGAATCGCCAAAATTATTCTATTCAAAGAAAAACCAATATATAAAAAAACTGCTAACACCCATCGCTTCATTATTTGCTTACCAATGATTAAATTTTTAAATAACGTATTTTCTCTTTTTAAATTTCCAGCTATCTCTCAAAATTATTTTTCTTTTATTTTCTATTTCCTGTTTAAAATTAAACTTTTAATAAAAAAAATAAATTTAAAAGTAGTAGGTAGTAGTAAAAAACCAAATTTGTACAAAGATAATTTTTTTTCTTTTGAATAGGTAGTAAGAATTTAAAAGGCACCAGCGAGCGGCTGAGAACTTCTCGCTCTTGAACTTTGATTGCAATACTTCTTTAGTCACCTTTCTACTTTCTTTTTCCTTGCAGAAAAATAACATCTAAATCGCATCAGTTAACTAAATTCCCCTCTTTCCAGCATCATTGAACTATAGTTTTAAATTGTTTGCATTTTGAGGAGAAATTTCTTCTCGAATCTCTTCCAAATCAATACAAAAAAAAACTGCAAAACCAGGGCAAATTCTTAAACGCAAAACTTGCGCAAATTATGCTAAGCAAACAATTCCAAAATGCAAACGTAAACATCCCTGCTAAGCAGATTGTCCCTTAATGTAGTAGATTTTATTTTCATGCGCAAATGCAAATGTATTTCGGCAAATGTCAAAAATATCTTGCGCACTTCACTTGCTTTGCCTTTTCAACTGCATTCTTCATTTGCTTTGCATGTGGTTTGCTTTGCAAATGTTGCGTTTAAGAATTTGCCCCCAGTTTCCTCATATCTGCCTCTGAACAGATTCTACATAGTAGGAATCGCGCAAGTTGTTTTTATTTGCTCTCGGGTATAAGTTTTATTTTCGTTTATAAAAAAATAATAGCAAATAAAAACAATATCGGTAACACTTTGGTCTCAAGTGATTAAAATCGGAGAAAAGAAATTCTGAATAAAATATTAAGGTTTAACCTTTAACATATTTTAATACACATTCATTGTTTATAAAAAAGACAAAGATAAATAAAATTATAAAAAATAAATAGATACCTATATGAATATCTGAACAGGCGACTCCCTCGAAGTCGATTTTCACTCTAACTCAAACTTTTTTTATTTTCCCCAGTTTAATTTAAATGAACATTGACTTAGCCGGAGTCGACTGTACATATGTATATATTTTATGTATGTATGTACATTATACAAACTTAAATTTAATGAACAAACATATTTCTTCTGGTGTTGCAAGTGTAAAAAATATCTTGTTGAATAGATGCACCCTCTGTTAGACAATTTGGACATATTGGGTTGGGTACTTCTTCTTCCTGTTCATCGTAAAATAATGTATCCTCATCTAACAATGTGATGCAACGAACGTTTCGTGGATATTTCTTAAACGAAAATAGAATGCATTTTTTTTTAACAGAAAGTTTTATATTTTTACCACCACCACTAATGGCCGTTCAACCCCTTCTTCTGAGGAAACTAATGATTTGAAAGTTATTTTTTTTGATCTTAATGTAATATTTAATGTATAGACTAAAAGTAAAATCTGAAAAAAATATCGAAATATATTATATAATTGTGGCAATAAAACAAATATATTGACGATGAAAATGTTGATAACATTAAGGCTTATTTCACAATGTCTTATTAAAGTTACAAATAAGCTATGAACTTGGAACTTACTCATCAATTGAGAACCTAATATTATTAATTTACTTTCTGATTACATCTTACTAACCAGATGTAATGCTGATTAGTCAATTTAACTGTCAAGTAAAATAACGACTAATGTCAGTGTGACATTAAACAAAATAATGTGTAACGGCACTTTCTCTTCACTTTTATTACCACGACGCGTCGGCTTAAAAATACCGATAGCGCTTAAAATCAAAGGACATCGCTTGATTGATATTTTATTTAAAATGTTTTCATCTGTCCAGCACATGTCTGGAAAATTGGAATGATTGAAAACTTAAAGTTGAAATGCCGATTTTTTAAAACTGATAAGACTCGGTGGTTTTTCAAGCAAAGAAAATCATTCAAAAAATGTGTTTTAAACATAAAATTAAATATTTCAACCTAAATATTTAGCAGCTTAGAATCAAATTGTTGTTACTCACTTAAGAATACGAGATCTAGAAAGACTCTAAGTTGGTATGACAATGAAATAGACTTAGTTTTAAGACACTGAATGTTCCGTTTTTCACGAGACCGAGAAAAAATTTCCTAGTCTTTTCTATTGGACAGCCCTAAAATATACTTTCGGTGAATACCTAAATTAAATAAGTACTATCCTTATAACTGCGACCGCTAGTCGAGATCGGGTGAGACTTTTGAAGTCCCGTCTCCGTTTCGCGAAAATCGAAAAAATGCAGGGGCTAATTCTTAAAATGAAAACAATCGAGCGGTACGTAATGTTTTCACTCTACCTCTCTCCATCATATCTGTAGAAAAAGAAAAGGTTATTTTCAAAACGATATCGTTGAATCGTTTCAGTTTTACACGTTGTGGGAAAATTGCTTTGTAATACTTTTAAAGTTTCGTTAACCTTCAAAAGAAAGTGTTATTTTCAAAATAATATCGTTGAATCGTTTCAGTTTTACGGAATGACCTTACAATATCGTAAAACTAAGTCTCGAACAAAAGCGTATGTTTTACTTACTTGAATTACTAAACTAGAAACCCAAATAATGGAAACGATGTGGGAAAATTGCTTTGTAATAATTTTAAATTTTGGGAAACATCCATCCACATTAATATTATTTATGTCTATAATAAAATCCTTGATATTTTTAGTATGAGGAGCAAAACTTTCAAAACAAGAAGAAGATGAACGTTTGCAGCAGGCATATGGAATCATTACCATTGATGATTGACTCAAATCAGACCTGCAAACCACATTAAGAAATAATATTTTTGAAATTACATACATACACATGTACATATGTACATGTGTTTTTTTTACATATCTAAACACTCATTCTGTTGTTCTGGAATCCATGCTGCTTCTTCCCAATCCTTATATCCAAAAACACCACAACAGTCATTGTGATACTGAATTCTATCCCATAGTAACCTCCATTCCGGATCCGTAAAGTAAATATCAATCCCTTTAAACAAGGCCGCTTCGTATGCGATTTGTAGGGATTCAATATTACTATATTGAAACCACACCGTAACAGATCCACACATAACAGCCAAGGTGCAGAAACTTGTCCATAAAATCAACAATTTTGAGTGTTCAGTAATTGTGTGATTTTTACAAATATGGTTCCATAAGACAAATCCAAGAAAAAAACAAATCAGAAGTTCGAAGCTCAGAAGGTAAATATTGGACATTTGACTGAGAAGCAATTGACGCTCTGTTTTTGGTAGGTAAGCCATGAGTATGCAATGGAAGTAACTTGCTATGCATAGAAGATTTAATCCGGCCATAATTTCTAATGAGAGTAGAATTGTGACACAATATTTTGAGCGGTTTATTTTGTCACACATTTGAAAATGTTTGCCATGTTTTGAGTTTTTGAATTTGTATCTATGAGTAGTTTTGGGACTTCTACATCAATAAATCATAGAGTAATACATAACTAGATTTGAAAATTTTACATTGATAAACCATAGAAACTTTCATAGTTACAATACATTCCATGCACTTAAACAAATACTGATTTTTTGTTTAGGAGGCATAAACAAAACTCCTACATCGTCATAAGAACCCATTTTGTCAAAATCATTTTCACTTCACTTACTAAAAGTTTATTTATAATTTTGATTTGGATTTCAAGTCAGTGAAAAGTGAAAAAGTTTTTTTTACTAAAGAATATTGAAATAATAAATAAAAAAATACCTGCAATGGCTGCAGCAAAAGGTGATCATGTTAGTATAATGAGCAGTGTCAGCGAATCTGATCAAGAAGGTAATAAACAGAAATCTCTTAAACTGCCTTTCTATTAATAAAAATAAATGTGTTTTTTTTAAATTTGGTTTAAGATAATGAAATTAAAGAGCAAATACAGACTGTTGCAGAAACACCAATTCCAACATATTCCGATGAGGATTTAACACAATTGGTAACCTTCGTTCAACGTATGACAATATTATATGGTTTGGACCATAGAGACTGGACAGAACAGAATCTGTCTGTGATACGTGGCTGGTTTCTTGGAGTAAATGAGTTAGTTTTGACTATTTTTTATGATGCCAACAAGTTGATTGCGTGTCTGAGTTTCCCAATAGTGCAAGTGCAAGGTTTGACATACTTTATGCGAAAACCAAATGAAATTTTTGATGTAGAAACCTTTCATGATGAAGTTATACATGGAACTTTACTTGAAAATATCGACGAAGCGTTTTTGAAAACCATGAGTCTAATTTACGTTCCATATTTTCAAAATTATACAGACTGGAGTGAAAATGTACGATGTAGATTTTTCAATGCATTGGATAAAGTTTTGGCAAATGTAACTGGGCTTCACTATAAGATGTCCGGAGCTACTGTACTGTACGTACCCAGCATTAACACCAAACATAATCAAGGAGGTGCTGCAAAAAATCGTGAGCTTATTAAAAGCCTGGAAGCTATTGCTGTTCACTGGGGTAATCAAATAAGAACATGTTTGGCAGACAAAGTGCTGGTTGCACCCCATGAATTAGTTTGTCCTATTGAAGAATATGAGTTTTGGGTTTACCGATGTAAGAAAAAATAATTTTGGGCTAATTTTAATATCCGATATTATATCCCTAACAAATTTACAGATGAGGTTCTTCAATGCTTAAGCGTTCAACTTCACAGTGATAATATTGAAAATATTGTTAAGATACTTAGAACTGCTCAATCTGTATACATCAAACAGATAGAGGAGTTAATAGAAGAATGCGACAGTGAACTAATAGAATCCAGGTCGAATGTAAAATATTTACAGCTACTCGTTAAACCTTCTCAGTTAATGGACAATGCAAAGACACCAGCTGAAATTGCTTTAATGCTACCCAGATTAATTCATCTTATACGGTTTATATGGTTTAATTCGGAATATTATAATAAAGCCGAGCTCATAACCGGCTTATTTCGGAATTTAAGCAACCAAATAATAAAATTTTGCATATCAAAAACAAACATCGACAAAATTCTGGAAGGTCATCCAAGGTTTGGAATCCTTATGTGCAACATGTCAATTGAATGTTGTTTGTCATATAAGGCAATATTCAAGGAAATTTTCAAACAGTATAAGGAAATTATCGGAGTGAAACTTGATGAAGCAATGATATTTAATCATATTAATGCATTTGAAGAACGTTTGTATGATTTAATTGATATATGTCAATCAATGATAGTATTTGGGAGATTGGATGAAACTGAAATTATTCCAAAACCATTGTTCGGGGGAACACGTGGATCTTATTTTGAAAAGAAATTGGAAAATGTAGAAAATAATTTTGTTGAAATACTCGAAACATTAAGGAAAGATTCAAAGGATTTAATATTGGATGTACATACAAATGAGTGGTGAGTACTTTTAAAATTATCAATTGAAAATTGTATTTTGAGACACTTAAGACACAAAAAAAATATTATTAACGGGCAAAATACCAATTTTTTTTTTAAACTAACTATTCTTTAACATTCATTTTTAATCTTAGAATTTTATCAAAAGTTTTTTTTTAAATGTCACCAAGAAACAATTAACGAGCCGCGTTTCCTTCAAAAGTTTTTTTCTTGAATGAAAAAAAAACAACCTTTTGTTTTTGATCTCCACTATCTCAGCAAATATTAGTGGTACAAGAAATTAAATTAAAGAGCAGAAAATTTTTTTTGGGATTCTTACGTAAATATTTGTATGTTTTACAAATATTGATTGAAACCCTAATCTTGGTTTGAGGTCTTACCTAAAAATAAATCAAAAAAGTACTGAAAATTTAATTCAATTTAATTCTACCAACCGATTTCCCGTACTGAATAATAAAGATCTTAAAAGCAATTAACAAATTAACTGATTTTAATCAAAAGAAAACGAAATTAAAAATGTACTAGCATACCTGTACTCTTCTTTTACAGATACATATGAAAGAAGTAAAGAACTTTTATAATTTTTTTTTTTTGACTTTTTTCACTTTTTGTAGGTTTGAATTAATTTGGAAATTTACAGACATTTATTTGTTTTTTTTTTTCTATACCAAGATTAGGACAGATCCAAAACGGTGCTTTTTCATTCAAGATTGAAAATTTGTATGAAACAAAATTGAAAGACAACAAATAACGGTCAAGTTAAAGTTAAATAAACAAGTTAACCCAAAAAAAATTAAATTTTTTTCTGACAGTTAGCTGAGAAAATTCAGCAAAACAAATTTTTAGGCATTAATTCACGCTTAATTATTGCTTTTAAGTGCCCCAAATAAGACTGAATGCTCCTATAATTTTGTTAATGTTCTGCCAACTAGATTCAAGCTAGGGGAATAATTTCCGAAGAATAATTTCAGCAAAAAAAAAAAAAAAATTGCAAGAGTATCCCGCAGCACGAACCACCAAATAAAATTAAAATTAAAAGAAAGATAAATTGAAAAATATTGACAGGATTTTCACTACTCTTTTTAAAGTACTTTTGTACTTTTTAAAAAATATTTCATAAGAATTATTTTTTAATACTTTTGATAATTTTTTTTTTTTGATTAGCTGATTTTATCTTTAAGTGCGATTTGCGACTTAACTAAACGTAGTAGACCCCTTCAGTAGTCGGCATCTTCAAACGAGATTTTTGGCTAAACTAGCAATCTTAGAGAATTAAAAATTGCATATTTGTTATCTACCTTTTAATCATTGTATCGCATGAAACGAAATACCAATTTGTATCGTTAAACTGCTGAACTAGACTTGTCAAACTAAGAACTGCTTGTCCTAGACCCCCCAAGTGCTACACTGAACCTCCTACTTCCCCAAACGTTGTAGCAAGTCCAAAAAATTGGAAAATAATTTTGAAAAATAAAATAAAATTATTTTTCAATAATTTTGTAAGTAAAGTATTTTCGGTAGATAAAAAGATTATTTTAATATTAATAAATCAGCTAGCTTTCATGAAAAAAAAATGAATAGACTTCCACAGAAGGAAAAGAGACTAAATATCATAGAAACCTTTAAAATTGGAAATTTTTCGACTCAATATGGTTTTCTTCTATGGTGGTGATTGTTTAATTGTTTATCTATGGATATGACCTTATCGCGCATTAATTTTGCTGTCAAACTTCCTTTTAAAAATTAAAATAATCTTAATCTGATATTTTATTTATTTATAAAAACAAACTATTTCATTTGTAAAAAAAAATATTATAAGCTCTTTTAATTTACTACTTATCTTCTCCTACAGGTATACCGAAGTTCTTAAATATCGCAAGACGATTCGCAGTCTGGAAGAAATCGTACAACGTTTAATGTCAAATGTCTTTCAAAGTGTATGCAATGTAGAGGAAGGTTTAGAATTCCTAGTGACATTGCATTTTTATTCATTTCGGGATGTTCTACGAAAAACATACTTAAGACAAGTCAGTGAAGTGTGGACAATGTTTATTTCAGACATAGCAGTCACAAATGACAAACTCAAAGAACAATCTCAAAACAATGAATCTTGGGTTCCGAAAAACGCATCAAAAGTAATAATGTATAAATCAAATTTAGAGCGATTGACATGGATACGGGACCGTTTGGAATATTCTGAATGGCTACCTGATGTCAGCTTGTCAAAAGTTGGATTGGAAAAATTTATTCGATGTACCGAAGATTATGGAAAAGAAATGCAAAAGTCATTTAGATCTTGGACAAAACTGGCTGATGTAGACTTTGGTCCAAATTTAAATCGGACTCTATTAATTCGAAGCAAAACTAGGAGAGGCCTCCTAGAATGTAATATTGACCGATCTCTTCTTCAGGTTTGCGAGGAAGCTCGATTTTTTGCACAAATGGGCTTCCAAATCCCACTTAACATTAATAAACAGTATTCTAAATATTCAAATCTGAAATTTATATACAACAGTGTGGTAACGGTTTGCTTATCGTACAATCGTATTTTAGCAGCCCTCTCCCAAGGCGAAAGGAAACTCTTTGCAATGCTTATAGAAGTCTGTGATAAGAAAATTTCTCCAGGCATTTTCAAGTTAAGCTGGGGTGGTGAATTCAGCGATGAGTATATAACTGACTGCAGAAAACATACGGAGAGGCTGCAAAGTACAGTGGATATCTATAAACGGGCTAATTTTAACATCTGTAGAGCCTGTGAAAAAATTTGTAATTTAACGTTTTTCAATATTTCAAATTCTGGACAATCTTTAGATAGTTTTGAGCAAAATCTTGACGCGCAATGTAAAACCACTGCAAAAATATTATCAAAGCAATATAGATACATTCTAGAATTGATACTAGCTGTTTCAAGGGAATTTCAAAGCGTTTTCGATGAGGCAATAACTGGCGTTGCATGTGTGTTTTTTAACGATCTATACAAAACTTTCCTTTTTCTTCCAGATGATTTCAGAATGGACATACTACATAAATCGATTGGATGACATGTTGGAAGCTTCTTTTGTCACTTGCGTTAAAAATTCATTGGCAAATGTTCTTGATGTTCTTCAGGGAAAAGGAAATTTTGGACCTTCACAAATATTATTTGTAAACATTGATATCCACGCCCGAAAAGTAACATCAATTTCGATAGTTAATAATAAATTAATACTTAATGGATATAAATATATATTTTCAGATTGTATTTATGCCAACAACTCATGACATATTGCTTGCATTTCAAAGTATTCTTCCTCGAATAACAACGATCTTAAAACAATTTCCACGGCTTTGGCAAAAATTTAAACTTTCAACATATTCACGCACATTTGATGAAATTGTTAACAATAATTCGGAATGCATTGCGATTGGAAAGAATATCTTGACCGAAGTACAATACAATATTACTGAGCTTAATGCATTCCTTGTCAATTGGACTAAATTCCAGCCAATTTGGGAAATGCAAGAATTAAAGTTCCTCAAGAACTGGGAAGACAAGGAACAAACTGCAAAAGAATTCGATGAACATATAGCTTATTATACCAGCTTGGCCAATGAAGTAGCGATTCAAGAAACGATATCAACAGTTCACTTCATTGAAGTTAATTCGAGCAAATTGAAAAATTCTATTCTGGATTTTATTGATTGTTGGCAGGAACTTAATGTTAAATTGCTGAAGAAGAAGGCATCTTCTAGAATAAATGGTAAGATTCTGACCTTGATTTCATTATATTTTTTGTTTATATTATTTTTACAGGCATCTATAAATATATGAGCTATAATATTGAAAAAATATCTGTTATTCCAAGAACTCTTAAGGAAATAAAACAGTCGACAGCATTTTATGAAAAACTTGTAAATGAAATTGAAGAAAAAGCAAATGACTTCCCAGCGATTTTAGAGCTTTTTAAAGTTCTTGGCAACTACCAGATACAATTCCCATCGAATACATTTGAGTTGGTTCAAAACCTTGAGTTAGAATGGCAAAATTACATAAAAAAGCTTTTAGAAGCTGATGAAATGCTAGGAAATACAAAAGAAGAATTAAAGACGACACTCCTGGTGCAATCTGAAAAATTCAAAGCTGCAATTAAAATTCTGATGGAAGACTTTCTTCTTAAAGCCCCAACATCTTCCCAAATGTAATATATTTTTCTCCTTTCCTTTTTCCTTTTGCCTTTCCCAAAATTAAATCCCTTAATTTTAGACCTCCAAAAATAGCCTTGAAATACTTGAATTTAATCGGACAGAAAGTAGAAGCATTTTTCAAATTTGAAAAAAGTTTGGGTTCAGATTTGAAAATATTTGGCATTGGTTATATTGATAACATGGAATTGAAAAATATAGCCAGTAAAGTCAAAATCCTATTTCACATCTGGCAATTAGTTAACGATTGGACTTTATCATGGAACGAGTGGAAAGATAGAAATTTTTGGAAAATAAACATAGAGCTGATTGAAGACACTGCTTTATCATTTTATGGTGATTTTAATCAACTTTGTAAACTTTATGCCGATATGAATTGGGAAATTTTGGAAACTATAAGGAAAAATGTTGCCATATTTCGGAAAACACTACCTCTGATATCTGCCTTAAGGAATCCATCTATGCGACCACGTCATTGGGATAAATTGCGAGCAGCTGTTGCAATGTAAGAACTTTGGAGTTTCGAAAATTGCATTCATAATTCTCAAATAACTAATCTGATTTTACTGAAACTTTATAATTTCCTCTTTCATAATTTCCAGGCAATTTGATGAACATTCAAAGGACTTTACTCTAGATAAAATAATTGCGATGAATTTCCAAGCATTTTCTGAAGAAATTCAAGACATCTCTAATGCAGCAACAATGGAGCTTCAAATTGAAAATGCAATTAAAAATATCGTCTCAATTTGGCAGATACAGAAGTTTGATGTCGCACACTATCGAGATACTGTTTATAGAATTAAGAATGTTGAAGATTGTGTCCAGCTCTTAGAAGAACATCTTATACAGATTTCTAGCATGAAATCTACCAAATTTGTGGAGCCTTTTATAAAAGTCGTCGATCGTTGGGAAAAAATATTGGCTAATGTGTCGGAAACTCTCGAGAAAGCCTTAAGTGTTCAGCGTCAGTGGTTGTATTTGGAGAATATATTTGCAGGTGAAGATATAAGCAAACAACTGCCACTCGAGGATCAGCGTTTCCGAGAATTAACGGTTGAGTGGGGTACAATAACTGAGAAGATGTTTCAAGCCAAATCCGCGGTCAAAGCTATTCATCACAAAGAACATGGTTTTCTGCTTGGTAGATGTACAAGTATTGAAGAAGAACTGGAAAAAATTCAGAGAGCACTTGAAATTTATTTGGAAACTAAGAGACAACTCTTTCCAAGATTCTATTTCATTTCAAACGATGATTTATTGGAAATTTTGGGGAACGCTAAAAAACCAGACTTAATCCAAACTCATTTGAAAAAACTTTTTGATAATGTTTATAAGCTGGAATTGAAAAAAAATTCGGGAAAGCAAACTCGTTGGCAAGCATTAGGGATGTATGCAAATGATGGAGAATATGTTGAATTTCTTAATGTTCTTTATGTTGAGGGCCCCGCAGAGAAATGGTTGAGTAGTGTTGAAACTCAAATGTTAGCAGTGTTGAAAAACAAGTTAAAGTATACTAGAGCATCTCTTAAGCCGTTAATAACAAACCGTGAAAAATGGTTGAATTCATGGCCTGGTCAACTGTGTTTGACAACAGCTTTGATGCAATGGACTGCTGAGTGCACAAGAAGCTTAGTGCATTGTAAGATTTTCGAGAGCAAGAAGCCTCTTCGCAAACTAAAACGTAAACAGAAAAAGGTTCTTGGAATACTCTCTGATCTAAGCCGGAAGGAATTACCAACTATACTCCGGTTAAAAGTCAATACTTTAATAACAATTGAAATTCATGGACGAGATGTGATTGAACGGATGTACAAATTGAACTGCATTGATGTGAACCACTTTGAATGGTTTTCTCAGCTTCGATTTTACTGGGAAAGAGATCTTGCAACTTGCAAAATAAAACAAACCAATACGCAATATAATTATGGCTATGAGTACACAGGTAACTCTGGTCGATTGGTCATTACTCCGTTGACTGACCGATGTTACATTACGCTTACAACTGCTCTACACCTAAATAGAGGAGGAAGCCCAAAAGGACCTGCAGGAACTGGCAAAACTGAAACCGTTAAAGACCTTGGCAAAGCTCTCGGATTGTGGGTGGTTGTTACTAATTGCTCTGAAGGTCTAGACTACAAAAGTATTGGTAAAAATTTTTCGGGACTGGCACAGACGGGAGCCTGGGGTTGTTTTGACGAGTTCAATCGTATAAACATTGAAGTTTTATCTGTGGTTGCACAACAGATTCTATCAATAATGACAGCGCTTTCGGCCAAACTTAAAATGTTTATTTTTGAAGGACAAACGATCATACTTAGACCTACAGTAGGTTTGTTTATAACAATGAACCCTGGGTACGCTGGACGAACAGAACTTCCAGATAATTTGAAGTCTATGTTTAGGCCTATTGCCATGATGGTGCCTGATAATATTATAATAGCTGAAAACTTGCTATTTTCGGATGGATTTCAGAACGCACGAAATCTTGCTCGAAAAGTCTTCACGCTTTATGAATTGGCTAAACAGCAATTATCAAAGCAATGTCATTATGATTTTGGACTACGCTCAATGGTTGCGCTTTTAAGGTATGCTGGTAAGAAAAGACGACAACTTTGCGGAACCAATGAGGAGGAAATAGTTTACTTGTCTATGCGAGACATGAATGTTGCAAGATTAACAGCAGAAGACTTGCCTTTATTTAATGGAATCATGGAGGACATCTTTCCCGGACTTATTATTCCCATTGTTGATTACACTGATTTCATAAACGCTATATCAGAGGAGTTCCAAGCTAACGGACTTCAATTGATTCCCAATGCCATTAAAAAAGTAATAGAGCTATATGAAACAAAGAACTCACGACATTCTACAATGATTATTGGAGACACATGTACCGCCAAGAGTGTTACTTGGAAATCTCTTCAAGGGGCTTGCAACAGATTGAAGAGTTTAAAGAAAGAAGGTTGGGAAAGTGTAGCAGTATATCCAATGAATCCAAAGTCATTAAACTTAGCAGAGCTCTATGGCGAGTATAATCTTGCAACGGGAGAGTGGCTTGACGGTGTTCTAAGTCTAATCATGCGAACAGTATGTGCTGACCAAACCCTTACCCAAAAATGGATTCTCTTTGATGGGCCAGTGGATGCAGTTTGGATTGAAAATATGAACTCTGTTATGGATGACAATAAAGTGCTTACGTTGATAAATAGTGAGCGAATAACCATGCCTTCACAGGTTTCCCTACTGTTTGAAGCCTCAGATTTGGCAGTAGCCTCTCCAGCTACGGTATCACGTTGTGGAATAGTTTATAACGATTATAATGACTGGGGATGGCGACCATTTGTACAGTCATGGTTAGAGCGACAATCTTTGAAAGAATATGCTACTATCTTGCGAGAATTGTTCGCTGATTACATTGATAAAGTGTTAGATTTTAAAAAATCCCGGTGCAGCGAAACTATCGTAACTAATGAGTTGAATGTAGTTATGTCAATGTGCAAGCTTCTAGAATGTCTTGCTACAAAAGCAAATGGTATAACTGCAGAAAATGCAGATAACCTTAAAACAATGGCAAAATTGTGGTTTTTATTCTGTATGATTTGGTCGATTTGCGCGACAGTGGATGAAGATGGCCGTTTTAAAATCGATGCCATGATCCGAGATAGGGAAAGTTGTTTTCCCATTAAAGGCACTGTCTACGATTACTTCGTTGATCCTCACCATAAGGCATTTGTTCTGTGGGAAAGTAGGCTAAGTGACAATTGGAAATATGACCAAACGTAAGTGCTATGAAAATGTTTATATTTATAAATAATGTTATTACTCCTAGTGCACCATTTTACAAAATAATCGTGCCCACGATAGATACTATAAGATATGAGTACTTAGTATCTATGCTTTTAGCAGCCGAAAGCCCAGTTATGCTCGTAGGCAAAGTTGGAACAGGAAAGACTTCAACCGCAAAAAGTGTAACAAACTCATTAAATCACGGGACTTATACAATTCTTTCAATCAACATATCAGCATTGGTGAGATATAAAATTTAAGTTTTTTGTGGTTTTGTACCTATATTCATTCATTTATCAAATCAGACGTCGCCGGCAGGTCTTCAGGAAACCATTGAAAGGCGTACTGAAAAACGTACAAAAGTCTTGTATGTGCCTGTCGGTGGTAAGAAGATGATTTGCTTCATGGATGATTTCAATATGCCAGCCAAGGACACATATGGATCGCAACCACCACTTGAACTCATAAGACAGTGGATTGATTATAAATTCTGGTTTGATCGAAAGACTCAACAAAGAATTTATGTTCAAAATACCACTTTGATAGCGGCCATGGGACCACCAGGAGGAGGAAGGCAGGAAATATCGCCCAGAACATTAAGTCGATTTTCCATTGTCAACATGACTTTCCCAACGGAGGCAATAACAGCCCACATTTTCGGCACCCTCCTTAAACAAAAATTAAGTGATCATGAATCAGTTGTTACGAATATGTGGAAGCCAATAACACTAGCTACGATTGACCTATTCAATGCGGTCTCCAAAAAATTATTGCCAACTCCAACTAAAACACACTATCTGTTCAACTTGCGCGACATCTCGAAAATCTTCCAGGGGCTGTTACGTAGTGATGCGAAGTACACAATCAAAATATCAACCATTCAGCGACTTTGGATTCATGAATGTTTTAGAGTTTTCAGTGATCGCTTGGTGGACGAATCTGATCAATCTTGGTTTAGCTCTGAAATAAACAATACTATTGGCAAGCACTTAGACGTTACTTTTCATAGCTTATGTCCAAATAAAATAGTTCCAATGTTTGGTGATTTTTTGAATCCGCAAGGCTATTATGAAGACATTATAAACATTGACAGCTTACGCAGTTACTTGATCAGCCAGTTGGAGGAGTATAATTTAGTACCTGGTTCAATAAGAATTGATATAGTTTTCTTCCGAGAAGCTATAGAACATGTTTTAAGAGTGTTGAGAGTTATATCACAGCCTAAGGGACACATGTTGCATATTGGCATTGGAGGTTCTGGGAGACAAGTTTTAGCAAGAATGGCAACATTTATTTGTGAATATGAGATATTTCAAGTCGAAGTAACAAGAAAATACCGAGTTTCAGAATTTCGAGAAGATCTGAAGACTTTATACAAGATCACCGGAATAAAAAATAGACCATGTGTTTTTCTCTTTAGTGGGGACCAAGTTATGGAAAACAGTTTTCTAGAAATAATAAATAATATGCTTAGTACAGGTGAAGCTAATTTATTTAAAACTGATGAATTTGAGGAACTTAAGCCTGGACTAGAGCGTCAAGCTAAAAAGATGAGAGTTCCAGCTACAACAGAGGCATTTTATAACCTGTTTATGCAAAATATTGGTAATAACTTGCATATTATCATATGTTTGAGTCCAATCGGTGAAAGCTTTCGAATTTTCTTAAGACAGTACCCCGGTTTAATTAATTCTACAACTTCAAATTGGTTCCGAATGTGGCCCCAAGAAGCACTCTTAGAAGTTGCTCAGAAGTTTTTACGTGACATACAGCTTTTTGTTCCCGTTCCGGGGAAACCAATTATTGGAAGTCAAGATAGTCTTGCGAACATCGGTGAAGAGAATCTACAAGAAAATGTTGCGCATGTTTTTTCATTTATTCACTCGAGTGTTGTTGATGTATCTAAAATTATGTTTATTGAAATGCAACGTCATAATTATGTCACTTCTATCAACTTTCTTGAGCTTGTATCTGGCTTTAAAAATCTTTTGCAATCAAAAAGATTGGAAGTGTCAACGAATTCCAATAAACTACGAAATGGACTTTCAAAAATTAAAGAAACACAGGAAAAAGTTGCTTATATGTCGGAAGATCTTAAAGTTAGTCAAGAGCAGGTTAAAGAACTGACAAATCAATGCGAAGTGTTTATAGCTGAAATAGAACATCAAAGCCAAGAAGCTGAAGAACAAAAAGGAAAGTTGACGAAGAAAGTAAAATTATTTCGCAAGAAGAGGTAGTATGCCTTGAGTTGGCTGAAATAGCAAAACAAGATCTAGACTTTGTAATGCCAATGATAGACGAAGCTATTAGAGCCTTAGATGCTCTAAACAAAAAGGACTTGTCTGAAGTTAAATCCTATGGAAAACCTCCACCAAAAATTGAAAAAGTTATGGAAGCCGTTATGATACTTTTAGGCAAAGAGCCTTCTTGGGAAGTGGCCAAGAAAATGCTGGGTGAACAAAGTTTTCTTCAAGACCTGCGGTCTTTTGATCGAGATCATGTTTCAGATAAAACGTTAAAGAGAATCGCTCTTTATACTCATAATCCGGACTTAGAGCCAGAAAAAGTGGCAACGGTTTCATCGGCTTGTAAATCACTGATGCTGTGGGTCATTGCCATAGAAAATTACGCAAAAGTTTATAGAATTATGGCACCTAAGAAGGAAAAACTTGATAAAACTATGCAGTCATTAGCTGAAAAGCAAATGCTTTTATCATCAGCACGTCGAAAATTGGAAGAACTAAATTTCAAGCTAAAGAGTTTGAGGACAGATTTTAAGGAGAAATCGGACTTGTTGGACGATTTAAAAAATAGATCAGAAAAATTGAGGTAAATAAAGTTCATTTGAATATTGAATAATCTGTTAAAAATCTTTTCAGAAAACAACTTGATCGAGCAATTATTTTGGTGAAGTCATTGTCAGGAGAACGTCAGCGTTGGATGGATACCGTTGCATCTTTGGATATTGATTTTGAAAAACTCCCTGGTGATTGCATAATAGCTATAGCATTTTTATCATACCTTGGCCCGTTTGATTCTAAGTACAGAGACTCTCTGGTTGAAAGGTGGCAAAAACTAATTCAAGAAAAAAATATTCCACATACTGAAGATTTTAAAATCACACGGTTTCTTAGTGATCCTGTTACAATCAGAGAGTGGAATATCCATGGACTGCCACTGGATGATTTAAGTACTGAAAATGGTATTATTGCAACTCAAGGGCGGCGATGGCCATTAATAGTTGACCCACAAAACCAAGCAAACACCTGGATTCGCAACCTTGAAAGTCGCGATCTCAAAACAATCGATTTTAATCAGTCCGATTATCTTCGCACTTTGGAACGAGCTATGCAGTTCGGTTTTCCAGTTCTTTTACAAAATGTTACTGAAACTTTAGATCCTGTTATTAATCCAATATTAAAATCAACATTTACTGTTCAAGGTGGACAGAAATTTATTAAATTCAATGACAAATTCATATTCTACAAGGATACATTTAAACTTTATATCACAACGAAAATAAGTAATCCCCACTATCCACCAGAAACATCCTCCAAGACTGCAATTATTAATTTCGCTGTTAAACAAAGTGCTCTAGAAGCACAGCTTCTTGGAATTATAGTTCGAAAGGAGAAGCCAAGCTTAGAACAACAAAAAGATGAAATGGTAGTTACCATAGCCAGAAATAAACGAATTCTAATTGATCTTGACAACCAGATTCTTCGACTCTTAAACGAAAGCAGAGGCTCAATGCTAGAAGACGATGAGCTATTTAATACTCTGCAAAAATCCCGAAATACTTCAGAACTTGTTAAAGAGTCTCTAGGCACAGCAGAGATAACAGAAATAGAAATAGACGTTGCCCGCCAAGCCTACCAGCCTGCCGCTCAAAGAGCTTCAATTCTTTTCTTTGTTTTAACTGATTTGGCAAAAATTGATCCAATGTATCAATTTTCGCTATCTGCTTATATTTTGCTGTTTGTGAACTCCATCGAGAAGAGTCCAAGGCACCAACTCCTTAAGGAACGTATTGCAGATATTAATGAATATCATACTTATGCAGTTTTTAGAAATACTTGCCGAGGGTTATTTGAAAAACACAAACTTCTGTTTTCGATAAATATGTGTGCAAAAATACTTGAAGTAGCAGGACAACTTGTAGAAGTCGAATACAATTTTATTTTGAATGGTGGAATAGTAGTAAATAGGCTTGATCAGGCCCCAAACCCTAGTCCAAGTACGTTTTATATTTGTTGATCATGAATTTTCCGAATTCAAGACTTACAATCTATTATTTTTTTTTGTCTTAAGACTGGATTACAGAAAATATATGGGATAATGTGACAGAGCTAGATAAGATCGCTGGTTTTCATGGTATTATTAATTCTTTCGAACAATTTCCAAAACTTTGGCATGGTAATAGGAATCTTAAATCTACATTTTAACTTGTTTTAACCAGTTTTTGTTTCCAGAATGGTATAGTTGTACAACACCTGAATCTGAAGAATTGATTGGTGAATGGAATGAAAAGCTTACTGATTTTCAAAAATTTTGCGTAGTTCGATGTCTACGTCCAGACAGAATAACATTTTGTTTATCACATTTTACAGCTATCATGCTTGGACCAAAGTTTGCTGAGGCTCCAATTTTGGATTTAAAATCAGCATTCGAAGAATCATCAGCTGATACTCCTTTAATATTTCTTCTATCACCAGGTGTAGATCCCACTGGTGGCCTTGTTAGCCTTGCAGAACAGGTTAATATGACTTCAAAGCTTTTTTCACTCAGCTTAGGACAAGGTCAAGCTCCACTTGCTACAAAGCTAATTATGAATGGAGCAAAGGATGGAAACTGGGTGTTTCTTGCCAATTGTCACTTATCTTTAACTTGGCTTCCAACTCTAGATAAAATTATTCAAATGATTCAAGTTTCAAAAGTTAATAAGAAATTCCGATTGTGGCTGAGTTCAAATCCACACAGAGATTTTCCTTTGTCAATCCTTCAGACTGGAATCAAGATGACCACGGAACCACCACGAGGAATTAAATCTAATATGAAACGGCTTTATAACAATATATGTGAAGAAAATTTCAGCCAATGTAATGATCCAATGACCTACAAAAAACTTATTTTTGCACTCTGTTTCTTCCACTCTGTTCTGATTGAGCGCAGGAAATTCCAAGAACTTGGTTGGAATGTTATTTATAGCTTTAACGATTCGGATTTTGAAGTTTCTGAAATACTGCTATTTCTCTACATAAACGAGTATGAAGAAACTCAATGGGAAGCTCTTAAGTACCTCATAGCTGGTGTTAACTATGGAGGGCATGTTACAGATGAGTGGGACCGTCGTTTGCTGATGACGTATATTAATAACTTCTTTACAAGTGAAACAGTAACCACTCCAAATTATCAGTATGATAAAAAAAAGTTTCATAAATTATTTTATGTGCTAAGATATATTTTTTTTTATTTTCTTTTGAAGACTTTCATCTTTGCGAACTTATTTATTACCAGCTGACGGAGATATCCAATATTACAAAGATCATATTGAACTTTTCCCTAACACTGATAGGCCTGAAGCATTTGGACAACATCCAAATGCAGATATTGCATCCTTAGTTGGGGAGACTAAAGATCTCCTCGATAATTTACTTTCTATTCAAGTGCAAACAAGCACAACATCTACTGAGAGTATGGACACTAAGGTATTAAGACTAGCGCAAGACATCGAGGCTCAAGTCCCAGATGAAATGAACTACTTTCAAACTTTGAAGGCTTTGGCACAAAATCGTACGCCTCTTGAAGTAGTCTTGCTGCAAGAAATGTCTAGATACAATGTCCTTCTGTCCAACATTAAACTTTGTCTCAAGGACCTACAAAAAGGTATTCAAGGTTTGGTGTTAATGGATACTGAGCTCGAAGACATTTTACATGCTGTCTACGATGGACGAGTTCCGAAAAGTTGGCTTAAAAGTAATCTGTTTAAATTCATATAAAAATTCATTTAAACAACTGAATATCTTTTTGCAGCATATCAATCTCAAAAGCCACTTGCGTCATGGACACGTGATTTGGTGCTTCGTGTGGAATATTTCAATCGATGGGCAACAACTTTGAAACCACCTTCACTTTTCTGGCTATCAGCTTATACCTTCCCTACAGGCTTTCTGACAGCAGTCCTTCAGACTTCTGCTAGATCTTCGAAGATTCCAATTGACGAATTGTCATGGGAGTTTTCAGTCTTTGTAGAAGAAGATACTGCCGTCGCTAGAATGATCCAAACTGATGGCGTTTGTGTTCGTGGATTATTTCTTGAATGTGGTGGTTGGAATAGAAAAGACCGCTGTCTACAGGATCCACAGCCCATGGAACTGGTGTGTCCAATGCCAGTTATTCATTTTAAGCCCGTTGAAAATACAAAAAAAAAAACTCGGGGAATTTATCAGTGCCCAGCTTACTATTTTTCTCAAAGATCAGGATCTTTCATAAC
Source organism: Syrphus vitripennis (assembly GCA_958431115.1). Lineage (NCBI taxonomy): Eukaryota > Metazoa > Arthropoda > Insecta > Diptera > Syrphidae > Syrphus > Syrphus vitripennis. The sequence continues at coordinate 148,460,944 of OY288108.1, read as the reverse complement.
GGTTGTTGATCTTAAATCCGGTACAGAATCATCTGACTATTGGGTAAAACGAGCGACTGCACTTTTATTAAGTTTAAGCTGTTAAAAGCTTTAACAAAAGTCATTGGGCATTGACTCATTTGAGATTACTTTTAATTAGTATAATTTTCAAAACTAATTTATAATTTTTAAAAATGTAATTATTTAATTTACTGTTGTAATAAAATATGTATACGTCATACTTTATATTATATTATGTACCATTATATAACTATCCAAGGTTAGGTTGATTGTTCCAATTTTCATTAAAAGTTCTAACTGCGGCGCGGCGCGGCGTTGCGTCGTGAACATATCAATCAAATTCATAATCATACTAAGTAATCGATCAAACTACCTTTCTTGATAATTTACCGACACGAAACAATTGAAAGGTATCCACAAAAATCTTTTTTCAGTGCTTTTAAATTAACAAAAACGAAAAGAGTACAATTATGTTACTTAGACAAAACGCTGTTGTGATTTTATTTATTAATTTTATTTTGGGAATTCTTGCTTCGAATATCTTAGGATTGTTTACTAGTCCACACAGATCACATATGTTAGTTTATCAAGGCGTCGTTAAAAGCCTTCTTCAGAAAGGTCACAATATTACAATTATCACTGTTTTATCAATAGACGATGAACAAATTATTTCGAAAAATTGCACAATAATAAAACTAAAAAAAACTCCGAAAGCAAGATCAGCAAATGGAATATTCCGTCAAATAGCTGTTATAGCTGCCAGCGGGAAATTATTTAGTGATTCGTGTTTTCAAAAATTTTTGCAGGATAACAACACATACGACTTGGTTATTCTTGGATATTTGTTCAATGATTATCAATTGGGAGTGGGGGCATATTTCAAGTGTCCAACTGTGGTTATTTGGACAACACAGCCAATAAGTTTTGTCAAAAGGTTTATTGGAGAACCAAATCAATGGATGCATGTCCCACAACCGTTTGTAAGAAGTCAGGCAACTGGAGTACGTGGTCTTATGTACGGAATCTTTGAAACTGTATTCAAATTGATCTTGGATTACATGATGCACAAATTTTACCGGTAAGAAATTTAAACCTTTAATAAATAATTTCTAATTTCAATAATAACATGTTGAAGTTTAAAAAATCCTTTAGCTGTAATGCTAGTACGTATGCAAATCTTAGATAGTGTCTAAAGAAACAAAATGTGCAAGGGTCGCCTAGAGAAATGTGTTTAACGCATAGATACGCCAGATATTCAAGGTAAATTTTTGGGTTAATTCAATCATCACTCTTGAAACCAAAAGCATAAAAAAATTTAAAAATATATCTCCCTGCTTTTAGAAAATAAATTATAAATAAATAAATACATAAATTTAGAATTTCGACACAAAATTATTAAATTAAAATTATTAATTATTAAATTAAAACTGCTTTTGAATTATCTTTTGTGTTTACCAATGAAGATGATTGAATCAGGCCCTTTAGGACGTGCCAACCCTATGTCTGATACATACTTCTTTATACACTATCTAAAAAACTGCATACCAGTCATTTGGTTATCATATCCTTCCCATGGCTGGATCTTCTACCATTAAAATAACAACTTTATAACTACTTGTTTTTGTTCATACACTATTCGCTTTCATTCTTATTTTATAATTGCCAAATCAAACAATATTTTTAATTGTGTTCGGAACTAGAGAGTACTTTCCGTCGTCAGCCTACCCCAGCTTGGATGTTATGCAAAACAACGTATCTTTGGTTCTCTGTAATCATCATTTTAGCGAAGGACCTATTGAAGCTCATTTACCGAATATGATTGAGATAAGTGGAATTCAAATTAAGGACAGGGAGCTTCTTCCGGAGGTATCATATTTGAAACAAAAAAAAATTTCGTACATTATAATTCTTATGGATTTCTTGTCTTTCCAGGAACTTAATAATTTTATGAACTCGGCTGACCATGGGATAATATATTTTTGTCTTGGGACAGTAGTTTCAGCAAACCAGCTTGACCCATCAATTTTGAATATTTTTACTGAAGTATTTACATCAATTCCTCAGAAAGTTATCTGGAAAATTGAAGATTTTGCAAGGAATTCCTCAAATATTCTTACCGCGAAATGGCTTCCGCAAAATAGTATTCTTTCTCATCACAAAACAAAGCTTTTTATTACTCATGGTGGCAAGGGCAGCACAATAGAAGCACTTTATTATGCTGTCCCTATGATAGTCGTACCATTCTTTGGAGATCAATTTGGTAATGCTCGTCGTTTGGTGAACAAAGGTTTTGGTCTAGCACTTGAGCATAAAAACATAAATAAATTTATACTTCGCCAATGTATACAAGAAATGTTGAATAACAACACCTACTATAAAAATATCAAAGAAGCCTCTAAGATTTTTAAAGATCGCCCTTTAACTGCTGAAGAAAGTGCGAGCTATTGGATAGATTACGTTATTCGGCATAAAGGTGCTGTGCACATGCAAGCCCCCACAAAAAATACCAACTTCATTCAGTATCACAACATTGACGTGTATTTATTCTTATTTTGTTTTGTGTATGCTATAACTGTTTTACTAAGAATTGCAATTTGCAATGCTCACAAATACTCAATGAATATATTTCGTCGAGTATCGTCCTACGCAATTTCAATATTGTCATCACCAGCGTGACTGAGTAATAATTATTTTGACTTCACCCACTCATTGTTGGTATGTTATGTACATACATTCTTTTGAAGTGAAGTGACTTGCTTTACAATTCATTTGCATTTAAATTAATTGACATTGCATTTAACTAGGTAGACGTTGATTAAAAACGACAATGGAATTGTAGGCGTTTTATCTTATTCAAATATTTAGTAGACAAAAATTGAGTCATTATTGTGCGTTGTTTAGCTTTATTGTATACAGATCAATTATTTCAATTATTTATTTAAATTGAGTTTAAAATAGCAAAAGAATAAAAATTATTTGTGACAAATTAATACTTCGAGAAATAAGATAAAATGACCGTAGTTTGAATTTTATTTGAATCTCTGGAATACAAAAAAATTCCAGATTTTAGAAAATCAAATGAGAACGGAAAAAATAGGTAAGTATGTATATTGTTTACACAATTAGCCGAGTAACAAAAATTGTGTCCAAATAAGTTTGTACCTTAGCTAAGTTAGCTCGTAAAAAACGCGTTTCAACATTTTGGGATAAATAAAAGCTATAAATGCTTGCAATTCAGGCCTTTATGCAATCTATACAAAAAAAAAAAAAAAAGAGGCTGGGTGCGACCCACACTGATAACTTCCCATTTGTGATCTTGAAAACTTTATATTTAGTTTTTTTTTCTTCAAATAACCAAATTTTCTGCGAAACAAACTTTAGCTGTTAAATTCAAACAATCATTACTTTAAGATTGAAAAGCATTTTAATTATTTAAAGAGATTTACGAAATGCACATATATTATAGAGATTGTTGATGTATAAGTTGTTTCCACTTGACCCAGGAGGTAAACTTCCACGCGTTTTTTTTAACGAGGTATCCCCAATAGGCCTATTTCTAACCTTTAGTTTGCTTGTGTCTCTTCAATTGGTTTTATAAACTCTGATGAATTTGATGTATTATTGCAAAGCTTATACTATATTACACAATTTTAAAAACAAAAAATTATAATATTATAAAAATAAGTTTATAATTAAATTATAATATTATAAAAATTATTTATTATTTCGGTTCCAGACATTTTAATTGAAAAATTTTGAAAATGAAATATTCACATTCATTGGTTATTTAATCAAGGGTACTTCAATAATATATCCGCTCTAAAACTAGATATCATCATATTGTGCCTGTTTGTTTTTTCCCTAAAAAGGTTTTCATTCCATTTTCATAATGTACAACACATCCTAAAACAATTTTAATTTATTATTTATGAGGCTGGTATTTGTTTGGATGTAGTTTTTAAACTTCGAAAAACAATATTTTCCAGTTATTAGTGGAATTTTCTTAGTTCTGTATAAATTTTTGTTTAAAATGTCAGTTAAGTATATGTCAAATATAAACCCGCTGTAAAAAATTTATTATGTATAAAATTAAATACCTAATAGCAAAGTCAATATCATTGCTCGTTCTCAAGATATTCGAGTCGAAAAACCAATTTTACCACTTTTTAGTTTATTTTTTTTATATTATTTGTCAAAAACTGTCAATTAGATATTTGTCAAAATTTAACCTTTCATAAAAAATTGTACTATGTATAAAATAAAATATTTTAGAAGGCACAATCGTTGTTCGTTCTGAGGATATTCGAGCTGAAATACAATTGTAACTACTTTTCTTTAGAATTTTTAACAGTTTTTGATTTTTTGTTAAAAAACTGCCCATTAAATATTTGTCAAAATTTTATCAGTTGCTATAAATTATGTTATGTAGAAAATGAAACAAACAAGAAGTCAATATCGTTACCCGTTTTTGAGAAATTTGAGTCGAAAGACAATTTATACCAATTTTTGGTAGAATTTTTTGTAGTTTTTAATTTTTTGTTAAAAAACTATCCATTGAATTTTTTTGAAATTTTCACCAGTAGTCAAAAACAACATTTTTCGTAAAATAAAATTATTTTAAAGATAATATCGTTTTTCCATCTAAGGATATTCGAGTTAAAAAATTTTTTTTTTAGTTTTTTTGATTTTAAAAAATAACGGTATATTGATTTTTTTTCCAAATTCATATCAAATTTGTATAACGTCATAATGTGCCGAATAAAATTTATTTCAAGTCATTAGCATTATTTGTTCGTGAGATATTTGAGCCCAACCAAAATTTTCATTTCTTTTTTAAACTGCTATAGTAAAAAAACAACTGATTGAATATTAATAAACGCTTTGTATATGAAAACTATAGTACTATCATGGCGAGTTTTTTTTAGGGTTGCAGAGGTCCTGGTGGTGGCGCTGCAAAATGTGAGGTGTAAAATTCGATTTGGGGAGTCTTTAAGCGTCGAAAATTGGTGGTAGGGGCAAGAGGAGACTATTTTTTGGATTATTGCATCCAAAAAATATCAATAACTATCATTTAAAACCTCCATAAGCTCTCCGCAAAAAAAAAAGAGTAAGGGTTGCATAGGTAAATTAGATGTCGCCCCATTCGACTTCCACCATGATAGTACTATAGTTTTCATATACAAAGATAAACGCCATTTCAGCTTTTTTCGAAGTTATTATCTTTAAAACAAAATTTATTTCAAGTCGAAATCTCTACTCGTTCTTGAGATATCGACGACGAAAAATGGTACCAGAACGTACGGACGTACGAACGTACGTACACACGCACACACAGACATCTCTCTAAAAATGATTGATATAGGCTCTAGGGACCTTGAAACGTCGAGAAATGTCAAAAATTTCAATTTGACAAATCGGACCGATTACAATAACTCCCTATGGGAAGTTGACAACTATTTATCATAAGAGTATTCCGCACAAAACCAATTTGGTAACTTGGTAATTTTATTGCATAAGACCGGTTTTTCTTACTTTCATCGGATACTTTGTTTTATAGAACATTTTTTTTTACTAATTGGTCATTTGAATACTAAAAAAGTTTTGTATTTTAACTTTCAAATTCCAAAAAGAACGCCGTCATTTAACCTACATTTGATTAAAAAATGGCTGTTTTTACCATTTATTCAGATAGAATTAGTTTTTCTACAGTTGTGTTTTTAACTGAATACCTACAAATTCCGTTCAGCACAATTCAGACAGAGGGAAAATATAAATATAAATGTTTTCTTTTTCAAATATATTGCAAAGCAAATAACCGAGATTTATTACTTCTCCAATGAACAATCAATAGTTACAACAAGCTTAGAGTAATTATATGTAAATTTTTAAGTACTAAGTTTAATGAATAAATACAAAATTAAAAATGCCTCTCTTAGATCTAAATGGTAGGTATACATACACAAGTAAATAAACATAAACATATACAATCATATTAAGATAATCTTATGATTGTCCGTTAAATAAGTTGCTTTCAAGGTCGCGATGATATCTGTTGTTGTTTTTTCGAGATGAAGGCTTGCTTGGTTTAGGGCAACGTCCGCTGTGTTTATTATAATGGCCATATTCACATGAAGGCTTTTGACATTTGTTTTCTGAAATGCATCTAGAAATTAAAAAATAAAATTATTAAAATAAAAATAATTTGTTTATACTTTTTGGTAATTTTGTATTATTTTTTTTTTGGTTCCTACAATTTAGATAAAAAAAATGAGGAGATTTCACAACTTCAAGACAAAATTTGAAAACGAGCAGGTTTAACATCAGAACGAGATACAGGACAACCTTTTATGTTAATCTATGTGTTTTTTTTATACATAAATGTGATGGTACTTTAATTTCATAAAAATAACAGTGGTATTAAGATTATGGTGCTTTAGAATATTTGGAAATTGATTTGATTAATAAAGTCTAAATATTAACAATTATTATATTCATATCTTACTTTTTATCCTTATCAGGGAATTGATCTTTTCCTTCTTTAAGATCGTAGCATTTTTGATTCCATGATAAACATTCGCACCGGCACTGTGCTCTTTCTCTAATGACACGAAAATAGCTAGGACATCTACAGACTTCGTTGGAAATCGCGGTATTTGGGGTATAAGCGAGCCTAGGTGTTCTCCGATACCTGCTGCTTCTATCAACACAATGGCATTCAGTGTGGTTAATAAACGGTCGGAAGCCTATACTGGCCTTTGATTTATTATCGAGAGGAGATATCTAAAACAAAGATACAAAATTTGTATAAGCTGTCACAATATTATTAGTTTTTGTCTAGCTTTAAAAATTAAAAGAATGAATAAGAAACAAAACAAAAAAAAAAACCTTTTACATAATTTTTCAAATAAATAAATACAAGAATTCTGTAGGATAATTTTCGCAAAAGTTATTTCACACATTATCATTGTCATCATCATAGGGATTCTTTTCGTAATTTAGTTTATATTTAATACATTTGCACTTTTCATTTTTTTTTTTGTTTTATTTTGAAGATTTGCAATTTTTTAATTTACACTTAATAATTTTGCATTTTCTTAAAATATAATGAATACAAAATAAAAGAAATTAGGTGAAACAAAGAAATGCCAAATGAGTTTTGCTGAACAGGGACGACTCTGATGCACTTTGAACACACATTGTATTCTACCTTTAATTTGAATACTTACATAAAAGTACAAATTGACTGAAGTTGTTGTTTTAGCTATACACGTTTTCCTATCATCAACACAACATCCTGTATCATCAGCACAACGGTGTAAAATAGTACAATGCGGTACAAAACGATCTGAGGGATCTATGACCTGAATAACTTTTGGGTGTGGCCAGCGGCATTTACCCTCTTCTCTGAGGCGTTGACTGTTTTCAGAGACTTTATCTAAAAAAAAAATCGATTTATAAAATTTTCTTAAAATATATTTTAGTAGAAATATGTGAATTCACATGTAAATGCATGATTGAAAAAATAATCTATATATGTTGAAAATATTTTTTTTTGGAATTTAATTAACCCTCTAATGCCTTATTTTTTAATTTTATTCAAAAAATCAGTTTATACTGCTATGGGCACGATAAAAACGAATCTGAAATTAGATTTTCAAAAAATGTATGTTTTTACCTTTTACAGGTAAAAATATCTACTCCGCCTCCAGGCGGGGTTGGGTCGTTGGGTTAGGGAAAAAAATACAGGTGAAATTATGAAAGTAATAGTTTATTGAATAAATTATCATGAAAATGTATCGAAATATCAAAAAAGGAACTGAAAAATGTTGTGTAGTTGTACTTTATGTATATTACCTCCAACATTAACGTTGGTGGAAGTCAAAGAAACACGACTTTGTTGTGGAATTGCAGAGATTCAATTTACATTTGGTGCAAAATGCCTGTGTTTCTGACTTACATCCTGGATTTTTACACAACTTTTTGCCCGTGCGGTCGTGAAATACACACCAATGGCCCACGTTATCGTATATCGAACCTCTAGAGGTGGTAAATAACACTTTTTTGGCTTGCGGGTTGGTGTTACTGGGGATGACGGTGGACGACCTCTCGGTTTTTTTGATTCGTTTGAAATCATGCACAATGATTCCGCAACTTCAGAACGAAAATTTGGCAACTCGATTTTGACTCCCTTGTGCAACCAATGAAAAAGAATGTAAGCGTTGACCATTGCCACATCTAACAAGTGGAAAAATATACGATTTCGTTTACATGCAGCTGCATATTTTTTTTTCTCCACAACATGGATTTGAATTCCTGAGCATCATTTTTCAATATTTTCGAAGTACCAATGAATTGGCCAGTGGTTGGACAACCTGGGCCCTCTTCTTCTTCTTGTAAGTCGTTGTCATTGAAGTCGCGTTTACGTTTTCTATAACGTGAAGAAGTAATATTAGGCTCAGGTATTCTAGCGGAACTAGATGCGGCATTAGCTCTGGAATTTGAATTCAAAGCAGCAATAGAAGCAACGGATGTTGAAGGAAATGATGCTAAGACTGAACTGGGCTCTTGATGACTAATGTCTAAAGCGCTGATGTCCAGATTTGCGTTTACTACATCCGTCAGGATCTGACTTGAATTCATCAAACATTGATCAATCAAGAGCTCATCTTCAGGGCAAATAAAATCTGGATCGTCAACCTTGTCGTCGTCGTCGAAATCATCTTCACCGTCAGTGTCTTCAGAGCTTGAAATTGCATTCATCAATTCAGCTATTTCGTCATCTGTCATCTTTGAAAGGTTCCTCAATGATCTTCTTGACATTGCTACCTAACCAAAGCACTGAATCAGTTATGGAGAAATGATAAGCAAAAATGTACACTCAACTGCCTGACCCCGCCTCCAGACGGGGTCAAGAAAATACTACTAGCTTATATAAAAAGACATCACAACACAAAACTTTTTTCACTCATCGAAGAAAAAGACTTTTATCTACTCACCTGTTATTTTTTCAATTTGATCAGATGAAAAATATAATTTTTTTTTATAAATGAAAATCGTGTTTTCAAAAAAATATTTAAATTTGTGCTTACAAGGGTATTTTTCACTTTGAACAAACTTAGCTTGCAAACGAAACGGACTACAGCTTTGATATAAACAGCTATACATAGAATAATATTTAAACTATATGTAAAGCTCAACAGATTGAACAAATGATCAAACCGTTACATATAAATACTTATTAGCTTTACCCCGCCTAGAGACAGTTGTAGGCATTAGAGGGTTAAGCATTTAAATGAAATTTATTTCTAAAGTAGAAATAAAAGCTGTAAAACTTTAGTGTGTTAGTTCAGAAATCTAAGCTTGTAACGAGTATTGCTGATTCGGTTTAAATGAATCCTTTGCATCGGGTTAGAGACAAAATTATAATTTAGCATCGGTAACAATTTGCCAACAATGCTCTGAGAGATGTATACATTGTTTCGGAAGCAGTTCATAGATGTAAGCTATAATCATAGGTACTCGTGGTTCTGCAAAAACAAATAACTTCCTATCCCTAAAGCAGCAAAAAAAGTTGCTCAATGAATGGGGAACATTTTATAACCAAATGGCCTCCTTAATAAGCGACAAAAATTGGAAAAAAAAAATTAACTAAGATGTTAAGAGAAATTTTTTTGACTTGGTCAAACACATCGCTCACCAGATAGGGATACGAAAGCGAATGCCACCCAGAATGAAAGAAGTAAAGTTATGTATTATGGATCGTAAAATTATTACACGGGGCGTCGATGTCGTCAATAGATACTAGGAAGAATAACTCGCAGATGTATACGTTTAACATCGGCAAGACCCATTATTTCCATATTATATGCATGATTTACTGATACGGCCATTGCATCTCGGCTTTCGATGCATTCATCAGACGTATGTAAATAACGGGTCTGGAAAAATAATAATGGATGGCTAATCGATCGAATGTACATACATATTGTATGTACTATTGCTATGGTATGGTGCGTCTGGCTCTGGATCCCATCAGAGGCGTGCTCGGTAGCCAAAAATAAACCACGAAAAATGAGTTATTAGCCATGGTAATTAAATGAAGACATTTCATTGTTGGCCTCAAGCCTCCAAGACGTGTGTTATTACTCTACGTACAGTGTGTGTAGGAACATTACATTTATGTATGTATATCACTTAAGTATGTACAGTACATGCAAGTTGTGTGGTGCTCACATGTTTTTTTTGTTTAAAGCACAGTCTCGTGAGGTTTTGTTGGTGTGACATGCGCAGGGCCGTCGAGAGAAATTCCGGGCCCGGGGAGGAATAATTTCAGGTCGCCAAAAATCACATAATGATTAAAAAAAAGCATGAATATGGCTTTCTTCTAAATAAAACAGATTTTTAAACATATTCACGTATATTAACAACATTTTATTTACATAAACCAGTCGTTACGTTTTTATTTACAACAGCATTTTTTGAGTTGAACTTTTATTCAATAATTTTTTTTAATCTCTTCTTTATATTTCTGAGACGCAAAACTACTTATAAGTCGAAATTAATCGCTTTATTAGGGCTTTTTTTCCAATATGTATTTTTAATAACTACTTTCTTTTAAGGAATATCAATTTTATGGAATCTGATTTAAATTATTTCTTTTTATGTTTTTGGCTTGAAGAAAACGGTTCTTTCATTTATGGATCTGAGTATCTTAAACCAGGTTGAAGATATCAGACGCATTGAAATATGAGCTTACATTGTTTGGTTCTCGAAAATTGCTATCACCTCGTAAGCCTAGTCCAATATGTTCAAACCTCAATACAGACTCGCCTCCCATATAATATATAAAATATACATGCTAACAGAATTGGGCTCAGGTTATATGTAGATATGTAGTATAAATCTACATCAAAAAATGCAAATGGCCCCTTTCCCACCCCCCTCTCGACGGCGCTGGGCATGATTGAGCTCAAAGCGTAATGCAGAGGCTAGCATTACAAAAAAGCTAAAAGGTACCTGCATAAGTAATGATAATTATGGTTTGGTGATCAAGGAGCTGGCAAGTCTGATGGTTTTCCTGTCAAATACCTAAGTTAGTATTACATACATACATAGCTATGTTTTGTCCACAGGTCATCGACGTTATAAAGTTGAAATTGATAAAAAAGGGGCCGCTGACCTGCATTCTAAACACAATACACAATTTCAATTTGAAATATTTGAGTGCTTATACGAGTAGGTTAAGCGCCTTAATACACTTGTTGTTTTTCTAATAATCTAATTAATTTTTTAGTCTGATATGTATAAATAAATAAAATTTAAACTTTAAGCTTTTATCCCTTATAGAACGGGTAGATGAGAAATCTTATTTACTTGTTTGACTTATACTACTAATAATATGTAGCATTTAATATTAATCAAAATGGCTGATAGAATAGCTCAGCAGGCGATTCAATTTCAATTGAGTTATTCTGACAAACAATTTGTTTTTGACAATTCTTGTGGACCAATTTTTTTTTCAATTTTTATTGGTAAGTTTTGTCTATATTGTTTGATATTTTTTCCGGGAACGGATATTTTTTTCAACAATTTATTTAGTGACCAATTCTTTTTTTGGTTTATTTTTTATACGATGTTAACTAAAAACACTATACAAGTTTATTGTTCTTTATTCAGAAAATATAGTTTTCTAGAACGTGATTTTGTTGGAATTTTCATACATCCAATTGTTTTTATTTTGACTATTTGTATGGGAATGAGTTGTTTTAGATTAATGATTTTGATACCAACTTAAAGTAAAAAAAAAAGGGAATCTGATTCGATCAACCGCAATATTGCAGTTGAAAAACGAGTGAAGTCTCTAGAAATATTTAATAACCAAACAAACCCCTCAAAAATCTTGGTTTTCTAAATTTTTGAACACATGCTGTTGGGAAATTTCATCTGTTGACGATAATAGACAGACAATCTCAATCTTTCTTAAGGAAATGTTAGTAACCGACAAATAAAATATAATGTTGCACATTTTTACTCACTTTGAAGAAACTGTTCCAAGACAGCATCTGCGGTTCCATAGTTTTTCCACTTTTTCTCGGTTAAACTCAAGGTCTGATTTTGGTCATCTTTCCGCGGATAAGATTCGTCATTCAAATATTCATCCTGTATAGAGAAAAAATTACTTGAGTAAAATTAAACTGAAATCAGAAATGTAAGCATTTTTTCCAACTGAAAGCTTCATAAATATACGTATATAGGTGTGTACCTACATACAAATTCTACTTTTAATATTCGTGATTTTTTTTTTTGATTTGATTGATAGAAATTGTCTTAGAAAATCATTCATATCGTTGTTTCAAGTTGGTAGTGTTGGCATTTGACACTTGTTAAACTCTGTTGTCATCTGAATTGTCATACGATAATGGATCCCTTATCAGTCGAATGCCCCATCAAAAATTATTAAAACTTACTACACATTATTAAAAATCATTGATTCAGTAATTCAAGCGTAGTTATTTGTTGCGCATTATGCTATGATTAAGGTGGCCCTTTATATGAATTCAACTCGCAGCAGCAGTTAAAAACAGTTTGTTTTTTGGCCTCCAAATCTTGGAAATCCCATTTTATAATAATCATTGCTAATGATAATATATTCAGATCAGATTTCCCTGTAAAAAGGTTATCAATCACCAATTCCGACCTATCCTAACTCTTATCATAAAATGATTTTATTTCAGTATGTGTGTCGATCTCATTCATAATTTCCAGGAATCAAAGATGTCATGGAAAGAGGATCTTAATTTAAATTAAATGAAACTTTTCATAGCTTTTAAACGTATTACATATATAAAATGTTTTGGAAGGCTGTAACAAATCATAAAAAATTAAATGATTTTTCTAAATTTTTCTGAAAAGAAATATTAAATTTATATTTTTGGTGTGATTTTAATCTAAATAACCGCAAAAAAAACTATAAAAGTTTCAGTTAAGTCAACCAAATCGTGTAATTTTTAATTCATCCTAAATGCAATCCCACCATACATTCCAAAGGGAATGATTGATAAGTACTAATATTAAATTTTATGCGGGGGCTTTTCGGAATCTTTTATGGAATAATAAACTTTTATTTGAGTTGGAGTATAAATTGTTTTATTTGCTGTATTGAAACCATAGTACTGGTTCAGACAATTTATTGTATTAAATTACGCGTTTTAATTTGTATTCAAGTTCAATAAAAAATGAAAATAAAAATACTGGTGTTAGTGCGCAGTTGTTGTTAATTAATTGAAATCAATTTGCAGTAAATAATTGGAATAATTCATTTGCTAAAATAACCTTTTAGGGGCACAAACGTATTTATAAAATTTAGTTTTAAAAATACATTTCAGTATAAAGTTCCTTGAAAGTTACTAGGAACTTTTACTAAAAAAAATTTTTTTTCATCAGCGCCAACGGAGTTGCGTGAGGGGCGCAGTGTCTCCAAAAAGGGTTAAAATCCATTAAAGCCGTGAAGCAGGCCAGACAGGTTACTTTTAACTTTAAAAAATTCATGCTAAACAATTCTAGATTTCACCGAAAAATTCTAGAATTTAAGCATTTCGGAAATTCTTCTTCATTTACCGGGCGATTGGCGGGCGATTGAAATTAGCTCGAGGGGGGACCACCATTATATCAATCAACTGCTTCACATTATAGCCGGTTTGGCTTCAGAAAGCGTTGAAATGCCTTCCGGTTTCGGATTGTTGTATGTCTGAGGCCAACTTAATGCAGTTTGCTTTATCCAATAATGAGTGATTCACTTTGGGGTTCGTTACCTTATCCTCAAGCAAAATGTCAAGGACTGTAATAAATAGAAAGGAGAATTCAAGTAAAAAACTCCGCACAAAATGAACTCCAGTTTAAAACATTTGAAATTGCTTCAATAAGTACAGTGCACGGAGACAAATGAAAATGAGAATTGTGAAATTTTTCCTAACAAAGCTTAAGAGAAGAAAATCTGAAAGAAAAAGACAACATACGAGAAGGTACCAATGGTGCAAAAGTGTTTACTCAAGTTTCAACGTATCTAAACTAAAATATTCTGAACTACCATGCATCTAATAATAGGACACCATGTCTGTCCATTGCGGATGCAACATACGTCTCATGCCAATTCATAAATAATGGCCTTTGGCAACTATCTTATAGGTATTGTTTGTGCAGACGTTCTTTAAGTTTTCCGTAATTTAAAAGTAAACGTTTTTTTCCACTTTTTACATATGTACATACATACTCGTTAACATGTATACTATACAAGCATATGTTTTAATTTTGTATAGTGAATGAAATTCAAAGTGTGCATTCCCCAACTCCCCGCCAATCCACATATTTCCTATTTGAATAGCAAATAATAAAAAAAATCTTAAGCCCTATTGCATTATGCAGTATGAATATTCAAATGAGGTATAGATAACAATGAATTGCCGATGAATTGGTGTAATTGTCGCAACCAATTAGACTCCTAATCACTTGGATCGGTTCGCACTTAATTATTGGTTTAGCACCTCATGTTAGATATTTACTGCTTCACGGCTGACAACGCGAAGTGAATGCAAATATTATTAAACACAAATAGGCATTTTGTGTTTACATTGGATATTTGTGTTTAGGGAAGTTATGTTAGAAAGAAACTCTTAGCGTATGGAAGCTATCCGAGGTGTTTATGGTTTCAAACCATGAACCGAAGCTAATGAATAGGTAGGTACACAAATATGGAAATCTTTTACCACTGAACTGTTTACGTCGCGTCCAAAAGTTGTCCGAACACATGTTGCATTAATATTATTTTGATTTTGGTTTTGATGTCGAACGGTTTCTGTTCTATAAACAACATCATGATATCATGAAACAACATCATAATGAGAATTTTATTATAAATATGAGTTAAACTTAGGTCTACGTATTTTAAATAAAAGAGTTACAAAAGAGTTTTCGTAAACAAAATAAAGCTGAAATGATATCATCTACACTTATGTACATAATCAATACTATGCTTACAACAAACAAAACCATAATTTCCAGCTATCAACTCATAATAATTTTATTTCTGTCTCATACGTATTCAAATATTTTTTTAAATAATAATGTCTTATGTTGAATTTGTTCCTACAAAAAAGCCGTTCTCTCAGTTTTTTGCAAAAAAAAATTGGGCAGCCACGTGGACAGAGAATCAATTTTGTATAGAAACAATTGAACCTTCTAAACAAATCGTTTTTTCTTTAACCAAAATCTACAAAATCAGTTTGAACAAAACAATTTAAATTTATTTTCTTCAAAAACTACTTAATCTTTAAAACATATTTCTTTAAGAAAATATTTTCATCTAGGTAGGTACGAGTATATTGTGTTTTTATTTATTTATTGTGAGTGTTGCTATTGATTTCAATAATTTTGTATCAATTTTAAGCTTATGTTTTGGAAAATTACACCTCTAGGATTTACGGAGTATATTCATTCACCAAAACAAAATACCATCAAATCATGTCTTAAGATACTTTGGCCAAGTTAAGAGGTATAACTAGATATAGATTATAAAAAGTATTTTTTTTAAGTGTTCTAATGTTTTTATAATATAAACTCTAAATTTATCATTTTTTTTTTGCCAAAACGGCAACTATAAATTATATACATACGAGTATTTAAAATGAAGCCTGAGAAAATGGAACCGATTTTATATAACAGATGCTCAAATGAATCATTTAAAGCAAATCAAGTTTAATTGAGGGCAATGATAAATCAAAGAATCACACCCAAGCAACAAAAAAAAAACATTACACAATAAAATCAATATAAAAATCACGTCCCAAAAAAGACTCTAACTTTCTTTTGGTTCCCCGATGACTTTTAAGTTAAAGATAAAAATATTTGTTGAAACTCTTTCTGGAATACTTTTATAAATAAGCAATTAATCAACTGTCAATTCAAAAGATAATAAAAACCTATTGTATGGGCAGGGCGTTGTAATTTATGCTGGTAAAAGATTTTGAATGACATTTCAACCAGACGGACTCAACAAATTGAATTAAAAATTAAAAACCATTACGAAATAATTTTGGTTTAAATTGGTATTTTTACAAGAAGATCAATGTTGAAAACATATTTATATTTTTTTAGTATATGTATGTATGTATATATATGTACCTATCTACCTACATAGTTGCATTTACAATAAAGAATTAAAACAAGCATACATTTCATTTTATGTCTTCAATATACATAAATAATAACTTCACTCATTCAATCGTGGTATGCAGTTCAAGCTTTGACACATTATTTCGAGCGGTGCATACATTGTAGACTCTGAAAAAGTCCTAAATTACAATTTGAGTTTACCTTACTAACTACGTACTGCGAAGCTAAAAATTCAATTTGGTCCAATTTGATAATTTAGCTAAATTTAACAGAAGTATCAGTTATATAATTTATGACGAACAGAAATCACCCGTTGAATGTACTCTTAATTTTTTCACAATTTCTATGTTTTTGATATTGGTGTGGTATTTATACAACCGTTTGGGAAAGGTTAGAGGTCATAATTCTGTCCATCAAAATTCTATAAACCCAAAATTCTTCTAAATTTTGTGCTTCAAAATTCTGTAAATATACAAATCTGTAATTCAAAAGAAGTTGTTCCTATTTCGTGACCTTTAGTTGAATAAATAAAATAGATATTTAAAAAGGTTATACAAGACTATTATTCTTTATTACGTTTTGTTCTGTTTTTTGGTTTATAAGTATATAAAAAATGGAAATACAGAATTCTGGATTCAGGCTTATTGACCCACATACAGAATTTTGGAATAATTAAAAATAGGATTTGTTAAAAAAAAGAACATAATATAGTATATGCCAGTAAGACCTAGGGTCTTATAAATTAGACATTGTTAAAAGGAGTAGAAGGATAGGACAGATTTTTGTTGGCACAGTGGATTGAGAAATTAGGGTTTGATTAACTCATTAAATCCCAGGATGGCGTTTAGTTGAGGGAATATAGAATAAATTGCTGCCTAGACTGGAGATCGAACCCACACATCCAGGGTACCAGTCGAGCACTATCTCCACTGCGCCGGCAAATCAACCTCATTTTCTTGCTTTGTGTCAAAGATAATTATTTATGGTTCTTATGTGTAAACCGTAAATTGGCTTACCTTCATACATAAAAAGCCCAAAAAAATATATGAAAATAATTCATTGATGACAAAAATTGAATCCTCCATTCAATAAGAATTTTTTTTATGAAAAAATATGGGACTATAATCAAGGTAATATGCATGTATATGTATAATAACTGGGTAGACATGATGATTACATAGAGAGAAAAAAGTCACTTACAGAGTTGTCATAATTGCCTTGACCTTGTCGGCCATTTCCATCTCTGTACATCATGTTTTCAGATTCCACTTCACTCTTAACATCCTCTTTTCGGCTATCTGATGCATCCAACATATAACCAAGTAATTCGCGTTCAGTCTGAGTATTTTCGCGTCGAACTTCTATCGTGTTCTGATTTTCATCATTTTCATCTTCATAATAATCATTTTCGTCATAATCATCATCGTATTCATCCTTGCTGTTGATGCCCTTATCTTCGTGACTTATTTTGCCAGAATCAACATAATCAATCCTACTCTTAGTTGTTCTTTCTAAAAAAATTCTTTCATCATTTTGGGCCTTCGAACTAAGTTCCTTATGCTGCGGGTTTTCTTGGTGAGACTGCCTGTTGTAATAATCCTCATCGTAATCATCTTTGGTCTTGAATCCCAGATCTTCGTGATTTATCTTGTCGGGATAGACATAATCAATTCTCGGTGTTTTTTCTAAAAAAAATCTTTGATTGTTATGTGAACTGCGTTCCTTAATATGCTGGTGTTCTTGATGTGACTGCCTATTGTTATGAGACCAATGTGATCCGGCATTATATTCCGCTTTGAAAGTAGTCGTGGGCGCGTCATAATTGTTTACATTACCTCGGTTTGGTAAAATAACACTTCGGGTATTATTCGCACTCCTGTTTTTGGCTTGAACCATTGTCCCATCATTGGTTTCATTGTGCTTTGATTTTATGTGCATCTCACGATTATTTTTGTACATGTTGCCATCATGATGATGTCGAGTGTGATGATGAGGAGACTGGAGTGCTTGATGAGTGCTTAGTGCATACTCCTGATCAAAGGATTGCTGATTCTGATTTGTTCGGCTCCAACTTGTTTTGTAACTGTTTTCATATGTACCTACAACTGTGTGCCTGATAAATACCACCACAAGTAAAATACTGGAAAGAATCATTTTTCTGTCCCATTTGCGGGTCATATTCACGATCTTAGTCAATAAAATTTTTAATGTGTAACGAAATTACACTTATCTTCGAAAATAAAATTATAAATCACCACTTTTTCTACACCGCACCGAAAAGGGATGATAAGGACGCGTCGAGTGAAGGTCGCAATTGTAACCAGTTTTACACATCATAAAACGATTTTTTTTATTGACATAGATTTGTTTCGTATCTTCACACACTCGTCTGTAATTGTATTAACTGCTAAAGATGCTATTTAAACATTCTTTGATTATAACCCACTTCGCGAATATGGATGACAGGTATGGCAAACAAATCGGTTATCAACGCCAAAACACACACTACAAAAAGCACGTTGTAAAAGTACAGATAACAGAATGAGAGCATTAAAAATTCCGTATACAAATCTGCGATTTAAAACAATCCAGATGCTATCAACAACACACAACACCGCAGGTTCTCGAAAATTATGTGTTAACAAGTTAATTTTTTAAACTTATTCAAACAGCACCCGTTTGATTATTTCCGATTATCAGTTCAACACCCACGTCGAGACGCCTCTACTGGATAATTTGAATTTAGCCGCCGCGCCGCTCCTAGACAGCAAGACACGCGTTCGTGTACTTATGTCGGCAGTTTAATTTTATAAATAGTAATATCGCGAATTCTCGCGATTTTTTTTTCTTGGGTAATGAGTCACAGAATATATACATACGTACATATGTACATACAAAGCGAGACAAGTTTTCAAAATTACGAGTGCACGGTTAAAACTTATGATGGTGAAATTCCGAAGCTATCTTGGCCACTGTTTAAAATGTGATAATAATATTGTCGGATATCACTCGAAATAGAAGTCGCAGATGTATCTTTTTGCGATTACACGATCACATACCACGTCTACGAGTATCTATAATAATTGCAAAGTACTGATGCAGAATGATTATAGATCGCGATTGGATCGAAAAGCGAACGGCTATTATTGGCCAAATGATGATGCTGACGCGATCAACGTTCTCCACTTTCTGCGAGCTAAATGCTTTCTCAGTGAAAAGAAAACCCCCGATTCCATCTTGTTTCTTATAAATTTATTCTCGTTTGTTGGTTGTTAATTATTGTTGTCGAAGGGCAGAATTAAGATACTTTTTGTAAAGAGAAAATTTTATAAACTGGCATTATATTATTCAGACAATGCTTTGCTCTTTAGATGTGAGCACCCAAGTGGCAGTCTTTTTAGTATATAGATCGTGCAATATTTATCAATTCTTTGTACTAAAGCAAAGACGGTCTTCACTCTTCACGCAACAACTTATCACCAACAACTGATGTGCGATGCATTCGAGTGCTATTGAACAGACTCAACGAATCGATTGAAGTCGGTAGAAAAGGCAAGCAGCAAGCAGCAAGCGGTAAGGGTCATGGGTACATGCTGCTATGCAAGTTCATAATGCTGCTGCAACATTGTGATACCATACTGAAACTTATACTCCAATATGCTAAATACTTGGGTTGTTTATGGAGAAGACATGAATGTTTCACACAGAGACTCTGGATGCATCCATCAGATGCAAGGGGATCTTCTGAATTTATGAATTCCGATTCCGCACCTAATGGGCGGTGGCTGGTGTATAACGACAGAATGTTTTCCAATATGTTAATCGGCGTATTTATAACACCGGGACCACATTAAAGAGTTGAATTGTATTTTCTTTTTCTTCTTTTTTCTTTTGTGTTTTGAAACTAAAAGCACGTTCACATAACATTTACGCGCTTCCTTTGAAGTAAGTACGTGGTAATGTTGAAGTTTTGACTATAATTACAATCGGGTTAGCAAAGTTTTGCGGCCTTAGGAAAGTGCAGGTATTTAACTACCTACCTTCTTATTTGTACATCTTTGTCCATAAATATAATGGTACGTATATAAAAGTAACATATTGAATGAATACTTTAGATATGTTTCCCATGTCTAGAATTTCAATTACAGCTCTCTTAGGAAATTTGAATTTCTGTGTTAAGAACATGTATTTGCACAAGAGTAGCTACAGTTTTGTTTAAAAATAAGTAAAATGACGTGCAGATGTACCAATTGAAGGAAATCAAATTATGTTCAATACATTTTGAAAGTAAGTTTGAAATAAAGGCCTAGACCGATACCGAGACGAGACTAATTTTAAGGCATACGAGACGAGACTGTAATTTTTGAACTCAGACTAACCGAGAGTCTCGGTGGTGTTTCCACTTTGACGATTTCAATGCAAATATTAGAAAGAATCTAGAATAAAATGTTTGTTTCTCATCTTTCTCACAAAAAAAAAATGGATCGGCGAAATTCTGAGTTGGTACTAGGACGAAACTTATGTATTTAAGTGACTATAGCTTTAGAAATTACAAAACAGTTACTAAAATGACAGCTTTCTTGCGCCATACCATTTTAGCAGTATTCTCTAAAGTTTGCAGATAAAAGACTTTCTGTGTTATTTTTATTAAATAAAAAATATTTGTAAGATTTACAAATATTTTAGCGTAAAGCTTTAGTTTAAAGTTTTATTTCAGTTATCATAATATGAAGATTCTGTCTGTCTGTAGCTCGATCTACATCAAAAGCTACTGAAGCAGTTTTCTTCAAAATTTGGAGCTAAAAGTTCTTTTGGTGCTACCCTGAAAGCGAAACTGAATTTTTTCAAAAACTGTCTTTTTTTTACTTAATCTCATTTATTTGTAACTGGAAACTCAAAATGGATTGACATTCGGGAAAAACTCCTAATAGGGCTGATTGATATCGGCTTGTTCTCAAATACGAGTATGTATGTTTGTCAAACGAGCAAAATATCATTTTTTTTTAAATTTTCATCAAATATGCTTGACAAATCATTTGATGGAGCGTTCGCATTTTCAAATTCGAGTCAATTAAACAGCGTTTGTCAAATAGATTTAAGAATAGGTATATTATATTAAGGGGGGTACACCTTCGGAAATATATTTGACATACTTCCTTGATTTCCCGACTCATGAATTAGTCGGCATATTTTCGAAATTAGCAATCGTCAAAAGTTATTGCTTTGTTAATTTTTTTTTTTTCAAATAAAGCTTCATTAATATGCCGACACTTGAATTATTCGTCCAAAATCTGCAATGGCCAAAAATGTCGACTTGCATCTAGGTGCTTAAATAAATATTAAATATAATGAAAATACAAACTGACTTTTTTTTTAACCATTTCCGAAAAATATTTTTAAATTTTTGGTTTGATTAATTTTTTGTTTAATTGCTTGAATTAATAAATCTAGCTTTCTAAATCGCCGACTCTTAAAAAGCGTGGGGGGGAGGACACCCCCAACTCGCTACACCCTGATAGATGGACATGCTAGATTCGCTGTCCGAGCTCTCATGCTTTCGATGTGTACGTAAGGCACGTTCTGTTAACACATAATCGGATAATATCAGCTAATACAAATAAACAAACCAGCATCATGATTTAATATATCTACTGGATTTGAATAGTTAATAATTGAGGTAGAAAGGATTAATATGTATTGGATAAGTCGTTAAACCCCTCGCGCCGTCCATGCTTCGTAAATTATGTCTAAGCATACCGTGTATTTTTTATATATTTGGTTTGCCATTAAGTTTCGTATGTTACTAGAATCTCTCGTCAAAAATGTTCTAATGTTTTTTTTCTGGATCAAAAGTCAAGTCATAAAAAGCAAAACATTTCTTAGAAATCTAAATAAAGGCATTCATGATCTTATTGTATTTGCTTAAAAAATCTTCTTTGACAAGTGGGTATTTCATTCAATTATATCCCAAGTCCCAACTATAGATTCTCATACTGTATCCATATCTCGACACAAACTATGATAGTTATCATAAATATGCAAATTAAAAAATGCTCTTAGCATCGAATGCAAGCATTTCACCTTTCACTTGGTTAAGACGTAAGTTTAAAGACTTGGTTAATAAAATCCTGCTGAAACCAGCCTCCTCCTGCACCACGCTCTCTCATTCAAACATGAAACGCAGACCTATGTGTTAAAATTTCTCGAAAATTATTACTATTTGACGAAATTGACAAATCGGTGTTAGCAAACCATTCATTGGTACCCCGATTGCAAACTATGTTTTTCTGCTATATATGTACATATATCTTGTGGGACCTACTTGATTCCGGGATCTCGCTCTTATTCACCCTGGGTTTTACTTGATGCTTGATGCATTTTATTAAGTGTATGTAAAGTGCAAAAATGTCCGTCGTCGTCGAATTCCCATGGGCAAAAAATGTTTACGAGTCATTTTCTTTTCTATTAAATCTATGTTTTTATTCAAATTTAAACCACGAAATGAGGAACCCCTTAGGTTCCTTTCTGTATATGCATGGATAGAAAAAGTAATTGGACGCGCACATTTGAGTATTTTTAGTCTTACAAACTCTGGCATGTATTTATGCAAAACAAAGCCAAGTATACATATATGTACATACTTGGAACCGAAAATTTAAAATGCCCGACAACAATAATGATAATTGTGTTTAATTGTTTCGCCAACGCAGAATGATTTTGTTTTACGTTTACGAAATTACCGTTGAAACGAGGAACAGGCTTGTAAGATGTACGAATGGAAATGCATTTGAATAGTTCGTTATTGTTGTGCGTAATAGCTTGGAAACCAAGTGGGATGTTTGCATAACACATGTGCTAAAATATTCACATTGGGACAACTTAAACATAAAACAGTGACAGCAAATTTACAAGTGATTTTTCCTTTTTTTCAAAGTGGGTGTTGAATTAAGCGGTTGACGCAGAAACATATGAGATATATTTTCTATAAGGATTTACAAAATTTATATTTGAATCGCTTAATAATGTTTTCACATGATTGATTGACATTGACATACCAAATTGACATACCAAATTGTAAACTAAATTGACTCAAATTTTTGACAGTAACTATACTTATTATTAGAATAGTTAAAATAAAGCAAATCTTACATTGATCTTTCGATCCACGTTTTTGTTGAGAATAATATATGAGATATGCATATTATTACTTTAGTTTATTAAATAAATAATCTTGAAACATATTTAAAATGACATGACACCGAATGTGGCTCGGGTGTGTTATACGGACTATAAGGGTCAAGATCAATTTTGGCATTAAATTATTTTGTTTGCACTAAAAGCATTTTGATTGTCATCTGAATGTATCATTTAGATCTCGTCTTACATAATATAAGAGAGATATATTCCTGATTAACTATAGGCTTTCCTAATACAAATACATACTTACACACACAAAATTTTATCAAAATCCTAGGAGCTGTTTTTTCGGGAAAATAAAAATGAAAAATGATTCTTTTGAATCGTTCGTAACCCTTTTCGAAAAAAATCGGATTTCCCCAAAAGGCAAAAACAAAACAAAAATGTATCCTATTTTTGGTCCTAGAAAAGAATAAAAAAAACGTGTGATATGGCCCAGTTTTCACTAATATTCAAGAATTCTTAACTATACTTAATCATGGTGATCAGCGTCACTTAACCAGAGAGACGGATTTCCCCAAAAGGCAAAAACAAAACAAGAATGTATCCTATTTTTGGTCCTAGAAAAGAATAAAAAAAACGTGTGATATGGCCCAGTTTTCACCAATATTCAAGAATTCTTAACTATACTTAATCATGGTGATCAGCGTCACTTAACCATCAGAGAGACAAAGTTGTATCCGAAACTTAACCCACTTAATTGTTTCTAAAACTTTGTAATTTTTTTTTTTTTTTGAAATTTGGGGATTTCTAAAATAAAGAAGATTATTTTGTTCCTCTCTTCTCCTTTCTACATAATTATGTATAATATATAATATGAGAAATTAAAACTTTCTAGTAGAAAATGATAAAGTTAGAGGATTTTTAATTCAGCCAGTTAACTATTTAAAAAAACAAAAACGGCAGGTATTCCACAGCGTAAGTATAATATACATATGTATGTATTAATGTATGTGCTCTTGTAACTATACCACAGTATTATCTATTTGTAAAAGGCAGATGTCTGCTTCCAATTAGCAAAACGGAACTTATTTCCACCAGAATTGTTTTACAATGTGCGACTAATTAGTCGTTTTCACTTTCCATTAAGCTAATGGATGGATGGAACAACATACAAGAGTAGTTACTTTTGGTAAGCTGCTGTACACGAGGGTGGTGTTAGAAACAACTTTTATGCAAGAGTCGAGTCGCATCGGTTCAAACAACATGAAGACATTCTTGTTTCTACATCGTATAAATACCTAATTGTGATAGTAACATTAAGCCATATGTAATGTAAAGGTGTTTAAATATATAAAAATAATCAAGTAATAACATGAGTCTTTTTTTTATTTGGCCACAAATATTTTTGGCAGTATCTCAACTATTCATTTGAGGATTGCACTTCGCGTCGATATTATTGGATTGTCACGAGAGGATTATTAGCACGATACAACTGCAACCAGACAGACGTCTTGTCTCATTTTAATAGTTGTTGTTGTTGCAAGTTTATTTTTGTTCTGACATATATAAACAAAGTGTTAGGTTTGAATACCACGGTTCGCGAAGTGCGAGTAAATAAAATCGTCGCCAATAAGAATGGAATTTAACCTACTGACCGTTGCAGGGAGGCTGATTTCTCAATGAATTCAAAATGATTAAGAAAAACAAATGAGAATTTGCTCGTTAGCTGATTTATTTTGTTGAAGAAACAACAAAATACATATATAGTTTTGTCTTAAGATGAATTTGTTTGCAAATTAAAAAAAAACTTTTCTTTTCTCTCAGAAGATACAAAAATTCAAATAAAAATAAGACCTTGAAACAGTTCTTATTTCTTCAGTAGATAAAATATATTTGAATTGATTACTTCAAAAGCGGCATAAATCAGAAAATCTTTATTTTGTATTTAGCTATAAATAAAGATCATACATTGTGCATAGCCCATAATATATACGATTCGCGGATCTCTTGTTCCCAGCCTCAAGTTGTTTACATCATTCAATACTTATGTATGTATATAAAATTTCAAAATAAATCAATTACAATATTAATATAGGTATCATAATATGCCCAGGATAGTGGTGGATGGTGCTTCCACCAACCAGTGTGCGGTAAGGTATAAATTTCTGTTAAAATACCTAATTTTATTAAATGAAATCCTGAATCATTTTCTAACAAAAATATTTTTTGTAGAACTTTCTTAAACTTTACAAGCAGTGCATGTGACTGGAGCAAGCTTAAAATGTTTTCACAATTGAAATGCCTTAGCCCTATTTTAAACTGTCCTTATGTACACGCAAAATGTAAATAAAATAAAGTTAGTTCTTAAATTTAATTTTTGACTCTCTTGTTGGATGGGACATAATTAGGTCTGATGACCTGAGTTGTTGGATGTTTACTTAGATACTTCATACCTCGAAATTAATAATTTTATGAATTTTTGTTTTCGCGTTAATTTCGCCCGAGCACGAAAATAGTCCCCACAGCTCCGCACATCACGGGTGAAAAAAAATAAATTTTAATGAATTCACTTTATGATTCATGAATATGTACTAGACATAAGATCGTATAAATTAGAATTAATACATTTCTAATTCTAGCGTTAGGGAAAAATATGCATAAATATAAATATGTATATTAAATTAATCTCAAATTACTCAAATTTTAACATAAAACATTTTCCTCTACGCTCTTTTATATTTAATAACAGGCATATTATAACACAAAGCCATAAGTTTTCTTTTATAAATAATAAATCCAATGAAAGGAATGTTCCCTGAGTTCGGTCATGTGAACTTGATTTTTACCGATTTTAAAAAGGAATTTTGGGAGCCGTATTTATTTGATTGATTATCATCTAAAAAGTAGACATTCAACTTGTTACACAACATCACGATCACTGACTTGACATGTTTCGTTTGCTTTCGCTGTGTTTCAAGGCTTTGTTATCATCAATCCTCATTATTCCTTATACGTAGGCAGGCATGCCGCATAATCACATTTTCGGCATTTCATTCCTTTTATGCTTATGCTTGCCTCACTGCTCGCACTCAGGCCAAAGACCTTTTTGACCTGATCACGTGGAGCATATAAGACTGCATTATGTATACACGTTAATATTATAAACCTTAATCCTGGAAAAGAATGTGAATAACCAACGTTGTGACTTCTCCTTAGTTTGTTGACCGAGTTGTGTTTATACTCATTCGGTCGTTCCTTTTTTTTTGAGTTTATTTGCGGTAAGATCTTTTAGATACAGGCACTCCCAGTGAAATCAAATATTTATGAACAACGAAAGTTATCTTAGTAGAAATACCAACAATAAATTGGTTTACTTCCGGAGTTATGTATGTGTGGTTGTTGAATTCATAAATATGATGTTTTTTATTACCTTCTACAAATGGGACAAAACAAAAGGATACAAAAAGTGCTTCTTATTTGACCTTAAGTTTTTGATTTCTTTTTGCGTCAAATTTCAAAGCGGGAAAATCAGGAAATAAAATCATGAAGGTTTTATTTTCAAAATTTGTATGTTTTTTGTGGGTTTCTAAAGGATATACAGTAGAATCTCGCTCGATGAACGCTTTGACGAACTTCTTTGTTCCGGGCGACAGGCTACTATGGAGCAGTTTTTTAAGAAAAAGGTCTAAATGAGTGTATATTTTGTTTAACTCTTTGAACAACTTTGTTATTTTCGTTATTTTTTATGTTTTTTTTTTAAATAAAATGAATTGATATTTTGTTAGATGCAATATTTTTATGTATAGTTACATGTTTTTCTTAAACTAACTCTCGATGCTTGGAAAGATGAACAGTTTGAAAAGATGAACGGGGCCGGTTTTATATCTGTTCATCTTTTCGAGATTCTATACTGTATCTCAAAAATGAGAACTGATAGAAAATTTTCAAAATCGGATTCGAATTCAGCACTCTTTGACCTTAATAAATTATACACAATTAAAAAAAAACATGTTTTGGTTTTTTTAAGCCTTAGATAGCGATTAAATTTATCTTTTATACGAATTCAATTCTAAGATAAATTTTTGTGAAGATTTTAAGCCTGGCAGTAGGTACGTAGTTCAAGAGCTAAACTAACATTGTAATCTAGTACTTTTTCAAAGTATCCACTCTTTTTAGCGCTTAAAATAATGTTTAGAACTCCTTTTTTACAAAAAGCTTTTGAAATTTGATATAGTCAAAGGAAATCTAAACGTGAGAGATACAGTATTATCAGAACAAAGCGAACATTGAAATATAAGATAATGTCTCAGAAGCAAGATATAATTTGTCAAATCTCTGAAATGTAAAACGAAATAAATATATCTAAATCTAAAAGCAAACAAATTAAAAAAAAAGAAGAGTTATTTCTTTCCAATTATCGAGACTTTTAGGGAACGATTGTAGAAATAAGAATTGTAGGTATGAAAATAATACCTATTTTTTTTGAAAGTTAAGTATTTAAAAATCGGCTCTATATATATTTTTGAACTTTGATACAAAATAGTTTTTCAATACTTTTTTAATAATTTGAACAAAAAATTAATTTTTGTTTCACAAATAACGGGAACTTCCCCTACAAATGTTAAAAAAAAATTGTTTTCAAAATTTCAAATTTCTTAAAAACGGCACCCACAATTTTGATATTTTTTATATGTTAATAATAGTACGGCCAATTATAAAGCAATACAAAATTGAAATTAAGAAAGTATTAAAGGTAATTCCCATAAAAATATATGTTCTCAAAAATTTCAAATTCCTAGAAAACGGATAAAAAATGTACATGTACTGTTATTAGCCTTTTCTGTTTCTATATGTTTTTGACATGGAAGCAAGTTCGGGCGATTCAGTGTTGTTTTTATTTCGTGCTTTATATAAATGCAAAATGTGGATGAAAACTAAATGAAATCGAACTATACTTTTACCATATGCTATCCTTTTAATGAAAAATAAAATATTTAAAGAAAAAACTTTAATTTATACAAAGGTTGCTTTAGTTGTTCTTTCATCAAATTTTAACTACCAATGATCATTCATTAGCGCTTCAGAAGTGCTCTTTTTGTAAACTTCTTAAAAAAAAAAATTAAGAAAATAATAATTATAAAATAATAATAATAATTAGCAGCGTTCTACGCTTTAGTGAAACATGTTAAACAAATTATTGCTTTTCATAAATCGCTTCATTTTCTAGTTCGGTTTCCAAATTTAATCGATAGTTAATATTTTTAAATTTTTTGTTGTCATTTTAATTTAGATTGACACTTATAATATAAAAATTCAATTGAATTCTAATATTGATGATTGAAGGATATGATAAAATTATGATGATAATATGATGCAAATGCTGTGCGTTTTTATACCTTCTAAAAGTATATACATATCGAATATTTGTACCCTCACCTGAAGATCGAGCAAAAGGATTGTGCAGCACAATTTCTCGGTTTTCCGAGAGCAGATGAATTTGTTTTTAATATTCAGAAGATTGGCACACGATTCTAATCAAGGAAAATTGAATGGTTGAGGAAATTTTTAATTTGCTGTTTTTTTTTATAATAAAAATAACTCATTCCTCCTTTGATCACGACCAACAACAATACCAATGTTTTCTAAAGAAAAACGACAAAAATTCAACTTGATATTTTGTATTCTTTTTATTGATGGTTTTTTCTTAATATATTTTAATTTCAATAAAAATCTTATCTATGGTATCAAACCCAAAAATCATATTTAAATTTTAAAATTTTTCAATTCAATATATGTATATATGTTTTAAAGAGTGTTTTAAAAACTAAACATTATTAATCTGCTGAAAGTGCTTAGACCTATTTTTTAATAATATGTAGTTGAAATTTATGACTCAATCCTGATTTATTTTTTTAAGACATGCATACTTATAGTTAGAAATAAAAAAACTCAACAAACACCTTCAATTTTATCATAAGAACAAAATACTCAGTTTAGATTAAAAAGTGTATGATTGAACAAAATCGGGCTAGACATTTGAACAACAATAAATAAATAAACTAATATAAAATATACATTCGAGATTTTTAACATTACTCTTAATTATCAACTATTATTGTTAACTACTTATTGATTATAGTAAATATTTTAACAGCGTCTCTTTAAAACTATTAGATTTGTAAATACATATAGTCTTAGAATTAAAAAAAATATATATGAATGTATATAACTACGAATTTTTTCTATACATACTATGATATTAATTATTTGTGAATTCGAATTATTGATTATTTTTTGGAGCTCTGTTGGAAGAATTTCGATTTTATTTATTGCAAAACAGGTTATAGCTTAACGAAATATATGGGTATTGAATTACTTGCTGGTGTAAAATTTGCAATGTAATAATAATTTAAAAATTATTTAAACAATATCATTCGTCTGTAAATTTTTAAGTTCAACAATTTATACACACTGGTAAAAATAAAAGGATCAGCATTTGTGTTGTTGTTTTTTTAGCGATACAAGGTAGCCTTTCATGAAAAGATAAAGTTAGTAAGACTGCACTCGGTGGAACTGCACGTATAAAATTGTGTGAAGTCCAGTAGCCTCTTGGTGCGATATAGCTCATAAAATTTATACGAATAATATTTTGTCGCGCAGTTCCCCTGAAGTTCAGGTGTGTAGCCCAGTGTGTTTTATTTTTGTATGATGACGTGTGCGATGACCGTAATTTTTTTTTTTAAATCAGTAAAAATTATAAAAAATAAATACATAAATATATTACAACATTAGGAAGAAAATTTCTTGAGTTTCCTATTTTGGTTAATCAAAAATTGTTATAACCACGAAATTGATGCGAATAAATACTACGATTTAAAGCTTTGAAGAAATAACTTATTCAATCTATTTATAAATATTTTTATAAAAATCTAGTTTGGCATGGTTGATCCAAGAAATTCATTCTATGAAAATTTTATCAAAAATTGTAAAAAAGGATCCAGAAAAAATATTTATGTGAAATACCACCATCCAGTCAATGCACAGTTACATTTTCAAAACTTAAATTAAAAAATCTTGTTTTACATCCAACAAAGCTCGTGATTTTGTTTATCATCTAATTTATTAAATGCAACTTATTAATATTTTCTTAATTTCAACTCTGATTAACCAACAAATAAATGCATCATATTGCTTATTATGTCTGGGTACAATTTCCAGGAATTTGTGCTTATAAAGTTTCTTTTTTCAAATGTAATACATTTTGAGCATTCTGAAAAAAAACTTTTTTCAACAAATTTTATTTTTTGTTAAATCAATGGGTACAGTCTCGTCTTCACAAGTTAAATCACATAAATATACATAAATAACATTTTCCTGTCTTAATGTTAAAAGGGAAAGGCAGTGGGATTTTTACATTTCATTTTCATTTGGTGGACACGATTTTAATAAAAATATACATAATATGCAATTTTATATTATTAATTTGTAACTCTTGCTTGTTAAATTTAATACTCGTGTTAGATTCTAAACATTATAATTACATTTTTATATTTTTGACAACACGGTTTATGTATATAATATGTATGTATGTATGTATAATAAAAAATATTCAAGCAATTAATTAAATTGACTAGAGTTTTGCATAAAGATGACTTTCTTCGAAAATAATGTAAATTATATTTAAGAAAAAAAAAAAAACCTTAAAAAATCATATTAACTAAAAAAATAAACTTCCTTAAAACTGAAGTTAAATAAAGCTAAGAAGTCATTGGAATCATTGAATCTATATCATTTTTAGAAAGTATGAAATTTTTAAAGTAACCTTTTATTTTTATTAATTGAGGTCCTTCTTGCTCCCTTAAAATTCTAAAATGAATTTTAAAATAATTATTTTGCATAAATATATTATATTTAAAACTAAAGTTTTTTTTTTATTTTTATATGAGATGAATATACTCGTATGTAGTTTAGTTGTAACTCCAGGATAGAGGGGGCTGCTGCACTATCTCACCGCTTTTTTGACATCGTCCGTGTTTCTTAAGATAGCTGCCGAATTCGCAGGTCGGTGGCTTGCAACGGCCTTCAATG
Organism: Syrphus vitripennis; assembly: GCA_958431115.1. Taxonomy (NCBI): domain Eukaryota; kingdom Metazoa; phylum Arthropoda; class Insecta; order Diptera; family Syrphidae; genus Syrphus; species Syrphus vitripennis. The sequence continues at coordinate 148,429,549 of OY288108.1, read as the reverse complement.
ATACATCTTTTTGAAATGGAAACATTGAATTCAATATTTTTATTTCGAAGAAAAAAAAAATCTGATTTTTAAAACTCACTTTCTGTCTATCATTGAAAAGTGCTCCATCCCACGTTTAAAGTAATTACATCCTATATTACCCGATGAGCAGTCGCATCTACAAATACCATCCTCTTGTAGGATTTTTTCGAATAATTTGGGACAATTGCAGTCCAGAACAGTGGCTTTTCGCATAATTGGTGCAGGATCAGTAAAGGAATGCATATAGTGCCGCGATTTATCTACACAATGACACTCGGTGTGGTTGACAAAAGTATGTCGTTCAATTGACCCTTGCTTGGAATTGAAGCTTTTTACCTGAAAAAAATCAAAATGACTTTAAATGCGTTTGTTACTGCATAATTTAGTTTATTATGTAAATGTTAAAATGTAATCATTAGTTTAATTATTTAATTTTTAGTGCCGAAAAACACAACACAAATATAAACCTAGCCATTAGATTGATTATGTTAACAAATAAATGCAGAGTAAAATTCAAATAGCATTTGAACACCTTAATAATGATAAAATATTAATAAATCTAGTATATCATAATCTTTAATCATCTTTAATTACCCTCAAGAGAAGTCTTTATAAACACAAAAAAAAAATTATAGATTTTAGGGGATTCGGGGCTGGCCAGAATGTGAATTGAAGGTCATGAGACTAATTTTGATATAATAACTAGGCACATCATGCTTACACAGTCTTTGCTTAAATAATTCAATCAATTCATGATTTGAAAATTTTAACAACAAATACAACCTCAATCTATAAAAATATTTTCTGCTTAATTTTGTGGCAAAGTTTTGTCTGTCTATCAAATTGTAATCGATGAACTATTTTTTTTGAAGTTAAAATTGTTTTAATATTTATGTTTTATACTTCAAATTCTTATCTCGTGTGAATTTCGTGTTTTGAATAATTTTCCTTTTTAAGAATCACGGACAGATTTTTGGCACTGAGCAAATGGTACTGGGTAAGGTATAACATATTCATTGGGTTGCTAGCACGTAGTGATGCCAGTGTTGCTGATAACAGATATCACCAAAAAAAAAAACGAAAACACCATTATTGGTACAGAATTTAATCGTACGGAACACATACATAAGTTAGTACTTATAAAGATCACCGTTATATTTTGGCCTTGTAAATTTTTATATCTTAATATTAAGGGATGGAAAAATACACGATTTCTTTAGGATCAAACTTAAAATTATTATGACTTTAAAATTAATGGCAACACTTAAAATTTTGTAGATATGTATACGAGTTGTAACTTATGAAATTAAACTAAAACACTATGCAAATATATTTATATCTGGACCAAACGGACATTTTTATATATTCTGCTATAATAAAAAAAATAACTGTCCATAAATACTAAAAAATAATAACAGAATTCTAAATTGGTAATCCCTATCTGATCATGATTTGAAGAAATAGCTAGACGCCCAAAAGTTCTCCTAGTACAAAGCCGTCCAAACCATTCCACTGAGAACTGAGTATATTTACTTACTATTTTTTGTGTTGGGTAAATACTCTGGGAGACGAAGTGGAAGAGTGCTTTTTAGTAAAATTTGAAATTTTCTTAATAAATTGCTATAAATTGATGATAAAATTCAGCAATGGTATAGATAAGCAAACTGTTGTATAATGGAAGACATTAAAGCAACCAACAAATGTTACAAGCTTTTTAAGATTTTTTATTAGATTTTGGAACTTACACATCCGAAATATGTGTACATAATTATTTAAAAAAATATGGAAACAAAATCGCTTTATTGAAAGAATTCCGAAAATATTTTCATACAATTTTATTACAGAAAATGGAAATTATTAGGTTATTTCACAACAACATAATATTTTCTTTAATCCACTAATGTTAATCATATAAAACAAATCAAATAAAGTATAACCAGCATCGCACTCATGGCCTTTAAAAAGAAAATTTATATTGTAGGAGTGATTTCTGTTTCTACCATGCTTTGAAGATTGTTAATATAACTCATCAACTCAAAAATGTTTGTTCAACTTAAATCTCTAGAAGAGAGGTTTTTTTTTGTGTACCACAAAAGCAATAAATTATTACCTTGAATTTAAATTTAATTATAGAAGAATCTAACTCTTTCCGACTTAAAGGTGATGAAACATTACAATTTACACAATGCAACAACTTAATGGCCCACCTTCATTTTTATAAATTGCTATTGTTGGGATTTGTATTGATATATAGTAATAGCTTTTAGACATTTAAGCTTGAGCTAACGAATGATGCTGTTCATAGACTTTAAATTGAGCTGTTAATGAACAAATTTAATATTTTTTTGGTTGTACAGAATGACTGAATGATTGACACGAATCATTAGTTCTTTGTTTTTGTATCTATATTTATTTGGTTTTTAATATACCCATTTCTTTAAACATGTTATTTTTGTTTGCAATAATTATGAATGGAATTCCAACCTGTACTCTACAAAGTCATGTCAATTAACCTTATCGAATTGTTTATAATAAAACGCTCACGTCAGACAAACCAGGAATTTATGAAATGATCCAACCAAGCTCATAAATTAAAACAGAATTGTCTTTGTCAAAAACCACTTTATACAACTCTTTAACTAAATTTCCAAGAACGATAAAACTAAAACTAAACTTTTGCTTGAGACTAACATTATTTGATATGTACTTATGTATAACTTTATAATATTTATATCTAAATATGTACATCAAACTTAAACCAAAAACCAAATAAGTTTGATCAAAATATATTTAAGTGCCAACAGAAGTTAATTACAATGAAATCAGTAAATTAGCATATATGTAGAACAGCTTTCAGCTTGTACGTTCATAATATATCATTATCGATAACATCAAACACTTTGATATGGGTATTGGCCTGGTTTATGACACAAAATAATATTGATTAAAACGGTTTTAAACTTCATTTTCATAGGAATAAATTGCTACATCCCCTGCGAAATTAACCTTTTACATTAACCTAGAAACTAAATTGGATCAAAACCAGAAAATACCTAACCATATATATTACATTCAAATGTATGTACACATTATTACCATACGCATATTAAATTATTTACCCTACATACTTTAAAAGATGGTATAACCGTATTATTAAATAAATATTTGCACCTCTATACCTGTGTTATGGCTTAGTATAATGTATAGGACGGTTGATACACCAATTAACACTTACATTCATAATTAAAAGTTATCCCTGTAATACGGCTGTCTATATTCATTGCTATTCTGTGTATAAAAAGAAGTTATATATTCATGAGCGTTAAGTGAACTTTGGAACAATTACTGGCTGACTATACTGGCGTCTTGTTAAAGAGCCAGATATTTCAAATTATATTTTAGTTTTGTGTATTTTTGGGCATTGGATACGTACACTTTGAAAATTAAACTTAGATAAACGAAAAAAATAATCGTTCTTTCAAATTTTTCCTGAGATAAACTTTTATCTTTACTTAGAAGTAATTACATAGATAAGATACCTGTTGTACGAAAAAAAAAATTCATGACATATCATTGATTTAAGAAGATGAACCTCAACAAATATCATACAAAATTTTAGTTTAATTGCATACGGAAAAAACTGTGAGAAAAATTTAACATTCCCTTGAGAAAAACAAAACAATTTCATGAATTTTTTCGATAGGGAATTTTTAAATTGTTTTCAGTGGCTTTTATTTGGCCTTATTTCCATGTTGATAATTTCGTATTTGTTAAAGGTACTTGTATCCACTTCGCAAAAAAAAGGTTGTTTGCTTTTTAATTTTTTTTAATGACATCTTCGTTTAAGGAAAACACTGCATGTCTCCTCTTACAAATCCTTTTTTGGAGTTTCCGATAATTGGGCTTTGGTTTATTTCATTAAAAGTTAGATACAACCCGCGGTAAAGAATTTTCTTCTTGTATGTCATGTCGTTTTAAATGCATTCCAGATACAATTTTTTTGCCATCAATCATTTCTCCAATATTTTTTTTCCTTTGTGCAAGCAATTCCCCATAGTTTGCCCAACTTAATAATTTTATTAATTTATTTGGCAATTGACATCAATGTCATTCAAAATCTTATTCGTTATTTATTTATAATATAATTAAACAAATAAAGTTAACCATAAATAAGGTACGTGGCTAAGGACAAAGAAAAAGATATTTTTTCCAATTTTTTCTCAGTTTTGTCAAAGATACTGTTCATTAGAACTTTATTAAAAATAAAAATTTTAAAATTCAATTTTTGTTCAAACTCAAATTCTTATGAATATGTAATTAAGGCCTTTTTCAAATTTACTTCGAAAGGTAAATTTTCAATTTTTTTTTTTTAGAATTTCTCTCACGTTTCCAAAACTGCCTTAATAATAAATATAAATATTTTCTGAGATATTGGTAATCAAAGGCAAAAAAGTATGTAACTGTAAGGAGAGAAGAAGAGATCAAGTGGCCTGCAGTTTTATATCTCCTCATTCAAATTGAAATAGTGATAGTGATATCCAAATTGAAATTTTGATATTTAATTAAAATTACTGAGAACAAAAGTTCTCCACACTATGCACTGTGGCGTATAAGCACTTTTTATTTTTATTTTTATTTTTCGTCTGTACAGTTAATGGGTAAGACCGAACTGAACTAAATCACACTTCAAATATTATATCAAATTGTATATTGCACTGAGCGGTAACTGACAATATGAGTATAACATTTTTGAGGCGCCTCGATTGAATAGCCACTACTGGATCACAATCCACTAGTTTTATTTGCAAAGAATATTTTTGTAAATATTCAACAATTTATCATGCCGTATTGATAACTAAGCCTTTATAGTTTTGAGTAAATTACATTTTGTGACTATATGTACTGTTACTTCACATTATTCTGCTTTATTGGAGAAAGACAATTCTTATTTGATGTTTTCTATTGCACAAGAAATTTAATTGCAATAAAAATTATAGTTTCAGAATATATTTTATTGCTTTTCATTATGGTACCTTATTGAGCGTGATTCGGGTTTTGATGATTGGTTTTTTTATTTTTGTTTATTAATTTGTTATAAACAAAGAAGACAGTGGAGCAAAATCTAGGGCTTGTAGGCTAAATTATAGGTAAACGATGAATAAGGGGAGCCTATTTTTTCCTCGTTAAGACGGAAAAGGAAAGTACCATTACGAATAAAAATTACTCGGAGAGTTGTATGATGCTTTAGTTTTTTGTTAGTAATTCTTTAATTACATATTTTGAAAAAAAAAATAATTTTATTTGTTTGAATTTCTATTTCATTAAAATTTTAACTTTAACTCATCTAGTTTTTATTTAACATTCGTAGATTTTTTTTCGTCTCTAATGCAAATTAGATTCTCCATAACCTGTTAATACCACGTTGCCACGTCGCAAAGTGACTTAAAAAAAAAATAATGGGTATCCTTTCCAGAAGGCTCCAGAATTTAATAATATTACTAGTCAATAAATTATCGAAATCGGAATTATTCTCAATGTTTTACACTTCAGGTTTCATTACTGATCAGTTGGCTCATAAGGGTTAAGGGTTAGCTCATAGCTCTATGTTTCTTTAAAAATATATAGAGGTGGTAATTGTTTTAAAGTACCTATTGTTATAATCCAAAGTGAAATATTGAAATATTAATAAGTTGTTCTGAAACTTAATGAAATAATCTTGGGCACAACTTTGGGCCCTTGAATTAACTACTCTCACGATAGTAAATGCGATACCACCGCCATTTGTGAGTTATTATTCTAGAAACGATCGCATATTATTTACTTTTCAACTTACAAAAAAGTATAGGTCCACACTTTGCGTCCTCTTTGGGGCACACGTTTGTCGGTCTGTCTTACAGCATCCGGTATCGTCTCCGCATCTGTGCAAAATCGTACAATGTGGCACGTACATTTTCGAAGGATCCTTTTGAATGCGTTCGACCCTTTGCTGAGGCAGTCGGCAGTTAGCCTCACTATAAATTCTTGAGGCGTGTGCATTGGCCAAAGCTGTAAGTAAATAAGAATGTAAGTAAAAACATGAATTCTTAATTAATGTTTCATGAGTCGTCACAGTTGAATGAACGTATAATGTTTTAAAAGCGATACCTTAAATGACTTTTGGAACTTGTGTTGGTTTTAATTTAAAGTAGGTACAACGGTATTTAATTTTACAGTTTACTTATATGCATTTTATTTTTAATCTTACCTTTGTTCTGTATGTGATTCGTATTATGGGTCTTTCGTGACTGCTTGATGGCCTCGTGAGTTCCTAATTCTTCAAATTTATGCTGTGTTAGTGTGCCCGGAATGTTATAGCGCGAGTAGAGGCTTTCCGCGTCCTAAAACAATTATAAAAAAAAAACTTATTTATTTTTGCAATTCTTGATTGTATCTTTTGTAGTTTAATGGTAAGCAATTAATATTGTTTCAAATATTCGATCTGATGTTGTGATAAGATCTCTCACAGATAAAACTTGTTACTCAATTCGATAAAATCAATAACTGATAAATGAGTTCAATTTAAATCTTTCGTTTCATTAAGCCAAGTAAGTGATTTAAATAATTTATCATTTCTGTTCGCAGACTTATTGCGATAAGAAAATGACATTGCTTTTCAAATTGAAGAAAAAATAAATGAAAGTCAAACCAAAAGGTGATATAAAATTAAAGAACAAATAAATAGCAAATTTAATGGTGTATGTGTTATAATCTAGATAGCTCAATTGCCAAAATGTGTCATGAATAAAAACTTAACCTTAAATTCTTAGTGGGACTTAGCACGTACGTATTATGTATACATTTTTTTAAAATATTCAAGAACCGACTTTCAAAAATACCTTTAAACTTCAATCCCAAACTTTTTATTTCTACGAATGACGTTGCCCATCCATGGATAAATGATCTTTAATTATGTATTTGTTTCATTTCCCTACAATTTACAATGGAAAAGTTATAATAGACTCTGTACAACTATCATGGGGCACTGCACCAGTAAGCATTAAATATTAAGCTGCATATTGATAATGTAATGAAGCGGTTGCCGGTTAGCCGCATCATTGACAACAATATGGGCGTGTAGCTCTCTTTAAATGTGCCGATAACCCACTGCCCATTTAATTCAAGCAATTATCAATTTACAACTTAGAATTCTGTTTGCCTGCTGCATTGATCGGTATTTTATCTGACTGTCTTTCAAAACAAGTTGAACAGCTCATTTTATAATTCATTAGTCATTTGTGAGCGTGACGAGATGAGAAGATGACGGGCGATAGTGCCATATGTCGGCCAGTTTCAACATATGGAAATGATATTAACCGATGAAGCAATCATTTTTTAAGGAATAACAGGGTAAACTTGTGAGAAGATGAGTTTTTTACACATCACAATTTAAAAGGGCTTTTTTGTATGATACTCGTATAATATAAATTTTCCATAGAAAATTAGTACAGAGGCAAAAATTGACACTCTTTTAGCTGTCACAAAATGGTAGAAATTACTCAAAAGTTATCTCAAAAATTTTGTGAAAACAAAACAAAACTCCACTTTTAGTAGTTCTAAAAAACATAATAATGTTTTGTGAACTTAAGGTTCACTGTGGCGGATGTGTAACAGTTCTTGCAAATAATTAAGTGTTAAAAATTGAAAAAAAAATACTTAAAATTAAAATAATAATATTAGTTCCTACCTTCTTTAGTTATAATTTCTCAAATACTTTATAATTGAAATACATAGATACATTTATAAAAATTAGAATGATTACTTATATGTAAGTACATAAAAATTAAATAGGGTTATTTTAAAAATTGAACAAAGTTTTCCCATTCTCTTTATAAACTGCAAGAAAAAGTAATAGCAATTCCTTCATATGGTTGAGGCAACTACATTTTTTGCCGTAAAAGGTTTGGCCTTTTTTTTCTAAACGTAAAAAATATTTATGAAAAGACATTGAATTACATTTTTTAACAAACTTGAAATATAATTGGTATTATAGAAAGTTTAAAAGATTTAAAAAGATGATTTTACGGAAGGAAAATGAGACCGCAAAAATTTAAAATCTAAATTTTGACTGTAAATATTTTCGAAAAAAATAAAAAAGGACTTAATAAACCTTACCCCTTAGTTCCCTATAGCATTTTTTACATTTTACATCATAATATTGTTCCAATTACATACATCCATGTAATTGATAGAAATTCTTTTAATTAAACCTTATTCATAAGTCAAATGCAGATTCTTTGTGAAATTCTTGCATGATAAACTAAAGGTACATATGTAATAGGTGTATGTAGTTTTGTAAGAGAAAGATCAATGAATCAAGATTCACCTGTTTCCAATTTGAAAATTCATCACTTCCTTGTGGCACCCAATTAATTTTCTTAGTGAAATCATTCAACTAACTCGCCTTGCCAATATACGAGTATGTAGGTATAGATACTTTTTAGTAGGTACCAGATAAAGTGTCACTTATGCCAGACTTAGTGGTTCTCGTAGAATTATCTGATGCAAATGTGATGATGTGTGCTCATTTGAGTGGAAGTGGAGCTTCCAACAGGGGACAAAAAAGAGGATCGGTATGGCAATGCAGTTTTAGACGTTGACACTGCACGAAGTTGAGGAGATATGTCTCCTTTTTATGCAGAGACTCGCATATACAGGAGTGGAATCTCAAGTGTCATTGACACATTGGAATGGCGACGACAACGCTACGACGACGACGACAACAACGACAGTGCTACTCTCAGGTGGTTACAGTAGCATTATAGGTAGAGGATGTTATAGGATTCTGTTTTGCATTCCATACAAAAGGTGAAGAGAGGTATTTATGTGCAAAGTTCGTGACAGTGTCAGCGCTCAAACTCAAACGCTGTATGCATATATTTGTAATATGCGTTATATATTAAGTAACAACAATGCATATGCAATGCATTTCAAGGACGGGCGTCGTCGTCAAGTTGTCTATTTTCTTACAAAAAATCGTTCAAGAATGCAAATGACAGAAAAATGAATCATTTGTTGAGAGCGAACTTGCCTACAAGGAAGCTCATTCAACTTGCCGATTCACAGAGGTAGGCACAGGCACGTCGACAGGTAGGCAAAAAAGGTAGACTTACCAATGTATCTGGGATTTCTGAAAAGACGTCTCTCTCAAAATTAATGCATTAAGTCTAAGTGTAAAGATGGATACAGTGATGTACATAACATAAAAAGTTCGAGGTAGGTATTTCATAGCAATAAAAAAATTTCAATCGATACACACACAGATCCCGGCTTTTTATTCAAAGGATTTTAACTGAAATTGAAATTAGAAGGTAAATGCACTGTTTGAAATAGATGAAATGTTTTCCATTAAGATTATATTCATTTGATCATTTCTTACTGAGAAATGCTTAGTTATTTAAAAAATATTATTTCGGATAATTGTCAAACATTTTTCAAGCTTCTGGTGGCGTAACGGGCCATTAAGAACCAGGGACCTAAATAATTTGTAACTATCAACTATTTTTGTGTCCATGGTTTTGAAGTACTGTAAGGTACATTTAAATATACAAAAACAAATTAAGAAAAGAAGAATGTCATTAGGGAAAAATATAAAAAAAAAGTTTAATCTTAAAACTGAAGACGCCAACTTATGTATACCTACATATATCATAAAAATAAGAATTAAAAAAAAATTATAATTGCTATACTATGTCTAAAAAAAAAACTTAAAAAAAAAATACATATTCGTTTTCGAAATATTGAGTTTGAAAAAAATCGATTAAAAAAAAATTCAAGAAAAGTTTTTTAAATATAGGACTTCATCGAGCCGATTTTGAGATAAATTCTCAGATGCCTACCGATATTTTTGGAACCTAAGAATAATTTAAATTTTCTCTCTAGGGAATTACCAAAAAAATAAGTTCCAAGTTTGAAGAAAATCGCTTTAGTAGTTAGAGCTGTAGATCGAGGTACAGACAGACCGAGAGACAAACAGGCACAATACCGGGACCCATTTGTTTCGCGCTCTCTATATCAGCGTACGGTCTGATTAATATCTCGGGTTCGATTTTTTTACGAACCAAAACATGCCCTATAGTACCTATAGTCGCAAATAAAAAAATCCTAAGTTGCACAATTTCGAACTAGTTTGATCTTGAGAGCAAATTTTTTGTTGCATAATTTCGAACTAGTTTGATCTTGAGAGCAAATTTTTTGAATGTAAAGGGTTTGACTCAAAGAAAGCTAATGATAATTTAACATACAAAAAGTAGAATCTAAATATTTAAAGCTCTAGAAAAGATTTGTTTCGACTCTTAGAAATGAATAAACTGTTTTTACTTTACGAAACTATATATGTAATATAAAACAAGTGAGATTCTATTTCTTGGAAAAATATCAAAATCGGATCAACACAATACTTAAAAAAGTATCTAATAAGCACTTAAGGAAATTATTTCTATCTCTCTTATCTTAAACCTATCATCAATCATGAGATGCTCCACATTTATTTTAACTTAACGCTTCTCGCCTGTTTTTCTTTCTTCTACAGAGTTTGAAAATTGAAGAACAAGGACATAGAAGGAAGCAGGAAAAAAAAAACAAAATTATCATAATAAAAACGTAGGTAGGTACGTATATCTCCTATAGTGTACTACTATTATCACAAAGCACGAAGGTATGCAGATAGGTAGGTAGGTACTTGAAAAAGGATATCGTTGTCATCTGACTTACCCAGCACTTGCAGAGGGATGCATTTTAAAGATTAAATTCTCTTGACGATTTTTTTTATTCGCTTCTCTTAATGAATTTCCAGATTAACGAAGCCTCCTTCCCGAAAGGATTTCATAAATTGTGGTGGTTTCATTTGCAGGTATTTTTTTTTCACTAATTAGATCTTTTCGCTTCATGAGGAAAGGTAGATTGTAGGCGTGTCGGGTGCAGCTTTCCATAGTTATGATGACCATATTTTTTTTATTTAATTTATTTCTTAATTCAGTTTTATACGGAGAAAATGCAGTTAAGATTCGTTAACGACAGTACCCCTTTGTTGACACTACACATATACGTCAAAGTGACATTAGAGTTAGCATGATGCTTAAAAGAAAAAATGGGCCTTTTGAGACTTTAAGTTTAGTAAAGTGATGAGATCGTTTGAAATTAGGAAATTGCTGGCATCCTATTAAAAATCTAGGGGATTTCTGAATAAATATGTAAAGTACATATAGGAAATTAAAGTTAAAATTAATTTTTCAAATTGGCCAATGGTATCATCAGGCAAGAATTTTTTTTTAGATTAATATTATTAGTTAATTAAGTTACTGAATCTAATTTTGCTATTAACCTTCATTGCTTAATATCATATATAGTGCAATAAGAAAATTTTTTGACTTTGATCTTTTTCAAAAGATCTGGAAAACTATTTTTTTTTTATATTATACATATACATATATAATATATGTATTAGGTGGCATTTGGAGTATAGGTATATTTTTAATTGTAAGTTACTTAACTCACATAATGTACATAATGATTGTTTTGATCGAAATTTCATGCACATTTGCAGATGCAAAGTATTAATAAAAATCGATTTTCACATTAAAATTAATAGTTTTAGTTACAAAATGTTAATACTGAGAAATGCTCTAAGAAAACCTACCTGCAGGAATTAATATTTTTAAATTCTTTTTTTTTCAGCAAGATGGTCACATGACACTTTTTTCGTTTAACTAAATGTACATTTTCTCATCAAGCCGGCTTTTAATTAAATGAAGGAGTTTTTGGTAAATTTTTTTTTATTGTTTTTATTCCAACTTTTATTCAAGTTATGAACAAAGAGAAAAATTTTCTTTCGTTGGTCGTGTTATGGGCAAGGCAAAAGTAATGAAGTCCTTGAGTAGTTCAGTACCAAAGCAAAAAAAAAACTTTTACAGGAAATTATATATTTTCACTAAAACGAATTTACTGAAATTTTTAGAATATAGCTGATTTTATAGAAACTTGACTGAAATTAATTTATTTAAAATGGAAATGATGCTAACAAGGACATTTGCCATTCATCTTGGTGTCTATTATAATTTTTTTTTTTTAATTTATAATAGTTTGAAATTTCTTGCACAAATATAATGTTTCCTACATACGCTTTGTAGAATGATTCATCTTAGGTCCTCAGACCTAATTACATAAATGTCTATGAGTTTCCCTTTACGAAGCATAGGACTTCAACTGATAATAAAATCATCTTGGCTTGACATAAAGTTTTAACTTTATTATTTTTATTGTACTATTCTGTACATAGAATGTCAGTTTATTGGACTTAACCATTCTTCCGTCAATTGCATTGAATTTTTTTTTGACATTTGAAAAATTGTTTTCATTAAAACTTACTTTTTTTACTTTAGGGTTACTTTGTTTTTCTTGCATCATATTTTTTAGATGCCTTTGTAGCTCTTTTATGTATATTAAAAACAATAACTTTATTGAAAAATCAAAGTATTGATGACTATTAATAGAATAGTTTAATTTTAAGTTTAATTTTTTTTAACAATGAGCAAAAAACGCAATGAAAGAGTATTCTTCCTTGGAGTTTAACAGGAGAAGACAGCAATCCCTGCCATAACTTTGCGTCTGGAAAATTTAATGCAGACAATTTATTTTCACTGCTTCAGTTATTGTGACCAAAACAGTGGAAGGAAATATAAAAATGAAGTTATTAAATTACAAAATTTTGCTTTTGCGTTTCCAAAATGAAATTGTAAAGTAAATACATATGCATATAAGTATTAGTGGTGAATTTCATCGTGCATTATTATAAATAATCACTTTATTCACAAATCAAAAAGAAATTCCAATCAAATACATATATATAAAAAGCAACCCGTATCCTCGTAATTACTATTCGAACTTCGGATTTTATTGATAAATAATCAAAAACTGAATGAAAATTCATTGCCTGGCATTTATTTCGATAAGTAATATGCCTTCTTAACAATTGCTATTTATTATCACATATATAGGGGCTATAATGATTTCTATTGGTTTATTAGGTACATATAGCATTAGCAGACAATGGTGTTCCAGGAAAATTTAAAGAATATAAAAGGGAAAAGGAAATTGGAAACCAAAATCAAGACCACGCCAAGTTGTTGGGCGGCATCAGCACTGAATTTAATTTTAATTAAATCGAGTTTGAGGTTTTTAAAACGAACCATATACTGAACGGCTGCGTTGATGTTGTCTATTCATAGTGTTTATTCAGCTATTCAGCAATTAATGTGCAATGAGATTGAGGGAGGTCTTGTCATGGAAGGGATTTAAATTACCATATACAAAAAACACACATATCGATTTCAAAAGGCGTTGGTGTTCAGCGGTTCAGTTTTAATGCACGACCTCGCATAAAAGTTGCAAAATATTTTCGACTAGGACATTCGAATGAACGTAGTTTAATAGATACACGTTCATCTTTGTAGATATATAAATATGAAAAATGTAGGATATACATACATCTACATAATATATAAAAAAATTATTGAGATTGCTTTCTTTCGTTAGCAGGGCTGCATTCATTTAGTATTTATAAGAGACGTCAATAAAAAAAAATAAATAAGGTGCGAAGGCTACCCTACCCTAGCTCTAAGCCAGCAGGGTTTGCTTAAGTTCCAAGTTTGATTTTACATTTGAAACGTAGAATGTCATAATTACATCAGAAAATTAAAGACAGACATTTTAAAATGTTGGTGGAAGTGTCTTTCCATCTTAAGTTTTAACCGGGTATGTGGATGCCAGTAGTTTGAAAGAATTTTTCAAAAAAAAAAAATTCCGAACAATGCTTTTCAGAAAAATTCTTTAGCCAAATTATAAAAGGTACATACATACATAATCTTGTAAATATATGTTAATTTTGCATCATTCAGCTTAAGTATATCGATCATTCACAATCGTAATATTTGTGTTGCTTTTAAATTTTGGCAAAGTTAATAAAGCGTGTCGCAACTAGCGAAAAAAGGTATTAGTGGTATATTTTTTTAAATGAGTTTTTAAACAGTTACAATTAAGAACAGCTAGAATTTGAAAAATCTAATTTTTCCATGTGCCTACTGTTTTTTTACACACCATTTGTGTAATAATTTATAATACCAATTATACTTATCGCTCGCCGCATTCCTTAAAGTAAAAAAGACTTTAGATGGAGCGTTCTTCAGTAATTCCAACAAGCAATAGTACCGCGAAATATGATTAAATTTGTTACGGATCAGTATTTGGAAGAGAAAAACTTGTCAACTGGCTAGAATTTATGAAGAGAATCAATTGAAAATGTTAGACACCACTTCACAGTACTAATAAAGGTTATTTTAGAAAGCAATTTATTTTCTACCAAAAGTAGGTACCAGATGTGTACATGTACAGGGTTAGTGACTCCAGGTCCCAGCGGTAAGAGATTCAGATACTCTACTCATATTATAATCAAATTAACTGCATCTTTTTTACACCACTTTGAATATGTCAGGAATACTTAAGTGTGGGCGACTTTAGTTTTTTATTCCGCAAACGAACACTTAACATTAACATTTTCTTTTTATCTTTGGTATAACTCAAGAAAAAAGATAAACATGGTAGGTGCCTTGTAGATGCAACCTTGAAGCGCCGCGGTGGCCATAGCCACACTTTGGCGTGCAACCAATCTAAGCCTCTGTATAGATACTTAAAGGAGCGGCGCGGCGATGGCAGTTGACAGCACGAACCGTGGAGCTGGCTTGCATATGCATACGTTGATGTATATCGTTGACAATTGCGCTTTAATTTTGAATAGATTCAAAACTATTTTAAAGTTTTATAAATTTTTTTCCTTGCATTTTAAATGAGGTCACGTTGGGTACCATTTTGTGCTTACTCATTGTTTTCTGGTGTAGCTAGTCATTAATCTGGTTATGCCTTAAAACTGAAGGGATATTGTATAATTACGGATATTGTTTAAAGAACGCACTTTTCAAGCCTAATTTTAGAGTAAAGAATAAACTACCAACTTTTTCTCCTTGAAAGATGCATCCACCACAAGCATAAAAATATATATAGGTAGGTACTTAACTTTGTGTAGATACTAGAGAGATAAACTTTCACTTCCTTTTCATTGAAATAAAACACTGGAAAAGTGTACAGCTAAACTTTACCCTTTAAAATGAAGTGCAGAATTCATGGAGCACAACGGAAGGAAAATATCACGTCCTTATTTTATTATTCCATTTGAAAATGTGGTGTAACAAGTCCATAAAGCTGGGCTCTTAGATAATTTGGGTTCAGTCTGCCCTCGTTTTATATATTCTTTTATTCATATACTCGTGTGTGTAGTTCTGAATTTTGTTTGTGCTCTGTTAGACAGTCTAATAAACCGCACGTGCTGAGAAGTTAAACATACAAAAGACACCACCAAAGAGGGCTTGAGCTTTTGATGAAGCAAAAGTGAAATGTGCAAGGACATCTTTTTGGTTTATATGTCCAAATGGAGCATATAAATGTAAAGAACCAGCAGAGTCTTAAATGTGCGTATAGATGAATGTATGTGTTTGTTATTTTGCATTTTGGAAGCGTTTACATGTACAATGAAGGTATAGGTATCGTATGTAGGATACATTTCAAAATAAATTCATGTTTTTTTTTAACTTTTATTCCTAGCATTTCATACAAAAAATGGTGTTTGGACTTACAAATATGCAAATCAAAGTGTTTTTTTTGTTTAACGTACCTATTTTTTACCAAACAAAAATACTGTTTCCTGCAGTAACAAAGGTAATACCTAAAATCGTCTTGCAGTGAGTGAAAGAACACCTCAAACATCTCGGATCCACATTGGATCTTACTGTGTGGACTATATCTACCTCTTGCTAGCTGCAGATACGACTGCATACTGTGCCCAGTTTTGTCCCCGTTGGTGATTAGTGACGACTACACGCAGCTTGGTTTGAATTGCTAATTGAGGAATTCAGTGAACAGGACGTATGCTATCTCAAAGGATTATGGATCTTCATCGAATGACAACAAAGGTTTAGATAGAAGCTAAGATCGTTGGGTTAAAGGTCAATACGGCAGAAAAAAAAGTTGGGTGCAACATTCGGTAAGTAACAATCGCTGTCGCTAGACAGTTGAAAACATTCGTGAATATATGTCTTTAAAATGAACTTTATGCGATAAGAGGTCGACAATCCATTGGCTAATTGGCTTTATCGTTCGAAGACTCGGAGACGTAAGGGCAGGCAACGCTTAGAAAAGGCAGTATGTGCATTCCGAGTCAAATGAAGCAATGGAACCATTTTACGCAGACCAGCAGATGAGCAGACCCGCCTTAAAGCACTTGGCAAAGAACGGAAACAAAGTTTAAATACACCTCTAGTAACCGTACATGAAGGCGTGTAGGAATAGTGGAGGTCCAATGTTCGTAAGAGGAAACTATCGGACATAAAGATCCGAGGACCAAAGTGACTATTTTTAATGATGAAAATCCATTTTAACTGTTCATGCATGGAAAATTGAAGTTAACCTTTGGCATTAGCCAACATATTTAAAACGTGATATGTAAACAACCTTCAAAAACTTAAAAGTTATAAAGATAAGTAACTAACTATTATTTTATATATGGCCTCTTTAGCTAAACAACAATAACTTTTTAACACATCTCGAGAGGTGTGTGTCAATGAATTCATTTTTTGAGCAAGAACAACGTTAGTGAAGACTATCTTCATTTGTTTCAAATAAATGTAAAAGAAATTCAAGAAATCTGGAAAATATGAAAATTACCTCTGCAACGCACAGAAAGACCTTACATGATTAATTAAAATACCCATGCATATTTTCTGCTAACGCCTTTCTACATAGCAACATAGCATAGCGTACAGTGTGCTCTATAGGTACCTGCATACTTACATATATATTATGTATAATATCGCAAATTACAACGAAAAAAGTTGTAGTATGCACTGGTAAACGAATCATTCTCATGGTTAAAAAAAATCAATATTTTTCATAGGCATACCATAGATAGCTTTTTAATTAATGCGCCTATGTATATCAATTTAAACACAGTCCATGATTCAAATAGGCAAAAACCATGGAACCAATACTGCACCAAATGCTAAATCCACAAACCATTTGTATGTTCCACCACAATTCAATGAAGAAATTCCAGCCAACTTGTGTAGCAGTAGCAGTTATTGCTATGAAGAGTAAATATACACATTCGAAAATGTGGACAAATTCGAGTCCACTCTGCATGCAATTTGCAGTTCAATCTCAATAATCAGTCCGGCTGTCTGCTGAATTCCTTTAAGTGCTTGAACATGGTACAATTTGTGTGCACAAGTTATCTAAATAAGTGTTGCAACTTGCAAGTGAGTGGGGGAATCAATTTATAGCTTAACCTCAGATGATTGTTCAATTTGGAGAGAATATTCAAATAATTTTTACGCACGCAATGTATCTACAAGTGCACAAACGATCGAAAAGAGTGGCACGGCATTGTTGACAAATTGGCTGACAAAACAACTGCATCAGATTCTACACGACAGACAACGCGTGAATGAGTCACGCCACGACTCACTTGGCGCTGGCTGTCGTCAAAACAAAAAGTTATTAATGAAACTTAAACTTAATTGTGCAAATGTGATACGCTTTGTACTTATGAGATACTTTAGTTTCTTCGATTTACATTGAGTTTTTATCTGGCTACATGTACAACAATCAGCTCTAGACCAGTTATATACAATACATTGCCACTGCTAGTAAATGTGTGGTTCCCAGATTTACAACTTTATTCTAGATGAGCTCATCTTGGGACATCCATCTGAATGTTGCTGCTACAATGTGATAATTGCGCACATCGTGATTTAAAACAAAGGCAGAAAGACAGAATAATTATGAAAACCAGAGTTGCGTATTCATTGTTTTTGACTTTTTATTTTTTAAATAAGCATTCGGAACTTGAATAGAAGTGCCATGTTTTCGAGACTAGATAAATTATTCACAAAAAGAACACTTTCATTATAGGCATGTATGTACATACGTTTCAACTTAGAGACAGTCAGAATTTTTTGTACATTAGCAAACAAAACGAAGCCCAAGGCACTGAGAAGGTCTTTGTTTCCATACAAGGGCATATAGTTCAAGGAATTAATCTTAAATGCAGACAATGGGAGAAAAAACATGCTTTTTGATTATTTAGTATTAATTAAAAAACTAATCAGAAGCAAGTGTGAATGATATCCAAGATTTACTTTGTACGTACTTTCACTAAGTAAAAGGAATCAAATCGGGCCAAGGATTATCATTCGTACAGTTGGCACTTTTCACCTTTTGCCATTTTACCTCTATAGGTGGGCTGATTAATCTGCAAATCGGCATTTAGCGGTAATTGAACGACGCTAAGCAGTAATTATAAATGGTTGTCATTAAGCTGCGCTGCGATTTGAATTTTTCGCTGTAAATCATAAATCGTTTAGTTATTTGTTTTGCTTATGCCTAAAGTGCCTACAAGACTTGACTGCTAAGTAGTTTCGTTTAAAACTCAAGTTGAAGTCAGCATTTCTAATTTAGCATAGAGATGGGGGGTGATTTAATAGTAAGAGCTTATCTGTTTCTTTTGCAAATTACCAGATTGTGCCATTTGCTATTATGCAGTCGTTGCAATGGCTAAGTTATATGGCTGATGGAGAATGAGTCAAGATGACATTTCATGTGCTTTGATAAATGTACCCCATAGATTGAGTCTCTTAAAATGCAATAAGTATAATTTCAAAAGCCAGTCATTGGTACTGAATATGAGCCATTTCAGCGGGATGTCAATGAATTTTTTTCGTGTTTTGTTTCCACCTATTTTTATTTTGTTTAGTGTCTGACATATGCAAAATCTATAAATCAGTGTAGCCTTATTACGTGATTTATTTATGTTTTTCAATGCAATGGTTCAAGATAGAAAATTAATTTTCAATTTGAAAGGACCGAAAGGAAGGATGCGGATGTATTAACCACCAAGTGTTACACTGAGAGAAATCAGAGAAATAAAATAAATATTGGGGGGGGGGGGGGTGAAAATAATTTTGAAATTAATTTTTTTTTGTTTTATATTAATAATAATTTTACAAATATTTTGTTAAATGTTCAAATAACAAGAACATGTTATTACTCGAAAATGAAGCTAAGACCACATAATTACCACTTACATTTTTTGGCTATAGGAACTTATGTTTTCTTCTACGGCGTTCAATGTTGAACACCCTGTAGGGACTACACACAAGAGAAATCATTTTTTGCATTTTTTTTCACAAACTTGATAAAGAAACAATTTTTACGCATCAATTCTCTTTCATTGAACAAGACTTTAAAACTTGAAAACTTGATTGTTTAAACTTTTCACCTTTTGCACTTATGTATATAAACATAAATAGATAACAGAACTTCTTTTTAATTCATGGTAAATTGGATCATCCAATTCCATTTGAGATACCTTCTAGGATTAGAAAAAATGTGATGCAGATATTCCAACAGTGACTGCATAGAGATATAATCACGATACAAAACAAAGTAGAACTCTTTGCTTTATAAATACACACCAACATGAAAAGTGTTTCAACTTTGACATTTCCCATTAGGACCATATATCTATAGGTATAAAATGTCCATTACATTAGTCCATTACTTTCACGAAAACAAAATATGAGGTTGCTGCATCTACAGAAAGCATTCCGATTCAAAAGGTTTTTTTTTTTTAAACTTAGAGTTCTTTAATAGCTGCTCAATGCTAAACCTAAACTGATTCTGAGTGCACTTGTAATGTTTTGCAGCGTGTCGTTAAGGAATTTTATAAAAGAGGAAAGTGCGCACTTTGTTGGTTTTTTTAATAAGCAGGATCAAGAGGATACAAGAGTGTAGGTTGTATTTTACCTGAAGTTAACGTTCAGGATTCTGTTAAAGGTATAAAGTCATCTGGATTTACTTTATTAGAGGGGTTTCTATACTCATATGATTATTGTATGCACAAACGAAATTCAAAAGTAGGAAAATCACTAGCACTGGTAGTGTGACCCGGCGCATGTTTATTTCAAGCGTTCTTCTTGGAAAACGATACAACAACGGGGTTAAACTTTAATTTATCTTATAAACATTTGTTTATTGGTATTTAGGAGGTAGGCTTAGTTTGCCTCTATCATTAAATCATTAAAATTAGGTCCTGTGTCCCTATTTTCAAAAATAATTTTTTGTGTTTAATGTTTTCTAATGTTTAATTAAAATTTATTACAAAATTAATATACCATTAATAACCTATATTTCTATATTTATATATTGATAAATATCACTGATGACGGCAAACTATAAAATAATTAATTAATTATTGCTCTTAAAACGAACATTAACATTATACAGATTTTAACCTTCACTTGAATATAAATGTCATTATAAGGCAGATAAAAACCCCATTAAAATACCAACATTATTAAATACATATCTACATAAAAAAAATAAAACAAACTGCTAACATCTCATCTTACATTTTGAAAAATCAACTGACATATACAAGAAATTAATTATCTTTATCTGTCGATAAATATTTCTCCTTTATTTTGCAGTGTCATAAGTAGTATCATTTAGTAGGTAGATAAAAATAATTCACAACTTGTTGTTGGTAGATACCTACATAATGTTTCATTCACGGTGTTCTTGTTTTATTGTTTCTGATGTTGTTCATCATTCTTACTGTCCTATATTTGAGGAATGTTTGCCGCCAACTGGATGATTTTTCGTCTGATAATATTATCTTACCATAACCTTGTATTGTGATTTATGTATCTAAGATTATTTCACTTTATTATTTTGTTGTATGTTCAACAAGCTCAACGAACTGTGATTATTGCTAAAACATTAAAATGCTTATTGCACTTAAAAGTTGAATGCAGTACCTATTGTTTTTTTTTAGTATTAAATATATCCAAGGTAGTTTTTGGCTTTACATAAAATAAAAGTTTTGCTATATCTTAAAGTGTTGCCTCATACTAACAAATGGCATGGTACCTTTTTTCCAACAAATCTCTATTCCACTTTAAACTCAAAAAACTCCACAAAAATTTATTTGCAAAGTCAGATAGCATAATCCGGCTTACAAAAACAACTCTAAAAAAATATTTAAAACTCGTTATCAGCAAGCACAATAACGAAAGAACCAACGTTATGTAACACCAACTATAAAAGCACAGACAAATTTCAACGATGGGCGCCCCATTAACCCCACATGCAATCGTTGGCCCCAAATGCCTCGGACCGAAGCGGAAAGGTTATTCAGAGATGACATCACGGCTGTCGCGCGAAAGTATTTATTGCTTTGGTAGCCTTCCGAATCCGAAGTGGACCAAAGAGAAGTTGTCAGTAGTTGTACACATTTAACAGTGGTGCACCCGCTCACCCGCCACGCACCCCATCATCACAAAGCGATTGTGTAACAAACGATAGAAGCTGAAGCTGCAATTAGCATGCAGCAGTTGTCAAAATATCTGATTTACATGCATCTCGAACAATTCAAGTCTCAACAACACTAAAAGCTCAATTGTAAACAAATTGTCAAAAATAAATTAACAGCTTTAATAATTAGCCGCATCTATTTTCAGAATGCGGGAGATATTTTTCGACCGAAGCCTTGATCCTCTACATGTGGCATTAATGGGTTGCGTAAGTTGTAGCGATTAGAGGCGTCTGCCATATGTGGTAGGTATTTTATGTTTGGTGTTCTATCTTTTTGAATGTGCAATGAAAACGGAGTTGCCATAAATTATTTTGGAACCTTTCTGTTTTAGTAAGTAGTATATTAGGAAGGAAATTAGACAATTGTTAATTGATAACTAATAATCCACATAAATTTATTAACAGTACGAAAAGTTCCAACTAGTGCCCAAATGTGTGATTATATTCCTAAGTTTTAAGTCTTAAAATGACGTTTGTTCCATACAAAACATGTAATTTTTAAATTTAAAATCATGCTAAATATTGATGCAACCGAACATAGGCTTTTTTAATTTACGATGAGAATTTTTACATTTTCGATTCGAATACTTTTCTTAGGAAATTTGACGAATGAAAATATTTACTGCACATGCCAGTGCTGAGCACATTCTATAAGACTGGAAAGAATAAATCGATACCTTTTCAACACAAACAAATACATTCAACTAACCTTAAATAGATGAATGCCTTAAAACTGAGAATACAAATTTAAAGGCACGCAAGAACGTGTGCCAGTCAGTCGGGAATTTTATTTTAAATGCCAAACATTTCAAAGGTTGTCATTATCTTTTCAAAACACCCGCATATTATTTTATAAATATGTGTTTCACATTGCCCAATGCCCATTTTTAAAATGTTATTTAATTGCAATATCATGCATTTGGAACCTTTTCACTTATTTAAACAGAATTTTTGATTTGAGAAAAAAAGTATCTAACGAATTCAAAACAAACAACATAGTTGTATGTAATTATTAGATATTTCCAAAAAAGGCCATAGTCATAGAAATACAAAAATCCTGTTTTATTTTGCTATAAATCCCCAAACCAATCATGACTGCGGTTCGAATCAATAATGCCACATGATGGATGCTGCTGGAATTCATTTGGCCGTTTATCTCGACAATCGACACGCAAACAGATGGAATTAGAACCATTTCAGTTGGGATGTTGGGAAACTCTTTGATTGAGTGATGGTCTTTTGATAGTGTGGATTTTCGATTGAAATCGGCTCAATGCCAAGCATTCTGACCTCTCCGTCTCCGCAATCGAAATGTACTTGATCATCATTAATCATTGACGAGGGGGCTCTCAAATTCTCAGCTGCCGTCGAGTATTGTGAATTGAATAGAAAAACATTCTTGGTGGCTGCCGTATTCATTTTATTGCATAATTAGTGGCTAAAATGTACAAGACGCACTCACAGACATGACATGACATCCCAACCACTATTAACCTTAGGAAAATGTTAATGTGGAGTCTAATTGGGCGGTTTTAAATAATTCGAAGTTGTTTACCAGTTAATAAAACAAGAAATTGTCGCTATATTGGCTAAGGCAGCTTTAAGTAGTAGTTGTTATAAATGTTTCAGAGGTCGTGAGTCGTGACAGGCTGACAAGTATCATGTGAATATTGAAATGGACACCTTCGGTGGCATACAATTTTCAAAGACTGTAGTACATGATATTCGTGTAATTTTGTTTTTCTTCTTTGAATTGACACGAGACACGTTTGCGTTGTCAGTTTTAATAATTCACAACAGAGCAATTTATATTTCTGCTACTTTTTTTTCTGTATTTTTTTTCCATGGTGTAAATGGCTAAAGGAAAGACCAATGGTTTTGAAAGAAGTATTAGATATGCTTATCAATTAAGAATTTATTTGCTGTTGATATTTTTGTCATGATTTATAGAAATAGTGTAGTACTTCATAGAACAACAACAAAAACTGGCAACTTTAGTTCCATGGAACAAGTAAATGAGATCTAATCAGTTGTTTACTTGAAAAAAAAATATTACATTAATATAATACAAAAGACGTTAAATAAACAAAGCTCAACATTCAAACTTTACAAAACCACCCCAAAATCAAAATCTGTATAAAAATACAAACCTAAAAGGCATTTCAGCGGCAAGCTGTTTGCACTAAGAAATTAAAATTCATTCCATATCTCGATGATCATGCTGATAAATTTGACAAATTAAAAAGCCGCCAAGACATTATGTAAATATTTTCTTTTAATCAACAGTTAGATAAAAAAATTTAACTTTCCTGAATTTTTTCTTCATTGAATGAACAAAAAAACACTGATGAGAAACTTTTCAATGCCATCAATTGGAGGTATAATAAGGGCGCTATCAAAAATCAGTAACATCTCTTCATTTGCATTAAATTAATTTTGTTTGTATTCAACTATAAAAAATACACCGATCCTACGTCATCGTCATGGTGAGGTGACACATCAATCAGGTTTCAGATCTGAATATCTATAGTTAGCGATACCACTTTTTATGTAAATTCAATTGAGAGTAATGTCCATTCAAACATGTTTTTATGCCTCCTCCGGATGCATATGATTCAATTAATATGCAGATTCGATTTATTGTTGGTACTTGGTAGTAGCTAGATATAAGTAATGGATTTATTGAAGGTGTTTTAAAAGTAAATGTGCAGTGTCTGTGATGCACATACATTTTATAGATGCAATATTGAAATTTAATGTTGTGTAATGGAAATATGAAACGATTTTTAAAGAAAACACAAAGAAGGAATTAACTTAAAGCATGGCATGGTTTGTAGTTTTAATTTTAAGCTGCGATAAGCCATCTTTTTGATTGCGATAAACTTTTTTAAATTGGCATGTTTTCCAAAAAAATAATTTTACGTTATTGATATAATTAAATTTATTTAGATACTCGTACTATACAAGATTTATTACATTTCCTTTTGGACAAGATTGTGATTTGTTAATGAAGTAAATTAGACATCTATAATTAATAACGCCTTTGATCTGAATACAATTAGGAATCATATTATTGATTTCCCTGACAATTTAAATACAAATAATAATAGTTTAGTTGATGGTATGTTTGAAATGTAGACTACTTGTCAATTAGAACCATATCTCCATTGAAATTAATTGCTTTCCAAGCTAGAAGCACAAATATGCGCATATTTTTTATATTTATTTATCTCAATATACCATTTGAAAAGGTGTATACTGTACATCTATGTACCTATATATAGTGGCATTAATAGTTTGACATATTTCCAATACAACCTACCTAAGTGTATAATGTATCGGTTTAACTGATAGAAATGATGATGACATTATGGCACTTCAGAGTTCATTTTTCATCTGCATTGGTGCATTGCATATTGCATTTGCTCTGATGACTATTATATAATTTTTTATTGCACCCTTCAAATGCAAGTGGTCTCTTCCTGATAGAATATACATTTAGTCTATCAATACATTTTTGGAGATCGGCACAAATATATACATATGTACCTTCAAATTTGTTAGTATGAGAGCACAATTATGTATGTACCTATTCTAAATTTCTAAAAAAAAAACGAAATTCTGTATTCTGAAATTGAGTATTTTAAAATTCGGTATTCCAACATTCCGTGAATGATAAACGAAAAATTGTTTTGATAGCGAAAAAATTCGCACTTTTTTTAATGGTTTGTATTTTTTATTAATTGAATATCTAACACTTCTTCAACTAAAAGCTTTTTTAATATTATTCCGGAGTCTTAATGAACAGAATTTTGGATTTACAGTATGTTGAAATTCAGAATGGTATTTAATGAATTATGAAATACAGAATTCTGGATGTACAGAATTTTAGAATACAATGGAAAAGCAGAATAAAAGAATATAATGGAAAAGCAGAATAAAAGAATACAGAATTATTTTTATACAGAATTTTTCATCCATTTACAGAATTTCAGAATACAGAATAACGACCCGTTCTCAGAAAATTCAATTGAAATTGGATTTGAAACCAGATTCACTTCATTTAAATTAAGTTGCTTATTAAAAATAACAAGTTCCAATACAAGTAAAATGATTTCATACTAAGGCCCTATATTGAAATGTTTAAAAATATTCAAGTTCTTGTCTAAGAATTTTTAGTTGAACACAAACATATTCTATTTTGATTATTTTGAATTACGAAATAATCAAGTTATCAAAAAAAAATATATAAGTAA
This sequence comes from Syrphus vitripennis, assembly GCA_958431115.1. NCBI lineage: Eukaryota > Metazoa > Arthropoda > Insecta > Diptera > Syrphidae > Syrphus > Syrphus vitripennis. The sequence goes on along the minus strand of OY288108.1, from coordinate 148,403,759 downwards.
AAACAAAAACAAAAAAAAAGAAGAAAATCTTCAAAGGAAAGATTGTTTTGTCTTTGTGTAATACGATACCAATGGTCACCAAAAAAAGAGATGAATTATAGGGGTGCCAATTTCTCGATGTCATCAACACATTAAATATACAGTTAAAATTTATTGAATTCATTTTCAGATACATACAAAGAAATTTTGAAATCTTGTTTTAGGGGACTTTGTGTTAGATGAGGAAATTAGAACAGATGTCCGACAGAGCCATTGTGTATCTGGGATAGTTTCAATGCGATGACCTTTCACCACCAGTGGCAGTGGTTCAGTGATGACAATATCGAATAAACTGTAAATCTTTTCAAACTATGAATTAATGTTTTTATTTAATAAAAGGGCTCAACATAAATTACAAGGGTGGGAATTGAAACAACAGTTTGCTATTCGTATAAGTATATAACACACATGTGTGTGGTCTAATTTTACAATTGAATGTTTTTCTTTTCTGACTAACAACTCCTCGTTGTGCTCAGTGGCTTGGTAAGAATTGCATTGAGTTTGTATAAAATATAAAGTTAGTTTTTATTCTTTGACTTTGTGCAATAATATTAACGACCCTTTAAATCTACTCTAACAAGGACGGTCGACTTAGTTATGTAATTTTCAATTGTCTCTTCAATATAATATATAGGTACCTATGTGATGTATAAATTGCTTCCTTTTATTTTAATGATGCCTGGATTTTAATTGGAAATCCCTACTTTCCGTTTTTATCTTAACTATGCTTTACCTTTTATGCAATTGCATGAATGGGCTATATTGCAATTGCGATTGCTATTGTAAGTGTAAATTAAAACTGGCTACCGATGTACATGTACAATGAAGTAGGTATCATAGATAGGTATTTACAAACAAGAGTGATGTAGACATCGCCAACATTATTTGCATGAACTAGGTCGGTATCGTATCGAGCTTCATAGCTCGTTTTAAGGCGCAAGATGAAAAGGGTTAAACTATACGTCGATGTTAAGTAAAAATATCAATACAATTTTTATGTTTACAAATTCAAAATTAAAAGGCGCTAAAATTAGATTTCTTTTTTTCATCCTCTTTTTTCGTCCTTTCGGTATATATAATATTTTTTTTGTATACAAAAGTAAAAAAGGAGCATGAAAATCAAAGGAGGGGCGTATTTAGAAGATTCATAAAAGGCGCGTGTGACTTGAGATTCAGTCCTGAACTCATCTAACTTTATGACTACTTACTCGTTACTAGTATTCATGCAATAAATGAACTCTTGATTCAAAGCATTCGCTTCTTCGGCTCTAATTCAGTGTGCTCCTGCAACTTGTATCTGGTTCCCGTGGACGTAATTAATTTCAATTAGAAATCAATGGAATGAGAACTGTGACTCCAATGAACCCAATCGGAATTTGGAATGCCACGCAATACACATAATTTCATCAGCAGTTATACATACATAAAATAGGTATGTAAATAAACATAAACATATAATGTAACACATTCCGAGATTAAGTATATGAATTTGTGCTTGAATTGAGAATGAGTCATGAGGCTGCTCTTCAATTATTCATACATTATTATTGGCAATAAATAATAAACATATCAGAATATAGAGGTAGAGCTGCATAGTGTAAAATTGATTGGTGAAAGAGTTTAAATTTGAATGCATAAACTTGGGAACTTTTTTTTAATGTTTCAGAGGGTAACCTCTAAAAAATAAATTTTCGTCATTTTAAAATTCAATAGGGCCACTCCCGTGATAGGACTACTATTACTAAATCGCTTACGGATTTACTTTGGAATGAAACAAAATAAAAATAAAATATGCACATACTACCTACATACCTACAATTTTTTTTAAAGTTCATACATCATGCTGCACACATGAACTCAACTTCATATAAAATATCAAAAATTTGATAGTTTCATTTTTGTTGCATGTCTGTTGTGCACCTTTGTAGAAGTAAGCGACATCAATATTGATTGATGACACCAATAATGCTTGGCAATTTATTTGACATTCTGACAGGTATTATATTTAAACTTTTTTTTTTATAGGCGGATTACTGGAATTTTAAAATGATGACAGGGAGTAATATTGAAGAATATAAGAATGCATATACATGCATGAAGTAGGTATGTACATCAATTAGCATCACAAATGTGGAATACAAATTCTCAATTAAAATTTTACCCGAATGAAAAAAAATTTGATTTAAAATTCTAAACAATTAATTAAAGGTCTTTACTTACTTATATAAACCTTTTGTAAGAACAAACAACTTAAAAAAAATTCTGGATTCCATAAAATGAGAAAAATGTTAGATATTTGCCCGGATTGGGAAATTACTTCAATATTTTAATAAAATATGAAAATTAACAGTGCATGCAGAAAACCTATAAAATAAAAACCTGTATTAAACTATCTATTGTAAAATCTCCATGATAAAGCTTCCATACTGAAATTTATATGTACATTTAAGTGAAGAATGTTTAATGTGTGTCTTCAATAGTTAAAGGATTATTCAATATACGGTGAAAGCATTGGTGTACCTAACTAACCTATGCAACTAAGTAAACAATGTTGAACCAAAAAGTGAAAGCAAAAATATAAACACACAAAATAGATATATCCAATCACTATTCAGTATAATGACCCTGAGTAAAAAAAATATTGATCATGAAACTTTCAGAAGAAAGTAGAAATTTATATGTAATTTTCTTTGCAAGTATTGCTTTTTAATTAAATAAATTATTTATGTAGTAATTACCAAGTAAATTCACTAATAAAATTGGTACGAAATGAAAGGTGATGTTGAGAACTTCATTTGGGTAAAATATTTTCAAAATCGGTCATAGAGTTTTTGAAATATAATATTTTTCCTCTTTACTCTTCATAAACACCCTATATTTGAATAATATTGTCAGAAAGAGTAGCCATACATAATCAGGGTTAGGTCGTGAAATCTATAAAATTGATAATCGAGTAACCTAGTTATTACACAAAACAATTTAAGAAATGTTTATAAAAACGAATTCGTATTTCCACATAAAAATATATGTAGAATATTTCCCTGCTTATTTTCACAACTAAGCCTTACCTGCACTAATTTCAATTAGATATACTTACTACAAGAACATAATCTGTCCAGTCCATCCTGCAAATGATTCACTATTTTACCATTTTAAGGTTTTTGGAGCATGCCCTATTAAATATCAGCATTTGAAAGCAGTGAATGTGCGATTTTTACCACATTTAAAAAGCGGCATTCTACACAACTAAATATAATATACCGCGACTTAACTGCATTTATTACAGATAAACCCCGAAAATGAGAAATCACATTGGAATACTAATTGTTCGTGCAACAAAATTTTAAGTTTTAAAATTTAAATTCAATTGAATTGTTTTCACTTGGAAAATATAAGTGCTAATTGCTAACAGCGATTTGCCCTCATACATATCTAACTATATGTAACCACCATAACCAACCATCATGATGAATTCAAGTAAATTACCTTAAGTAAAAAAAGAACAAAAAGAAAAATATAAACTCAGAAAATTTGGCATAGCTGCCAGTAAACATTGCCATATACATATACATATACATATACAATATATACATATATAAAATGAAAGAGAACTTGGCTCATAACTTTGATATTCCTTGCGCAGATTTGTTAGTACAACATTTTGTTTTTGTTTGCTTGAAATTTTGTTTTGTTTGAGTATATCCATGAAAAGCTCGTTCCTATAAAATTAAATGTGGGAGAATTTGCGGTTTCTAGTTGAAGCACTTCACCCGTTTAGTTTAAATTTATCAAAAAGTAAAGTTTTGTTTATTTCAAATATAGGAGAGAAGGAGGAACCTTTGATCACTTTTGAAACTTTTTGATTATTCTAATCAAAACATTGCTATTTACTATTCAATTTTATGTTCGCACTTTAATGTAGGTAGATTTTTATTAACTACTATTTTTTATTTTTCATTCATGTTAATGAAATTATTGTTGAAATAAACTTATATTCGTGACTTTTTTTGAAATTTCTAACACTAACCAAATAGTAGGTACCTATGCTAAGTGCTTTTAAAAACGTTGCATACAAATTCATTACTTGCAGGAATATGAAAACCTTCAAACTTTACAACAAAACAAAACAAATTTTTTTAAATATCTACCCCTTTTCAAAGTATTGAGTTTACAATTTAAAAAAATGAAACAAGAATGACTGATAAACGCATGTATATATTACGGTGGCGATGGGCACCTCGCCAATACACCAGCTAGGGTCTTTTGAAATAAGGGGCGACCTTTTAGGCTCAATCAGATTGGGAGTGGGAGAGGAGTATGTCAAGAAAGACATTCCGCGTAAACACCTCCCCACCCAGGTGATTATGCGCCGGCAGACACTCCTCAAATCAACTGACCTGAAGGCAGCCTTCGACATTTCAAAATATAGCCCCCTGGAATTTCATCGACGCCCTTAAGGGGGATTTATCATAGGTTACAATTCCAATTTTAGAATTTTTAATAAGTTCATTTTAATTAAATACTTGGAGACTACATCACCACAAAAAAAAATTACTTATGTTTTAAAAAAATCAGTATCTATCATCAGGTTCAATTCATCTTCAATTGTAAAATTTGACACACAAGCAAAGCAATGTCTCTTCCCAGTTTCAAAATAAGCAATTCCCAGCAAATCCCAATTTTGCCATTAAATACTTTAATTTGATTGCATAACATTTATAGATACCATCAGTTTGTTCCAATTTTAAATAAATTCATGTAGAATCGTATAGATAAATACAACGGATCTTGCATAATCGAAAATACTGTCAAAAAAATATGCATCGAACATGGAACATTCTATTAAAAAAGATGCATTCATCTTAATATCTTTTTTAAAACTATTTTTAACTCGTTCATAGTGAATGTATGTCGACTGAGAAGATAAAAAATAAACAAGCTCGTATTTTTCCGCTGTAAGTGCAGCACCTGATTGCATATGGGTGCATGCCAGGTACCTAAAAAAATATATCATAGGTATAATCTGATTTCCCTCCAACAAAGTATCGGGAATCGGGGATATAACTTTTTTCTTATTTCAAATAAGATGGCATTATAGCCTTTCCTCTTCCAAACACAAACAGTTGTTAGTTCTGCTACCATAGAAGTAATGCGCTGGAAAAATACAATTAAAAAATTTCCTTTAAAATAGAACGCTAATGTAATTACAAAAGCTGATTTTAAGATAATCGATTTTTCAGCGGATTAACTTTTTATACAAAAAATAAATAAATATAAAATCGAAGAGGGTGAAATTGAATTTGTAATGGAAAGTTCTACACCCGTGTTTTCCGGTTATAATTTTAAATGTTTTATATCACTTTTGTGGTAGATTTTTATAAAAAGAAACCAGAGCTCTACCTATGTAATTGTGTATTCTTTTCACAAGTCAACGGTTTCCCTGTAATGTAAGTGGCGGGCGCCTTTTGACAATTAATTTACACAAGAAAAGATTGAATGACCAGCATAGTTAATTGAGTAGGTATACGTTTAATTGAATTCATGGATTCCTGTGAAATCTTTCCGCATGCTTTTAAATGCCGTGCATCTTGAGTAGTTCCTTGTCCCTTTGCTTCACAATTTCGTGTTGGTGAATGTGGATCTATACCGAAAAGGTTATGTGATTGCAAATCGAAACATTTACAAAAAAAAAACTTTCACAAGTTTCGTAGACCTGAAAGAAGTAATTTTTTTACTTAAAGAACAAAACTTATGAAAAGGAGGATGGTCAGACGTATGGGAGTAGGTCAAAACATGAATAAAAAGTGATACCTAACCTCTATCTTTGGAAACGAAGTCTTGAAATTTTTTTTAAACTTTAAACTGCTAGACATTGTTTTTGTTTTAAATATTCAGTGCTCTTATCAATTTAAAGTCAAATACCGAACAGTAGATGGTCTCAGGAACTTTTAAAGATATAAGCAAATATAAAAAAATTACTTCGTGAGGAAAATTTAATTGAAGTTATCATTTCTGCTACCATTGAATGTAAATATCTTCTTGAAAATCATATCAAAGAATAAAATACATGACTGCATCCAACGAACATGCTCCTATGATAAAGTAATTTATAATAAACAAAAACAGTAATAAATCGAGTTTTTTTTTTTAAGAACCAAAACTTTTCTTATACTTCCTAACAGTCGAAAGTAAAAATATACGTTTTTTGTTTTTATTTTTTAAATCCGCTCATGGATTACAAACATATATATTTATGCATGCGTGTGTATCATGTGGTCAGCTATGCAAGTATTAAAAATCCACAATGACCCAAACTTTTTTTTGTGACCTATGTTACACTGGGCGTCTGGTGGCCATAAATAACAATATTCCAATAAATTGCACCCGAATTCTACCACAAAATCCCATGAACAGAGGGTACAAAATGCCCCTAGCGGTTGTTGTCTGCTGATTCATTAAAAATAATAATGCCTACATTTTTTTTTATTGTTACCATACAATGAGAATACTTAAACGAATGAAAAGCATAGTCAAGGTATCTATAGCTATTGAAATGCATCAACGGTATGTATAATATTATATGCTAATGTAGAGCTTATGCCGTTTTGTCTGATGGATTGCCGGCCGCAGGGTGACAACGATCTCATATAACAGTTGTCACCATCCTACGTATTGTAATCACGACTTTCAATTGGAATGTTCACACTCACAACCTGGAGGGTCTATTCGTCAATTATTATGCTTTCTCCTTTGAGGAGTATAAGTACCTATCGAGCTAATGGCTGTTGTTGATTTATTTGGATTTAATGTAAATGTGGTAATAGTTTGAAATCTTTTTTTTTGTATTTTGAAATAGAGTTAGTCATAAAAAGGATGAGAAATTCAGATGGTTAGGGTGCGTTTATAAGCTGAGATTGGGGTGTAGATATTAATTTTGGAAAATCTTGAAGAAAAACATACATATGTTGCATATTACATTTTTACAATTTCATTATTCAAGCCCTATTGTTTCCAAAATACTCCAAAAAATCAAATAAAAATTACCAAATATAATTGAAACCATTAAAAAAATGTACTTAAAAGTTATTTTTAATCACAAGATTAATAGTATTAAAAAAAAATGTATACGTGCAATTGAATTTTCCTAGTAAAATAATATTTTTTTGTCATTTACGGCATCATGGCACGGAAAAAATTTATCTGATAGTGGATATTGGGTTTTCCCCCAAATTTAATCTCTATTGTTCTTTTTGTAGACTTAAACCCAATATTTTTCCATTTTAACTGTCATGCCGGAGTTCTGGGTTCGATTCCCAGCCTTGTCCATCTGCTGCCGCTTACGAAAAATTGTCAAGAATAGTTTTATTTCTAGAAATTCTAAGACTTTTGACGATGCACGATACTCTAAAAACTGTTTATTCATCCATTGTCAGACCTTTGCTGGAGTATTGTTGCAATTTACGGAATTACTTTACTCAATCAAGTATCCATAGGATTGAAATGGTTCAGAAAAGATGTACCAAAGGTTTTTAGAAACTCAGATATTGCATCTTATGATACCAGGTGCATCTTAATAGATTTAAAACCTTACGTGTTGAAAAGAAAGCTATATTCAGTACTCTTTGCTTTCGATGTATTGAATTCTAACATAGATTGTTCTACTTTGCTATCAATGTTTAATATTTATGTACCTTCTCGAGATAAATAAATAAATTATTAAATTTAGTCTGTGGGTACGCGAAAAACTGCTGATTTCGACATTTTACAAAATCACCAATATTAAAAGCAAAATGTGTCTGCATTTTTGTAGAAAATCACATGATTAACAAGCTTTGTATGAAATAATTTTAAAAGCTTTTGCCCCTAAAAGTGATCCACGGAAAACCAATGCATGTATTTTGACATTTGACCCTTCATAACTTTTTGCGTAAGCCAGATATGTTAATGGACTTTTTTTTAAGTCACATTTATTTTATAAAATGTCTCCTCGTAAAACATTACCTACTTTGTTTTTTTTTACATGCATTTATTACATGTCCCTCAAGTTAGGGGTTGAACATTTTATTTCCAATCCAAAACAAATGTTGGATTTTAAAAACTTTGTAACAATAATAAAAAGTATTATATCAATAAGTACACCCCTTACCCCTATATATTTTGGACCAAAGAAATTTTAACAAAAACAAAATTAATTACATAGAAAATAACAGGGCGGATGTTATTCATCATTTTAGTTTTGAAAGCGGAAACTGGAAGCAGAAACTTTAACCATTATCGAGCAGGAACTGGTTGTTGTGTGTTGTTTGTTTGCTGTTTTTTTTTCAAACAATTTATCCTCCATCAGTTCAGTATATGCCTCAACTGAAAAAAAGGAAAATAATTGCCGAAAGGTAAATACCAGCATTCCAGCATATAGTTTTGCCTCTTTCCTATATGAATTTGGGTCAAATGGAAAAACTCAGCCGTGATAATATCCTCTTGGGGGTAGGCGAGTGTTTATTTGGCTTCAAAACGAACTTTTTTTTATAGAGCCAATGCAAACAACGTCTACAAGAAGATAAATTTTGGTCATATCTACCCCCAGAAGGATGTCGGGGATAAAGAAAGTGAAGAAAAGGCGGCATTCAAAAATAGTTTACTCAAATAAGTTCTTTAAAAAACCGTACCTATACATTATGTAAATGAATGTTTTATTTGAAATGAGAGCCTGAAGCAAGGTATTTGGCCCGGAAAGAAAATATTGTACCTACATTGCTGAATAGCTGAGTACTGAGTTACCTGCTGCTTTACAAAAGCATATGCCAATGATATGAAGAGGCTATTGCAGACTTGGATACTTGTTCCAAAGGATATTATTGCCAGGTGAATGTTTCTTTAAGTTAACTGGGTTGAGTAAAATTGAGCAATTCATTTAGATGTTGGACGACAAAATAATGATAAAAGAGACCTTCTAGTATAAAGCATTAGATAATACTGAGATGTAAATATGTCTAACACAGAATACATTTTAATTAAAAACAAACTGTGTCATATTATTATTAAAACATTTACAACACCTAAATATTTAAATTTAAAATTTATTTTGAAACCAAATTTCAAAAAAACCAAAGAAGCCTCGGAGCACTACCTGGCAACCTTACATTACACTTAAATCGGTCATAATACGGTTTTTCTTACCTCCATAGTAAGCATAAGCACAGACATCCTTTGTGGATTGCTTTAAGCCTTCCTACCAACATCGTAAACTGTCCGCGATATTCTGATGGAATATTCTGTAACGTTATTCCTCCTGTTTTATTCATGTTGGTCTTCAAAGCGAATGTGCATACGAAAGGAGTTTAACGACTCAGAGCAGGTCTAGCTGCAAAGTAAGCCTTTAGTGCTGCGAATCGAAATAAAGCGACGGGGTTAAGTCCTTTGCATGCAACTTCAGCGTGAACAGGTGGTGCTGGTGGCATATTGTACTCGCATCATATATGTACGGTGATGCATACATTTATTCTGCTCCCGCTTACCTTGGTGCTTTCCTGAAGTGAACCTCAATACCACAAAAAGGGTCTCTTGATGGTTTTGTTATTTTTACGGCCTAGTCGTTTTGTGCCAGTTCGTGATGCTTTTTTTTCATTTCCTTATGGAAGTCGATTTTTATAGCAGAGTGAGCAGGCTTTTACAACACTTTTGCTGATTGTTATGTGCAGGGGAGCTGCTTCTGACATTTTACAATTTTTAATAATGTATATTGAAGGTGATTTCATATTTTCTCTTTTCTCCATGTTTATTTTCCTACATTTTTACATTACTTCAAGTTCATATTTTCTTAGGTGATTTTTCGTCTAAGTACCTACATACATAGATTATAGGTATAAGTATGCATGTATATTGTATATCTCTTCATCTTAAATAACATTAACCCTTTGTTGTATGTTGTTATAACTTCTAAATAGATACTCATACATTTTGAAAAAATGTTGAAGGTTTTAATAGGTATAATTTACATAATTATATTAAAAAAGGTTCTGAGAGCTTTCCAGAGTTTATTACTGAATAATCTTTTAGGATAACTGAACATTCAGTTCTAAAAACTTATAAAAATCCAAAAGAATTTTTCCTTCTCAGACCTGAATTGATTTTATGCTAAAGGCTTAAGAAAAATAATACATTATGTAATCATGGTGTAATACATATTTTTAAGTTGTAGTTTATATGAGAAAGTTTTAATTTTACTGTAAATATGGTTAAAGGACATTTTACCAATACCTCAATCTTCTGTCTAAATATTTTTTAAACTTTTCAAATACATACATATTATCAAGTTGATAGTTTTCATAAATTATATTTTAATGTTTTGAAATTGTAGGCAAATATTTTTTTAATAAAAATAAAGTAGTAAAGTTATAAAGACCAAAAACGTACCATATTAAACGTCTAACCAAAGATTAGATGAACGGTGATAACGAGTGATTAATTTTTTTTTATAGAAAGCTGTACTTTACAAACTTACATACGTAAGTTATGTAGGTAGGACCTAACAGTTATTCTCAGTATAGGCATAATTATTTTTGATTGTTTTGAATTACTATCTTTCCTTCTCATTTTACTACAGAGACAATAATATAGAATGCTCGAATGATTTACACACAAATTAATTCAATTGTACAACTTTAGCAAATACACTTTAAAACTTAAATTGCAAAAACTTTATAATATCATCAAAAAAGTATTTGACTAAGAAACAAAAGTTTCAAAACTATGACATTGCTGCTAACAAGAGAACAAAATTCTCAACTCTATATCTACTTATGTATATTTTAAATATTTATATACATACATATATAGATATCCTGGTTGTTTTCTGTGGTATAAGAAAGATTTTCTTTTAACCGAATTTATGTATATAAATGTTTCTTTTAGTTCTTTGACATTACGTTGTCGTCGTCGTTTTGTAGTTGGTTATTCTTTTTTTTTTGTAAATGCGATTGCATCATTTTCGCTATCTAAACAAAGCAAAGCAATTCTTTAATCCCATTTTTGAATGCCTTTTATATTTTGTAAAATATCTGCTTCTAAGGTTTTAGTCTATAAATGTATGCGCTTAAAATATATGTATGTATACGAATATTATAATTTATATTAAGACTTTCCGAAAGTAAACAAACCCAAATCATAGCTTATAAGTATCCAAACTCTACACCAATTTATTGGTTCCTAAAGCTTTTCTCACACAACGGACAATATTCAAAAATGTATTGAAACAGAAAGCGAAGATTACGAGATCTTAGAAATTTTTTTCTAAATTACTCGTATAAGGTAGCTCATATAACATCACTAATAATGCATTCTCTTTCAAAGTTAATCTTCAATGAATTTTATAAACTGTATATTTAATAAACTCTAAAACCTTGAATCAGAGCTAAACCTCAAATAACCGTTTGAAAAAAAAATTTATTCCAGAAAATATTTTGCAAATTTGTTTGCTTAATCAAGGTACCATGCAAACAGACGCGGAGGATTGCCAGATACATGTTTTTGTGTTTTCTGTCATTGTAGTACTACGTGTATACGTTTGATCCAAATTTTATTTGTATGCATGAAACATTAGACCGTTTCAATGTTTTTTTTTTTATTTCCTTCGATACAGGCTCAAAAGATACGGCTGGTTAAAAACACAACTGTAAAACTTACTTAGTTTCTTAACAATTACCAACAAAACTTTTTTGTATAGAAATTGAACTTTCCACAAAAATGACATTTTTGACCGGAAGCTTAACCCTTTCAAGGTTTTAGCAACCGAAAGTCATCGATTAAAATTCACATACAAATAATTTGCATGATTTTATCTCAATTACATATTCAAGTAACAATTATCACTCTTGTCGTAAAATTACTTATGGCCTTATTTTTTAGAGGATCAACAGGCTCACACACCAAAAAAAAAAATGTCGTCGAACAGAGAAGTCCATCTTGGCAGCAAGAAAAACTTCTCACCTCCTCCTTAAAATGACCTCAGTCTTAACTTAGCTAAGAAGAAAACAATGACATTTTTAAATCCATGGATCTTGTATGCCCCACCCTGTATTTCACTGTTTTCTCATCGCGTTCAAATTATCTTCGCAATAAAACGTTTTCAGAAATCTAATGCACAATAAATGATTTATTTTGAAACTTTACGAGTGCGACCTAAAACTAAAATCACACATTTTACGATTGTTTGTTTATTGGACCATCCTTCATATATTAAAACTTAGTAAAAAAAAAACTGAGTTATAAAAACTGTTTCAATTCTTCACGGCTCTGGATTTATTTTGTGGCCTCAAAGTTGTTTTTCACCAGATCGTCATACTTTTTGGTATTCAAATTTTTAATGGCAGATAAAAAAATATTATTTTATAGGGAGAATTCATTATTATTATGATGACAGTATCAAATAAGAAGTCATTATTTAATCAAAGGGTCAAGACAAGACAAGACAAGACAATATACGCAATCTGTATATAAAAGAAAGGAAAGCTTTCAGAAGGAAAGTAATTTGTAAACCAAAAGAATCATAATCTTTTACAAAATGTCGCATTATGTGTAGTAATTTGTGGTCTTTTTGTCAAAAAAAAAAAATAAACCATTGAATGATACAAAAGATGTGAAAGCGAAAACTTATTAAAACCTACTCAATTGATGAAAGTGTCAGATTTACTACTTCTTTTTATTTTTAAGCTATTAGGATTTGTTCCGATTTTCTAGTGCCTATAATTTTTATTATTTTTGTATTGTATTTTAGAGAAAACTGTAATTTTATTACTTGATCTGGAATAATTAGAAAAACGAAAATAACGTTTTCTTTGATCATCGACATCTCATAATCACACAATAAAAAGAAGGACAGTTTTGAAAACAACACTTAGTTTTCTGAAGCAAAAATATAATAATTGGGGGAATACGCTTTTATTCCACAAACTCAATATTGGATTGGTTTAAAGAAGTGCCAACAAAATTAATGTTTTTGCTAAATTTCCCATAACATCTCAAAAATACAATGCCAACAATTCTTATAAATTTTTAAATTGTTCGGTTGAGCCATTTTCCGTTCCCAAACTGTCAAAGCTTACTCCAAATTAAAGGATTATGATTTTCGCTTATTAAACACAAAAGCATTCAAGTAAGGTTGAAAATATATGCAATGATGATTTGAACGAAGCAATTATTGTTTGTTATTTTTCATGTTCTTTAAATTTGTACTCATAAAATCTCAAAATTTTATAAAAATAACAACAAATGTTTTTATTAGGCTTTTACAAGAGTAAATCCTTTTCAGTTAGATTTATTAATATTACCAAAAAAGCATTTTATTAAATAATTTTTTGATTAAAATAGAAAAAAATGGTATTCTTGAGTTTGAAAATTAATGTTTCACAAACCTTTTTTTAAAACAACTTAATTCAAAAAAGAAACGAAAGAATATCTTTGGACTTAAGAAAAAGGATTCCTTGATGTTCTTACTGTTATCATTGCAAATTCAAAATTATTTATTTATTTTAAGTCGTTATTTTTTTTTAATCGTTCCTAATTGAACATTTATACATTTATTTAATGTCAATTTTAAGACACTTTCGATCAGATTTGTACGAATTTTTATATATGTCCTGGCAATCGTTAACAAACAAAACGGCGGCGAAAGAATTGCTGGTGTAATTATTTCAGGGTAAATCCAAAGATTTTTGGCTAGAAATAATGGATAGAAAAGTAAATTTTCGCAACTGAAAAAAATGTTCAAAATTTGTATAGTTTGACATTTTTTTTACAAAAAACCAATACCTGGCCCGAAAGTAAAACATGATTAAAACAGACAACAATTTTGTCTATTTAACGAAGTTCTTATGTGTATACATAACATGGAAAAACATTATATTTAATTCAAGAAACTCGTGTAATACATAATATTAAGTAGTTCCAACATTTTTCAAACCATTGAACAAGTTTACCAATTATAACAAGCAAGGCTAAAATTTTTCTCAAGGAAAAATGTTTTCTGCCCAAAGCACGTCCCTTCCAAAACACCATAAAACAACATAAACATAAACATTTTGTGTATAATTTGAAAAAGCTACTCGCATTTAGAGCCCATTCTTGGAGTTAATAACCATTTTGTTGTTTATCTAGATGACAAATTTCGCTTATCTAGGGACTACATTTTGACCCGCTTTTGCTTCTTCTTGTATGTATGTGATGTTCAATGTACACTATGAATACATATGTATACCTATAGCATTGGATTCTCTCGAAATCTCTTTGAAGTGAAACCCTTTTTGGAACACGTAATGTTGTATGAATATATTTAACTTTTATTTTTTGTTAGACCTAATTACATCTTGTTTATGCAATTGTTGGAAAAATCAACAACTAACGGATTTAAGTCTTAAATAAATGACCTCATACATTGTTGACGGATACTTCTAATCATTTTCAATTGTGTAAAAATGATTTATTTCAAGCTTTGTTGCATTTTTGTTTTTATTAATTGTGTTTAATCTTTTTGAGCATTATAACGTTGCCATCATGAATCTGTATAAATTTAAATTCAATTGAAGTGCAAGAGGGAGAAAACTGGGTCAGGGAGTGCCCAGCACCATATCGGAAATGGTGAAATATTATTATTCTGATGCTTAAATTTTGTGGGTGCGACAGGCGGTACGTTAGAGACGCGGCGGCGTGTTGATGGAGTCGACCATGAAAATATTTTGAAAATTTACTTGCAAAAATTGATAATTAATCATGCGTTAAAAATTGTGTTCCTATTGGATCGTTTAGAAAGTTTGCACATAATATTTTATAAACAAAAAACTAAGCGTGTTTGGAAATTTAATTGAGATTTAAAAAAAGCTATTAACTAATTAAAGTAGGTATACCTACGCTACCCGAAATATTTAAGGCACAAAGTGTGACATTAAAGACGAGGGAAAGCGATTATTTTGACCTTTGGAGAAATAAATATGTAGATTGGGAAAGATAAAAATTTGATCACTTAATTATGACATGAGTTACTTTTATACTAGGAGTATGTATTTAATATCGTTTAGTATGCATGTTTTTCTTTAGGCAATTAGTTTTTAAATATTAATAAAATTTACTTTATTTTTTAACTTTTAAAAATAAACTCCTAAATCTTAAAAAAAAAAAAATTAGCGGATATGTATGCATATATGTTTATACATGTACATATATGTATTTATATCAGATTCAACAAATTTAAAATCAACTGTCAGATTAGCAAAACAATTTTAACCTATCGAAAAATTAGTTGGATAATTTTTCGTTATTAGTTATGATAAATTAGATTTCGTTGTTCTATGTTATTTTAGTGCTTCGCTAACTTGAGGTCAAAAGCATAGAAAAGATAGCATGTCACAACTAATTCATGACAAGTTAAAATTAAATTATTAAGCTGTTAAGCTATTTAACATAAAAATATTTACCTTTTTTAGAGAAAGCTTTGCTAATTTCATATTACATATGTAAAAAAAACATTGCTCGAGAAAATTCACATTTTAGAAATTGAAAAAAACTATATAAAAAATAAATAAGTGTTTTCTAAAAATTATAATTACAATTTTTGAGGGGACGCTTTTTCAGTTCTTTAGGAGCTTAGCAAATAACCTACAAATAAGTAGACAACAAAAAATGATAAAATTTAAACTGTCACAAGGTATTCGAGACCAAGCTTTTAACTAAGTTCAATAAAATAAGTTTTAAGTGAGTTTTATATTTAAATAAATAATAGTAGGTAACAATAATAGGAATAGTATTTGAATTGACCTAAGAGTAAAACATGGTTGTGAACGAGTACCTACCTATACAAAGAGAAATTAAATAATTAAAAAGTACGTATACGCACTAGTTTACTTTTTTGTATACGATTTCACAGCCTACTTGAAATAATTATTTCAAGGTTCCTACATGTTTTTTTTTTCTTAATAAAATGTAGGCACAATATTGCAATATGAGGTCAAAAGGAACATGAAACAAAAGGTACATAATACTACATTTTAAAATGCACCTACAATTATAAAACTCCCGCAGACTTAATTCACATTTTAACAATTATAAATATTTGCAAAAGAAATAAAAAAGTACCTTCATTGTGAACATATGTATGTACTTATATTGTTATATTTATTTAAATGCGTTTTCATTTGTAGTGAAAATATAAATTTTTGGGGATACATTTTTAAAAGAGGATGGCAACTCGTAAGTATACAGGTACACCTCTGTTTAGAGATTATTCCTCAAAATTAATTAATTAAAATTATAATACTGTTATGTTCCTGTTTCTGTTCCTGAACTTTTATTTATTCCCTTTTAATGTAGTTGTTAAGTATACAATAATATAGATAATAATTATTTTAAAGCTACTGAATTCCATGGAGACTAATTTTAAATTAATAATCAACACAAGAGCAAATTATTACATATAATTTCCAATTACGTAATCGATAGGATAAATAAATGTATAGTTTATTAATTTAGGTGCTTCCTTATACATAGAACCTCATACAAAGTCTCCTTTTCAAAATGAATTCCCTTCTCATTTGCTTCCAGCAATTTGACCTTAATTAGAAAATCCATAATCTCAATTAAAATGCTGTTAGGCATAGTCATAAATATAAATTTAAAATCTTGTACAGATGTATTTGTGAAAAACTTTTTCCATCAACAGATGACTTATAATTGAACCACAGTAGCTGACTCTCATATACCTATTAAATTATACATAACTTGAAAATGAATTGGAATCACACATTTCGAGCTGAGACTGAGAGTAGACGTAATATTTGCTTAATATTTTTTTTCTTCTTGCTGTACGTTATTGCATAAATTAGCACTAATAATATAAAATAGAAAACAAAAATATTATTTTCACATTAGGGACAAGAGCATTACTGTAATCAGTTTAAATTAAATTTCTCCATCATGTACGAATAACAAACTGGAGCCTATAATAGCAATCGTACTGAAATACCCAGGAGAATTATTGTAATTAATTCAGTTGACAGTTTACTAGGTCGGCACTTGGCATTCTGACAAGTACGAGTAAGTGGAGAGAAACCAAAAGTAAGCAAACCGCCTCTCCTGCCTTATCAAATATTACACCGCAGCGCAGGTCTTAGGCTGGATGATACTGCTTTTAATTTTATGATTGTTCAGATTGCTCTCTCATGACGCAGTCTTTGTTCAATCTACATATATGTAGAACCAAAAAATCTATTTCGACCTTAAGCGACACACAAAAATTAATACGAATTGTATACATAGTCTACAGAACTATGTACAGAGCAAAAGCAGGTATTTTTTTAGGTAATGATACAATTTGTCAGAAAAATTAAGTAACATGAATCATTGTTCAACGTTTTCCAACTTTCCTAATTACAGTGGCTGCGTCTAAAAAAAAATTAACATTGTTAAAATTGTTAACCAGAGTTTCTAACTTCCATATTGAGCAACAGATGTGTATAAAATAATAAATTATTATATGAGAAGATCAGTGAGATTAAAACAAGTCTGGATAAAAGATATTTAAAATGCCATATATGTATGTAAAGAAAAGAAAACGACTTTAGTGATTTAAATGACTTCATTATCGATGAAAATATTTTGTACGTACTAAGTGTGTGGTGCATGTGCACCATAAGAAAGGGTGTTTCAGAAAACAGGAGCAAAAGCGATAATTAACTCTAAGGAAACAATTGTTTAGGAATACTTTGTAGTATTATACATACATATAAGTAGTAATAATTTTTAAAATGAATGTACGGGTATCTTAGAGCTTAATTTTTAAATTTTTAAATCTACATAGTATGTACATATGTATCAAACCAAAAGTTAATTTTAATATGTATGTATGTATATAAAAATAAAGACATGTTTCTGTCAAAAATTTTGAATCAAATCAAAATGTATATGTATAAGCTAGTGTTTGGACCGATATCAGTGATCCGCAACATTTTTGTTAAAAACATTTTTTATACACATTTTTTAAGTAATTTTCTCAGAAAATCTTTGTATTCTAGTTTTAAGTATTTAATAATAAACACTGTAAAACACTATTAAAAAAATATTTAAACGTTTTCAAAAAAAAAATTATGTAAATGTTTGCCTGTTTTCAAAATTTCAAAAAAAAAAATTTTAATAAAAAAGTTCTTAAAAAAATGTATCACAATTTGTTGAACCGTTTATAAGAAAATTGAAAATATATGTATGGTAAAATTTGACATTTCTGATATTGCTATCTAACTTGCACTGGTGAATTTTTTGGTCAAAAAAATGGTTAATAAATTCCAGGGATGGCTGAACGACATTTGTGTGCCAGCCATATCAAGTACAAAATATCCCTTCAGAAAATCTACTACAATAAATGAGATATAAGAATTTCCTTGTGAATGTACCTATCTTTTGGTTTATTCTTGTTTGTAAAACGGGAAAATTCAGTATAAGCACCAACAAAAACTTCAACTTTCCTTTGAAAGCACATTATTGTTGATTCATTAGTTTAACCAACTTTCTTGCTAGTAGGTATACGTCACTTAGGAGCCATTTTTTTTAATGACATCTTGCACATATTCCACCTTTCGCTATTCCACGTTTATTAACCTGAATGTTTAAGTTCAAATACATAACCACAACTCCGTGGTAATGGAAACGGTCCGAGTAACTTCGAATTTTAACAATAATCTCTTCTAACGCTAAGAGCTTTCAAAAACAAAATAACACCCTGTTTATCTATTCAGATATCTGTTGCAACTAGGTATATTGTAACATTGAAAAACATTTTACCAACAAAATAATCATTTTGGTAAACTTACAGCTTTAAGTAATAGATATTACAGATGCCCTAAACCTTTTTTTGTATTGGAATGCTACATGTGATACACATAACATGAGTGAGTGTTTCCTTCTATGCCTTCTATGTAGCTTAACCCATAGATAATACAACATGATGGAATAATGTGACTACACTTGTACAAACACAGACATGGAGGAGTAAGTACTTTGGAGTATAGACTTTGCAAGTGACGACTGATGGAGCTACGAATAGTTGATTAGAATCGTGCATTTTGTTCTAAAACGATTCTTTTCTTGGAATTAATAGCTTAGTCCAGGGGCTAGTGCAATTTCATTTTGCTTACCATACTACTACGCTCTCGTTCGCTTTTCATAGAGCTCATAACATTGTTTGAATGGAGAATCATTTAATGATGATGACGATTTGTATTGCTTTTTTCTTTTATGTATAAAAGTAACGTCAGTAAGTGATTTTTTATGAATTCCTCTTGAAAAATATGAATTCACTTTTATATCTACAGAATTCATTTGCATTTACACCTATGATGTATGGATTCTTCCTTTAGAAATGTTTGTCCTCTTATTTTGAATTCACATAATATGTATTTATTTGTATTTACTAATTGATTGTTTTGTTATGATTTTAAACTTGAGTAAATTTCAAAATTGATGAGTAAAACTAGAGAAACCAGTGTAGTGCAAGAAACTTTATTATTGAGATTTAAGCATCTAAAGTAAAGTAAGAAACTGGGAAAAGACAAAATTTAAAATGTATTTTTTTATCAGCTACTCGTAGCTTCCAGAAAAAGAGTTGAATAAATCCAAAATGGGAATTATTAAATTAATTTAATTTGTTCAATTCAGTCAAATTTTAAATAGCTGACTCACTGTATTTTTTATGGCTAGGCACATAAACTGTTGCATCTGTGTAAACACAGCAAAATATGAAAATGTGTCAGATAATGGATAAAGATTATTATCCATCGCTTAGAGATTTTGGATACCTGGGGTACCCCCGATCAAATAGTACACCTTATGTCTAAAATTATGTCTGTTATATGATATGATATTCCGAATAATGTTTTTATATTCTCGATTTTATAAACGAGTGAACTCGGACTCGGAATAAATTATTAAACTCTAACGTAAGATCATTTGTCAAAAGTGAAAAAAAAAACTTTTAGAAGTCATACTATTAAATGGCAAATTCGTAAGCTAGTATTTTTATTTACCTATATATTAAATTGGCATAAAGAATAGCATAAATGTTGGAAATCCAATCGAAAACGATATTATTGTCGACTGTTATGTAACAGCCGAAATAAACCTTCAACTCAAAATTTGTTTTGTATTTTTAAGTGTAGGTTTATTGTTTTCACATCACAACCTAAAAATGTGACGTGTTAGACTCCCACCTTATTAAAATTTTTCACAAATGTTCAAGTTGGAAAATTAAAACATGAAAATAGTTACGATTATATGGAAGAATAAATCAAACGGAACAAAAACACTCACGGTGCGTCTTGAAATCAAGTATGTATAAGTATGTATGGTATGTACATATAATTTACAATTAAAAACGAACATTATATTGAATATCACAAGAAAATGTCCCCGTACAGTAAGTACCTACATATAACACTGCAGCTTAAATTAAAATTAGTGGAAGCAAACTAAAGTTGCTCTTGTTGTATTCAAAAATACATAAGTATTCGAAAAATATATCGTAAAATCTATATTCATGCAAATTTCAGTAGAAGGTGTCAATATATTTCCTAAACCGAATAAAACGCAAACAATTTTAAACATCACAGTATAGTGGAATGCACACTGATGGAGATTAATCAAAAACGTGACCAATCGTGGGCGGTTATAAATAAACCAAACAGTTGGAGTAACAAAGAAGCAAGAGATGAAAAGATCTCAAACTCTTTGGATGTTGAAATCTAACAACCAATGTTAGACCTGGCGACAAGCGCAGAGCTGAGTCTGAATTTTATAACTTCTTCGTTTTATTATTGTTTTTTTTTTTTTTATTTGAAGTCTATAGGCGTAAACACTTTTGAGATTGAACCAACGCATTACTTTACATTATAATGGTTGGAGTTTAATTACTTTACTAGATTAGAAGAGATACTCACATCACTAATGCTAACCCAGGGTTTTTCAGATAGAGAGTGTTCTCGTCTATTCCTTCGATCCTGAATATCGATTTTATTCCACTTTTCACTGTCGAGAGCTGGCTCTTCGTTTTGTTCGTCTTCGTCTCCACTTTCGTATTGATAATCATCATCATCATCCTCGTTGTAGTCTTCTCCAGAGAACAGATGCATTGCTGCATTGTTTTTGTCGGAGTATTTTTGTGAATGTTCCACCATTTGCGGTTCATCTCGATCGTCAAACCGATTGTCATCACCATAGGCCCTATCTCTGGAACTTGATGGCAGAATGTGACTCCCATAATTGTGTCTCGATTTCGGACCGGTCGTGGTCCTTGTTCTCGGCATGGTGTACAGACTATCGCGATCGAATAGGCGACTGTGCAAAGTATTCGTTAGGTTAAGCTTGACTGGTCGCACGGTGCTTGTCGGGCCCAGTGAAGCCTCAGCCTGATGCTGTTGACCTTGCGGTTGCAATACGCGATTCTCCCATGACTCATGGTGACGGTTATGATGTCGCAAATGATGTCCCGATTTAGAGGGCGGTGGTGTCGAGGTCACCACACTGCCTTTATGATGGTGTCGTAGATATATCTGATGTGCCGACAGCGATGCATTCTTTGTAGAGGCGCTGAGAATGGAGGTTTTTAATGTTTTCTTTTTGGGTTCTTTCACTGCGTGTTCAATGCGATGATTATAGTGTTCCTGATGTCGTAACGAATGGGGAAATTCATTTTCCATTGAAGAAGATGACGACATATCCTCTGTGCTCTGGCCTCCACTTACATCAAAGTATCCCATAGTGACCGGCAACAAACTCAAGTTTATAAGCACCACAGAGACGAACAGGAATATAGCCTTAAGCCCCGGCATGTCGATGGTGGTCTTTCTTTTTCCGCTTTCAAATAGATACTAAATTACGATTTTATGTCCTCCTGCTTTGAGATTTTTTTTTTTAAATTCCCTCAGGAATAACTGAAGTACTCATTGGTTCGTTCGAATGCGGATGCACTTTTAATCCAGCTTTATTTTTATACTTAACTGAAACTATTTCGTTATCATTATTTCGAATTTCGTATTTTTAACATTACGTTTACATACTAGATGTACGAATATACACTGTATATTTTTATTTATTTTTTGAAATTTGCATACACACGCCCACGCACAGAATCGACGAGCTCGCTAGTTTCTGGATGCAAATTCATTACACAAAAGAAAATCAAATTCGTAAAAAACCGACACACTATGTCCAACAATAGGACACAAAGGACGCTAGAAGTTTTATACATATATATTTTACAAAACCAAGAATTCGTTTGTGCTACACAGTTCTCAAATGCAAAAAAACAACAACAAATTCCTTTACATGCAAAATTAAAAATATCAATCCCACGACGACAAATTCACTCGAACATCAACCGTGCAACTCGACGTTGAGATAACAACTGATTGGATCGGATGCATTTGCTCTAGCAACATAAAAAAAAATGATGCTAAGCAAAGCAGCCACCAGCATTTTTTGTTGTAAGTGTGCTCGTGCTCGTGCCCCCAGTGCAATATAGCGGTATAATGCAATCCACACACAAGGAAAAGGTTCATTGCGCAGCACTGCCACTGGGGAAATTGTTGATTGTAAACAAAAACACCAGTGGTATTGTACGTATACATTGTACATGTGCCATTGTTTTCGGCCCTTCTGCTTCTGCGCCGGCTCTGCATCATGTTGCAGTTGAAAAATTAAAAACTTAGTATATTCTCGCCAAAATGCTCAACAATGCTGAAACACAGTAAACTCTCTAAGATGCAAGACACAACAACAACACATTCAATATTGCTTATTTAAATGTTTTGAGTTTTAAATCTAATTGGGATAATATTAGCAATATTGATTCCATCTGCCGTTGGCTCTTCATTTAATTAGAGATTCATTCTTTAGATTGATTTCAATTCAACGCTCAGAAATTTTTAATTTTTAAATAATGTTTGATTCGCCTAACGGGAAAACATTCTAAACATATTATTAAAATGTTCTATTCCTACTATTTGTTGTTATGAATTTTTGGATTGCTATATTTTGAAAAGTAGTATGTTGGGCCCAAATTGATATATATATTCCTACATATTTATTTGTGTGTTATCCTAATTAATTATGTGGAACATGCCCATATAGCCAATTGATAACTGTTAATTTTATTTAAATAAAAATATTTTACTATGAAGTTAATAGATTAATGTATAATTTTTGTTTTCATTAATATCATCCTATGTTTTGAACTAGATAAAAGTGTTACTCTCGCTAAATTGTATTTATTTTAGCATGACTAATTCTATTTTTTTGAAAAAGTATAAGATGGCACCAATAAAAATAATATGCAGAATTGTGGATACTGTGGCTGAGCAAGAGATTTTTCACTATTTAATTTCAAGAACATTTATCTGATACATATACATACGTTATGTATGTAAGTAGTTTTGTTTCTATGTATGCATCTTCAGTGAAAACGTTTGAATGTAGATACATATGTACATATTTATTTTATGTAAGCAAAAATATATATTCAATTCGGACAAGTTAAATATTTAAGAGTTTATTAAATGTTCGTGTGGTCAACCAAATTTTTTGTTTCAAAATATCTAGCTGAGTATAAATATTTCACCCTCTACAATTAAATAGTATTGCAAGTATTCGACATACGGACAAGCCATATAACATCAAGAGCTAATAGTAAACAGAAATAGAATAGAAAAGCTCAATTACATATCAGCCGATGTAAACTTACTTTGTTTTGGTTGAGTTTTGAGTATTTTGATTTTAATAAAATGAAAGAATCTAAAAGTGACTATGATGAAATAATAATATTTTGCTGAAATCAAAAAATAATTCGTAATTTTTGCAAATTCAAATGCATATTCTATATCTTACAATTAAGGGCTTCACAATAATTAATAATACAAAAACAAATAATCACTTAAATAAAAACGTTCTTAGTTAAGAAAATGACTTTACAACTTCTAATTTTTCGTTCGTTTTTAAATGCACCCAAATTTAAAGGAGCACATGTAAACCGTCGTTAAAAAAATAATTTCTTATGTTTTTTGTTGGTTACTTAATAAAATTTTGATTTTTTCGACATTATTGGAATTTTCATCTCCATATTTATCTATTTATTTATTTATTCATCTATCGAGTTTCCTGTTACAGATTGCTTCAAACTAATATATAAACTTAATTTAAATTTACATTTTCATTTAATTAATTTAAATACATTTCTTTCTAGACTTAAATCTAAATTTAAATAAAGTTTATCAAAAAGTCTCATACATCTTGTGAATTGTTCATTACAGCCATAATTATTATATCTATGCAAGGGAATATAAAATAATTTTCTGAATCTTATATATTTCTTTGGAAACATAGATATTTAAAAGATTTAGCAAAACAGGACATTTCATATGGTATGACAATATATCATAAACAAACATAACACAATTTACAAGACGGCGGTTTTCCAAAGAAACTAGGCCGATTAAGGCACATCGTGTAGAGTAAGTTGGCATTTCTGGCAAATTCCATTTTAATTGTCTAACCAAAAATCTTGTAAATGATTTTTGATCTTTTTCAATACGTTTTTTATAAATTGTGTAGAATAGATCCCACACGACTGAAGCATATTCCAAATAGGGGCGGACAAGTGAAGAATAAACTGCCTTTATTGCGTATACGGATTAAAAATTCCGAGCAATTTCTTTTTAAGAAACCTAGCATTGAATTAGCCTTTGCTATACAATAAAATCAATGTGTAAAGAGAAATTTAGCTTTTCATGAAAAATAACTCCCAGATCTTTTAGTAGAACTTCTTGTATGAATTTGTCTTAACGTTAAAGAACCAAGGGACTTTTTTGCTATTTTTTTTTTTTTGGACTTACAAGATGTCCATTCAACTTCTTTTCGCCCTTATATACTTATATCGGTCAGAGTTCCAACCAGAATCCGTTAGGCTTTGAAAAGATCACTTCTGGTCGCAAGTACTTTCATATTACAATAAAAACTTTTTATATTATTTAAGTGAAATTGTTTTCC
Organism: Syrphus vitripennis; assembly: GCA_958431115.1. Taxonomy (NCBI): domain Eukaryota; kingdom Metazoa; phylum Arthropoda; class Insecta; order Diptera; family Syrphidae; genus Syrphus; species Syrphus vitripennis. Next base: position 148,378,649 of record OY288108.1, on the reverse strand, counting down.
GTCTCATGGTTTTATTTGCTGCGAGAAATATTTTTCAAAATTCTTAAATAGGTGTTAGGACTTTGGAGATAAAAGTATTTTCTCAATTATTTCAGAATTTTTTTGATCCAAAAAAACATTTTTTTTTTGAAAATTTCAAATGTCATTATCATTATACTCGTAAAATTTTATTAAAGTTTTTATAATTTGTTCACTTCATTAGATTAAATTAAATAATATGGTTTTAAGTTTTCGAAAAAATCGATAGACAAAAATAATTCATATACGAGTATATATTTTAATAAATCTTTTTATATTTGTAATGCCTGTACCAGCTAGTTCTATGTCATGTTTTTATTCCATTATCATTGATCATTGTTGGGCCGCTGGTTTACTCATTACATGTTGTTCCGGCATAACACTAACAACATGTGAATGAATAAATACTATAATACTAATATGCCCAACAAATATGACAATGAACAAAATAATGCGAATTATAGAGGGACATTGATATAAGACACGGCATTTTTCCGCTTTAGCCCAGCCGCCAACCCTGGAGATAAATCTGAGACAACCACCACCATCAGTCTCAGTACCTCGCGCCACATACCTTTCCATACACCTTTCCCTTCCCATCCCTATCCATCACGCCCGCCCTGTGTTGAACAAACATATAAAGGGTACACCACCCCTTGAGCGCGCATTAAAAAATGAATGCTATGCAATGCTATTATAACAGAAATGACACATCTTGGAGTTAAATTTTATACCTACAAAGATGCATTCCACATAGATTTTGCATAACATTTAAGAATTAATAAACAAAATCTAGGAATAAATATGCAAATACTTAAATTAAAATTTACTAAAAAAATATAATCATTAATCAACCTCTAAAGTTCAATATTAAAAGCATCTCTACTGTACAGAATTGATTAAAATATTTTTTTTTTTTTTTTGAGAAACTAAGTTTGTCTCTCATACGAACGTCGCGTCGTGGAGATTATTCCATTAATCCCATAATTGAGTCAGTGGTGAGGTAACCAAAATGTAAAATATAAGGTCTTCTAACGCATGAAGGACAATTCAATTATAATTATTTTACTGATTTATGATATATGATATTCTTACAAAAATAATATCTAAGTGCCTAAATACTTTCGAAACTGGAATTCAACTTTCGCAATAGGTTGTTAGAGATACATTTAAACAACCATCTTAGATTTATGGAACTATCAAACATAATATTATTTAGGAACATATATACAGACTAAGCAGTTTATCACATACAATACATACCTAAATACCTAAAATTTTTCAGCAATATTGGTAAATTTTTTTTTTTATTATTCCGGGAATTTGCATTTGCAATAGCATATACAATATACATACATATACATTACATAATCTACTGTTACAGTAAATATAGAAAATTTTGTTGAATTGTTTTTTTTTTTTTATTATTCAGATAGTACCTAAATCACGATGATTCAAAAGTCAAAATACTTCGAAAGCCAATATACTCCTCATCACAATTTCAAATTTCAAAATATTATAAATCTAAACAATTTCAAAGCCCACACCCGTCCAACGAATAAGTGGGTAATTAATTGTTTTCACATCTTGAAATGATTTTTAATAATGATCTCACATCCACTTGAAAGGAGTAAAAATCAATTACTATTACAATTTTTGATCTCTGCTGCATGCGGCACTTCGCTTTTAAAACATTTATCGCCATCTCTCTCAAAGACTGACCGACTGCACCGCATGGATAGCACCAATATCAAACGAAGTGCACTAGTTCAACTGATACTTTTTTTTCTTTTAATTTATAAAATGCATATTCGAGTAAATACACCACCGACAAATTAGAACGCGTCTATTATTATGATGATGGGTGGTCTTGAAGATCTAAACGCGTCACTCTCCTGCTATTAATCAAGATGAAAGCTACGATGTGAGTGGGATTCGACACGGATCCACCAGGGTAGGTTTTTTTTTTTTTTTTAGGTATAATTACAAACACTCGCTACCTGTTGTAGGTACATATTGCCGCCTCGCAGTCATAATGTTTTGATGTAACCCTTCCTTTTTTCTGACATCGAAATATACTTCTTCGTTTTTAGCATACTCGTACATATAAGCTATAAAAAATCTTTGTAAGTGTGAGACGTGTTTTATTTTTATTGCTGAAATCAATGTATCTTCTCCATTACTACGACCTCTTGTTCTTTAATAATCGTTATGCACGTGAAATACTCAGCTTATAAATAACATCCAAGAAAGTGCTACCAATGCAGAGGTGACCATCTTAGCATTTCCTTAGATCAAATAATGGACATTGTATAAACTGTGTTACTGCAGGTACCTACTACGTTTTTTTGTTTACAAGTTTTAAAACGTTATTACTTAAACTTACTTAAACACAATACTTATGTATAACTATTTTCAAATTGGTGGAAATATGATTTATTTAATAAAAATCAATATCAAGTAAGAAAACAATAAACAAGGTTTTTCGACACATTACCCAAAGTTGGACAGTTGTTAAAAGTTAAACAACGTTTATAAATACGATCTTTGGTTTTTAGTTTGAAGTATTCGCTTCTTTTATTAGTCCCTATTCATTAGGAAAATGATATAAAGGTTCATAGCTATGTATATAATGTTATGCTCAAGCTTAAGGTACTACAGATAAAAGTATCCTAAAAGAGCATTGAATTTTTTTTGTCGAGATTTAAAATTTCAGCTTTCGAGATTTTCTGAATTCGAACAACAAAGCACAAAAAAGATACAATCTGATGGTCACTCTATTTATAATTGCTTTATTAGAAACATTCTCTACAAAGCGTTAAATTATATCAAACTCACAAATCACAACCATATTTTCTACGATGGTACAGCGAACAACCCACAGCAATCGTTAGTCCTTGGAAAATAATCCGAACATTAATTTGGAAGAACTAAATCTTCGATCTTTCATAAAATTCGAAAGCAAGTCTCATCCGCCAAGTAACTGAGCATACATAACATACGTTATTTTATCCTGTTAAACACATAGGAAACCTCACCAAAGAAAAAGACCGCACACAGTAGTGTTTTTGGCCAAGTGCCAATCGTGGTTGCACACTTTGAGATGAGTAGCTATTATATATAGAAAATCTGACCAAACAACTAAGCTAACAATGCAACGGTCCGGTGCTAGCATCCATGGCATCGTAGGTCGTTCATATATGTACATATGTATCTACTGCACGGCTTTTATTGTTATCAAAACAGAGAACGAAATAACGACCAAAAGATGCTGCAATATAAATGGCAGGCAATTTATCTCAGTCCAAATGGCTGGTAGTAGACAATTTCAGCGAAACGCCATCCAACTCGACTCGTAACCTAGTAAAATTGCGAAACTTGTTTGCCATCCTCCGCATCGAATATATTCTAAGTTCTGAGAGAATTTTCAAAATTTTTATTTCTAAAATCTAAATTCTATTTCCGAACACCATTCCTTCGCCCCTCTATATCTTTTTGTTCTTATGTGCGTGTGTGTCATTTCTCTCGATTCCATTTCCAAATTTCCATTACGAAAGATAAAAGCAGACTTCTCGTTTAGTGTTCCACAGTACGGGTGCATAGGCGACCGAAAATTCCTGAAAATAGATCAGGTAGATAAAGGTCAAGGGCTCTGGTACGCTGGATGCCATGTATTCGAGTGGACCTTTTGCTCCAGCAAGCGATTGCCCTTATTGACTCCTTTGTGGCAATTGCTTCTGTGCACACATGAGTTATTTTCAATGCTCGGTGGTTTCAAGTCCCTCAGGCAAGTGTCTGTCCCAAATCATAAATATGAAGAGTAATTAATGGATTAGTTTGTATTATGGGTATATACATACAATGCTCTAGAACTATAATTGAGAGTGTGTGGTTTCCTACTTCTAAACATCTAAACACAGGCGTCATGCCCCCTTCCCCGCGATGGTCTCGACACTAGATGACTGCTGTGTGGGATTTCAGCAAAGTGCATCGACTCTGATGGCAAAACACTTCGTCATCAGCATCTGTTGTATAGAAGTTGTCGTAGGTCCAATGTGTATATTTTGGGAACGTTGCGCGTAGGCGGATTTCTTGGGCACGGCGCGGTGGCGGCGGCGATAGTGTGAATCTGCTGTCATCCTCTTTCATTCACGAAGAAACTTTGAGTACGACGACGACGGACGTTGGGACATGCCCACGGATTCCCGATAATTCTGTATAATTTTAAGATTTGTTGAACAAAAAAATGTACATAGGTACATATATTTTAGATAGGTATATTTCAACGAATCTTGAGGCATCACTCTTAGATTTCATTCTCCTCTCCGCCTGGCCACCGTTACTGAGAAAGCGATGTCGATGCAAAAGTATATATTGGAATAGTTTGTCTATTTTTCAACATTTAGTGTTTCCTTGGACTATTTTTGATGTCACATCATACACTGCTGGTAGCAAATCTGTAGGTTTGGATGATTTTCTTTAGTTTTATTGTCGATTTTCTCGTGTCTCGCTGACATAAATATTAAAACTTGCATTCGTACTATATAGTCGTATGGTAGTGGCACTTTCTTATTGAGTATACATGATAATTTGCAGATTATTTATATTTATAAATTTCGATAATGATGCTGAACAACATGTTTATAAGTTATAAATTGGTATATAGCTATGCAACACAGCTGAAATAATGTTGATGACCTAGTTTTGGGTCAGTCAGCCATCAGTCAGCACTCATGCTAATTATTGTGTTGTTGGATTGGGTTGGAAGCTTGTTGTTTGTTAGCTATATGCACACTCATAAAAGAAGCAATTAATTACAGAACAACACTTAGTGAAAAGAGGTTGTATGTCTAAGTAAGAAGAAGTAATAACTTTTCTGCAATTAATTTCAATATTGATGAATCATCATTTCTATGCATTACAATCAAATAAAATATTGGGGCTGTGGTTTCCATAATTTCGGTCTTACTTGACTGCAATTTGAGATATAAAATTCATATTTTCAATTTCTAACTTTATTCGTATCCAAAGTGTTTTGTGTATTTAATATTTGTGTTCAGGTTAGGGCAGTCATTTTGTATACATAGATTATTACTTTTAATAGTGAACTTCTAAATTGTTGGAAAAGAAACTCTAGTTCTACTTACAAGGAACTTGACTTACACAATGGTTCAATAAAAATAGTCACAACTCCTTTAAGAGTTTAAAAGTAAGATCGTTTGATTATCTTAAAAATAACTTAATTACTTCAAGCGCTCATTGCTCCAAAAGTCTCATCAATAGAAAATGTTTATGACCAAATGAGGGAGGATTTTTTAAGTTATCAGGCGCATACATTTATGAGTGCTCGATGAACACCAGCCTTAGTCCAAGTTTCATAATATCAGGAATCAACCGAATAACATTCTGTATTGCAATAAATATTTATTAAAAAATGCATTAATCAATACATATGTATGTACATGTACATTCATAAGTGTGTAAATATTGATTCCATTTTAAAAATTGTATTGCACTCGAACTTCTTACATTACCCTTTTCATTTTCCCTTTTTAAAATCTAGAAACAAAAAATATGGAACTGACAGGTTACCAAACATTTTTGTGTAAGTGATATTGTTTATGAAAATGAATTTGGTTTTAAGGGAAATGAAGGGAAAAATATTAAAACACAAAAAAAAAACAACAATGTATCCTTTGTTGTGATTTTCTTTTAGAAAACGGGTTCTTTTCGAAGATTAAAATTATAATCTTATTGTGAATAACAAAGTACTTCCGCTAAAAAATAAATAAATCCACCTTACAAAGCATGTCTGCCCCTTTTCTTAAATGTTTGTCTGCCGTCTAATAATAATTCCATCCTGGTATTACATCTTACATCTTACATCTCTGACCATACGACCTACCCAAATATTAACTTTTCCATATTTTGATAGGGAAAAAGACTTCTTCTAAGAGACAAGACAAGACAAGACAAGACAAGACAATCCACGGTGGCAGTGTGGATGGTTTGTTTGAGATTCTTTTTGAAGATACTTACCGAAGTTGAGGTTCTGTATCTTTTACGCTGGCTTTGCTATGTGATGACCTCATAAATTTCTGATTATGTGAATGGTTTTGATTATGATCTTCGTCATTCTTAATGTAAGAATATTATGGAACCTTGACTGCAACTTTACGTAACAGATTTTATTAATTACATTCAAGCCTATCATCTTGGGATTTTTATTATTATGTGTGGGAGGCTATTATGTGCCTACATCTTTACCTGGTTGGTGCTATAGCTTATGCCATAAGAGCCATGGTTGATGGAAGTCATTTAACATTTTTTTAAAAGTAATTACATTATATGTTGACATTTCAGATAAATATTCTTCAATAGTTTCAAAGAAAAAGGCGTATTGGCGAAGAATACTTAACATTTTTTTTGTCATTAAAGGTTGTTGTGTTGTTTTTGAATAGAACAAATATGTACATAGGTATGTATAACTCGAAATTTACTCTGGAAAAATCGCACAAGAGTCGTGCGAAAATTCATTCACTTCAAAGTTATAAGCAAATAAGTATTAAAAGTTTAAGATATTGTGTTTTAAAAATAATAAATCATGTTGAACTTTTTTTACGCTTAAGGCCTAAGACAAACATTTAATTTACAAAATATTTAAACAACTTGGATTGTTAGAATTTCACCAATTTTTCCATCAAGCCTCAGCAGACTATTTATATACCTATTTGTAGTTATTTCATACAAAAAAGAATCAGAATGTTTTTAAAGAGTAAGCAAATAAAGACGTCTTAGGTATGGATGCGTTGGAATTGAAGCAATTTAAAGATAAAAAATCATCTTTAATTTTCTCTTTAGAATTTTGCATCATTCAGTTTTCATTGCCACTGTCTAAGTTTATAAGCAATCTTAATTTTTCAAAAATATTTGCTTTATAACTTTTATTTAAATATAAATTGAATACACAAAATGATCAATAAGAAAGAATTGTTGAGAATTGTCGGCTCGATCTTTTTATCTGAATTTTTTTTAAATTTTAGTTGATTTTTCATTCCGTCTCTCTATCGAAATGAATTTCTTTATTTTTTACATTTACTTGAATTTGACGACAAAAAGAATTTAACATCCCAAAATATTCTCTGAGTTTGTTGTTATAAGGATTTTCCCATTCAAATTAATTTCATTTCAAGTGAAAAAGGCGCCTGTTGTTATCAAACTATCAGTAGATAAATTGTTTTTTTTTAACTATAATGTTCAATTCAACGTATATAATAATAAAATGTCATCAAATGACTTAAGCTTATGCATATGTTTGCATTATGTTTGCAGTTTCATATAATAATTAAATTCCTTAGTTTTCGTTTCAGGGTTTGGGTTTGGGGGAAGATAAATAAATTTGAGTTAAGAAAATTAGAATTGAGTAGGAAATATATTTAATAAATGAATCTTCATGCTTAAAGAAATTTTAAACTTTCTTCTTTCACATCAGAAACCAATAAAGGTTTAAACTCTGATTAAAAATAAATGCCAAATGTGGGTACCTACTAGCTATAAGGTAGTATAACCATATACCTACACCAAGTTGCTTAAAGGCGTAATAATACTTTCCTTCATTCCAGGCACGTAAGGGTGTCACATCCTTTTTTAATCGATTTGATTGATTGATGATTTGGATTCCAGACAAGAGTCACAAAGCAGTACATATAGTAACAGTTGGCCATTGCATACCGTTGATTGTGGGTAAATTCAGTTAATCAAAATGAACATGAACAATGGGTGCTGTCGTGCCTTACCTTTGCAAACGCCCAACAAAACTCTTAAAACTTATAGGACATGTCAATTTCTGCAAATAATCAATTTTGAAATACGATCCAACAGTACCTATGCCTTGGAAATAATGCTTTGATTTGATTAGCCAAAGTTGTTTTATTTCTTGGAATTTTAAATAAGTTAAAGCCAGAAAGTTATTTACATATTTATTTGATTGGTTTTGCAAGTCCAAAATGAAGAAAGAATTCAAGAGAATGCAAGTCGTCTGGAAAGTAGGTTGTAATGGAACTTTTCTTACAATTTGCAGCTTAAAAGAGATCTAAAGTTTAAAATACATATGTCAATATAGGCTCATACATTTACATTTACTCTACTATTTATAATGACGAGTTATTTTCGTAAAAAAGTATTTTTAGAAACAATAAAAAAACAGCAATATACCTAATATACATACATACATTCGATTACATATTTCTTTTTATTTAGAGTTCAAACAAGCTACTTTTGCTATCAACAGGGTTCCTTTGTGTTAGAATCTGCGTATCTTTTTCACATCCGAATTCAATTTACATTTCTTCGGTTCCTTTATTTCAGCTGCTAATCCAAAAAGGTAAAATAAGATCTATTTTCCTCAAAAAGGCTATTCTAAATATAGGTCTTACAGATGATAGGTAAGCAAAACGTGCACGATTTTAAGAAAAATGTATATCTACATATTACCTGTGTCGTATCTGCCCACTCAACCCGTATACTACCAATACAAATTAAAGTTCATTTTTCTCGTTTTTTCTAATCCTTGAGCATAGTTTTAACAAAAAAAAAACGATATCATTTTAATAAGATCACGAAACCTAATTGAACACGGATGTGCACAATCATTGCTTTGGAATTTTTCTTACCTATTTTGATGGAGTTTTATTTTAACAATAAGACGTGGACTCACAAGAATAGTTTTTGTTTCAACTGGACTGGTTGGACATCTAAACTGCTTTTATGAGCCAGTTTGATAGCAATTACATATCTGTAGGAATTCCGAATTAACAAAAAGGTTATCACACAAATCTCACATTTAGTAGGTACCTGTCAAAATATATGAGCCATATAAAAAAGGTTTTCATTGTACCTGGAGTAGGTTTCGTTTCTGCATAGTTATAAGCCTAATAGCTCTGCACCGTAACCTTGAACTTACATTTTTATAACCGATTATAAAATTCACAAAACAACGAAACAATGCTCTTATTGTAACGTCTATCACGACTTGTCATCCATTGAAAACAATTTTCATTTAACTTAATATACCAGCAGCGTTTATAATTGAAACGTTCATCTCGAAGACAAATGGCCGATTTGGTCTTGATTTTCGTGACAAGCTACCACTAGCCGTTTTGCGTAGTTCAGTGCTAAAACAAAGAATACAACAGCAGTAGCATGATATGAACAACAACTGTCTCGAATCACCATAAGACCCAAAGACCAACACAGACCGAAGATAATATCTCTTCGCAGTCTACACTCTAAACAGACTTTCGGAGTCCGATCCAGCTTGAAGAGCATGACCATAGTTGGATCCTTTGCGAATGCATGCCGGTGAGATATTAATTTTGTAACTCCACGCGGAGTTCGATATGGCTGCTGGGAAGCGCCAGCATTTGTACACGTATATGTAGCGCATTGTAGCCATCTGGTTAGCCTCGATAAAGACGTTTCTCTGGTTATATTGTTTTATACATCAGAAGCAAAGATGAAGCTATCACAATTATTGCGGCATATTTATTCTTCGATATTTATACGGGCTCGTCTTGGTCAAAAAATTGATTATTGCTTCCGCGATTGGGAAAGTATGGTATAGTATAAATTCTGTGGGTGGGCATTGTGACTATGTGCTCAAAGCACATGGGTCAGTTATGACCTCAAGTGGATATTAAATTTGAATATGCATTTTTCATAGTTGCAGTTATAAAGGCCTTGGGATGAATATATGTACATATCTTATTTGACCCGTTTGGGTGCAGTTTGATGGTCACAACTAAGAATATAACAAGGAACAGTAAGTTTATGATGTAACGCCATTAGATACCCTCATTGGCATGCACAATTTGTCAACACCTTAAAGAAGCGGGAAAACCTTCGATGTCTGACAGACCGATTGGCAAAAAATATTCCACGCAATTCGGACAGACACGAGTTCGTTTATTGACTGAATGAAACCTGAAAGATCATCTGATTTGAATATTAAATGTAAAGCCATCAGCCAAGTCGGGTGCGGTAATAATGTTTGTGAATGACATAGTAACATTTCTTCAGTTGAATGGAAAACTATAGGTAACCACAATATGAACACGCCTTTTTATTGGAAATGTTAATCATGAGCTTATGACAGAATCAAATTGTTGTTTTTCCATTAAAGTTTTGCGTTTGCTTAGTTACATCTTAAAATACATTTATGTAAGTAAGTGTATGCGTCTTTGTTAAAAAAAATTAATGTACCATTTATTCAATTGAAGTTAACTAAAGTAGTTATGTATGTACATGTATTTTTTTTATGACGCAACTGTTGTTAGGTAACTTTGTATTCTAATAAAGTAATAACAGATTTTAAAATATGAGTACAAAATTTTTAAAAGCCACACGTGATAATGTTACAAAGATTCTCTACTTAAAAGTTTTCTATTCTTAAAGCACTTTTTTTTTAAATTGTCATATTTTGAAATACATATGTAGGTATTTAGGCTCAAAGAGTAGATGTGTATTTTTTTTGTAAGTTTGTTTAGGTAAACATAAAAATTTACGCTATTATTTTTTGTTTTGGTTAGAATTTTCAAATTTTTGTATAATTTTTTCAAAAGTGTGCTCATATTTCGATAGATTTATAAAAACCGGAATTCGACACTAGATAAAAGCTCGAAAACAATTGATGCAATATATTTAGTTATGATATATGTATCACTAAAATTCGGTCGAATTGAAATTTAGTATTTTAATAATTTCAAATAAACGAAAACTATATTGTATCTTTTTAATCTTATTTTAAAGATTTTATTTCAATTTTTGTTAACGTTGATTTTTCTTAAATATAAATCAAATCCAGAAAAAAAGAATAAGATTCCAATATTGAGATATTTTTAAAGAGATTAAATGAAATTAATAAAAACTCTGGCATTTTCCATTGCGACGCTTTCGGCTGGCGATCGGATGGTGCCAGGTTCAATATTCAGAAAAAAAATGACTGACACTTGGAAAAAAATAGTGAAACTAAATGGTAAACTGATAAAATAAAAGGAAATAAAATAAAATAAGTTTTAAATTTTTTTCTTTATCAATAATTTTAAGTACATTATGTAGTTCTTTTTTCTTCGTATACAGTCAAAAAATTACTGAAAATCATAACTGTTCAATTGTTACTAGCTATTTTTAGGAAATATGTGGATTAAAAATTTAAGAATAAAACCAGCCAAATTAATTTTTTTTTACTATTTGACATTCATATTTTGTAAATTTTAAAATTTTCATCACTAAAACTTCATTTCTGAAGCATGCCCACGATACTTACTTTAACAATGTGCACTGGTGATAGTTAATAATTCCATATAAAAATGAACTTCAAAAATATTACTTTTTGTTATTTTATTGAATGAATAAAGAATTATTGATATTTGAAAGTACATATATAGTTTCAAAACTAAATCAATATTTATAAAGGAGAAACTCATTTGTGTTTAACGTTGGCTTTTCGTAATTTCAATTTGTGCAAACGAAAAACATATTTAAGAAAGAAGTGTAAGAAAAAATTCAAATTGATTTTCAATCTGAAAGAAAATTCAAATACAGCATGTTCAACACAGATAGTGGACTCACTGAATGACTCGATTGGCTTTTCAATTGACAAATATATGTATTTTTTGGGAGAATTTTTCTTTTTTGGGCAATTTTCAACAAATTTTTACTCTCATGGTTAAAATATTTTTCTACTTTCTTGAACCAATTTGTACGGTATTTTTTACTTGACAATATTTACTTTGAGAAAAAAATGTTTGAAGGAATATTTTTCCCGACTATTTTTTTTCTTTGATTAGCATTTTTTAAGTATTAAAAATTAAAATACATATCTTTTCAAAATTTATTATTTTCAAAATAAGATTTAAAAATCTCTTTCGTTATTAATTATTTCGCCTAAAAGGCGGCAATGAAATATCCTATAATTTTGACAACCACGAAATTTCTGAGCGCACCCTAATACAAATGTCAGAAATTAAACAGCTGACAATTGATTGTCATCGAATTTGATAAAGTGAAAAATTTTGCTTGTGGAATTCTTAAAATTGTAAATTAAGTTAATTTCATTTGTTTTTTTCTTTCAAAATAGAACTAAACTAAATTAACAATTTAATATTTATAACTTAATAAAATAAAAACTATACTTTTGCACTAGAAGATGTCAGTTCTTCGACAGTGTGGTGCTGCACTTGGCAGGCAATTCATAAGTGCAGGCCGTGTGCCTCCAAGAACATCAGCAGCACGGTCAATAGTGGCTCAAAACTACGAACGCCCTAACACAAGAGGGCACAAGAAATTCGGCCACGAAAAGGAAATAACCCCATCTCTAACCAAGTACTTTCATTTAGTAATTGGATCGCTCTTCATTATCTGCATTACAGATTTTAGGAAGTAGGTTTTAATTTTTCTTGAAATAAAACAAGCAAATGATTAAAGAACATACTTATGTACCTATCTTGTTGTCGCTCAGAGTAAAGAAATGGTTTATGCCTAAAGTTGATGCTGATGCTGGCCAAGAAGACCCGCAAAAAGATCAACATGAGAAACTTGGCCAATCTACAAAGGACGGCGAAAGCGATTCGGATGAATCAGAAGACGAAAACCAATTAGATGCTGGAGGAAAGAAAAAATCCAGGAAAGAAAAAGTCGGTTTTCGCGACCGAAAGGTATTCTGTTAGATTGAACTTATTTTGCTTCAAATAAAATCAAAACATTATTTATCTTTTACATTGGTAGTTTTTTATTTAATTTTTTGATCTGTTCGTTTCTGCCTTTATTTTTAAATTTATATTTCTTTTATGTTTGCTCTTAATTTTAAACAACAAAGATAATGGAATATGAAAACAGAATCCGTCAATTCTCAACACCAGATAAAATTTTTCGATATTTTGCGACTGTGAAGCTACAAATGAGTAATGGTACAACTGAAATATTTATGAGTCCTGATGATTTCTTACGAGCCATTTATCCAGGCCTAAAACAACCGGATGGTAAAAATATTTAAAATTAAATAATTTACTTCAGTTGGGCCTCAATGCTTTTATTTTTTAAAATAATAAATTAAATTAATGCTAACAGCGCAGTAGTTTGAAATCACTAACACAATTACAACTTTAACGTGTAACTTTCGACTCATTTTGAAATGCTTAGCCAAGCACTGGCATTTTTGAATTTATAAAGACTGTTTGCTCCTCTAATTGCTTGAATATCTGCCCTCTGTTACATTATTACAAATGACGATAATCGAGGGAATGTTATTTTTATAGTGACTAAATAAATTTGTTTCCTCAAGAAACTTTCTCATATTTTGTTTTTGACTTTTTTTTGGAAGTTGTCTTAAACACAAAATTATAAAAAATAAGAATATATAATTTCATATTTCGTGGCAAAATAATTTATGTTTCGTTGCAATAATAAACAACAGATTTTAGTTAGCAGTCGACTTTCAGAATATTCGATTCATTTAATCTTATTTGAATGTTTTGATGAGCCAACCGTTAAGCGGTTTCAGTATAAAAAGTACCGTAATACCTGTTAAAATATACAATCGTTATTATTTACGAACGTTTTCAAGTAGGTACACAAGAACCTGCCTCAATTTAAAATGCCTTTAACATTATATTAAACCGTATTCCTTTTTATCATTTCGTTAGTTTTTGTTTACGTTTTCCAAAAATACATTTTGTTTCACCATATGTTTTATGCATCATGCCAGGTATTACGATTGATGTTTACCTAGTTTGTCATTTTATCTAAATATTACATCTCACAGATAATCGAGTACGAAAATCGCATTCGGCAATTTTCAACACCGGACAAAGTGTTTCGTTACTTTGCAACAATTCAAGTTCCAACCATAGACGATCGTTATGAAGTGTTTATGACTCCAAGCGATTTTTTAACGAGCATGACACCAGGCATTAAACAACCAGAGGGTAGGAATCATGCTCCTAGTAAAAATATATTTAAGTTCAAAATGTTTCCATACTGATTTATACTATACCAAATTATTCTTTTCCTATAAAATTGAATGTATCAAATACATTGTGAAGTTATTTGTTTTATAATAAATTTATATCTTATTTTTATTTTCAGGCCTTGGCTTAGATCAATATCGTCGCTACGACCCAAAGGTGAGTTCCAAAGAAGCGGGATGTGTTTTTATTTTTCTACTTTTAACATTGCAATTACACCAATCCGTTGATTTCTCAGGAAAATTAAAAACATCTTGTATAAAGCCGTTCACATGCCCCACTTTCTTTGTTATTTTTGTTTTTCTATAAAGTTTTGCCAGCGCAATATTGCAATAACGTAATATTTCTTCTAACACCTTTCCTCTCTTTTTCATCTCTAAATATGTCTTTTCAGGTTTCTGGCGAGGTACAAATTAGTTTGCATTTAAAATAATAAAAGTTTCTTAGGTTTTCATTAACAACTCAAAAAAAAAAAAAAAAGCATATTTGTTTAGCATTTACAAAACTAAAGATCTTCTTTGCATGTTTTGTTTGAAGAAGAAAATTTATTGATCTGTTGCATGAATTTTATTGACCTTCTTTCCTCTCACCGCGATCAACATCTTAACGGCTTTTAAGAACCTATTCTTAGCAGTATAAAATTTATAATCTTTGATTCTGTGATATTCTTTTTATCCATCATATACTCGCATATTATAATCTGAATGTTTTAAATATTTTTGATTTGTAAAAAATTCCCAATACTGTAATAACTACATCTTTTTCATGTATCACAAATTAGACTACGTCTATGATCTTATTTTGATCTAGAAAGATGTGGTAGTTCTTAGATAACTGTTATGTGATTTTCGTTTCGTCAATGCACATAGAATTAGTTTCTCTTTTGTTATTTTTAAAATGAGTGTTCAAAACAATAATTTTTTTATATTTTATTTTCACAGTCGGTTACAGAACGTTTGGATTTGAATCTAGAAAAGGACAGTATTTTCTATAAGCTGGGATCCTTTGGTTTGATTACATTTTCGGATTATATATTTCTTTTAACAGTTCTGTCAAGTAAGTATAAAGAATCATAACTATTTTTACTGGGGTTAAGATAAAATTTTTTACACCAATTGGACAGGCGAGGAAGACAAAAATGACAACTTTTTATCTTGTTTGCGTATGGTTTGCTCTTAATATTTCTTCTGCCATGTTCTGTGATTTGATAAACATATGCTTCAGTAGTCTCTCTAAATTATGTAATAATAAATAATTCATTGGCAATTTGTTCGTGTTAAATGATATTATTAGCCTCAAATTTAGTAGCAATATATTAGTTATGCCGGGATTATGGTATTTTTATTTTCGCGATTCGTAACTATTGGACTATTTGAAACTATTTAGACGAGGATAAAAGTTGGCACATATACAAACCTCTGATATAACCCTTTTGCAAGTGATTAACAAGGTACAGTTAAAAAAGTTTTTTAAAAAAACTTTTTTAACTGTACCTTGGTTTTCATTTTGCTAATAATTTTTTTTTCTCAAAAATTTGTATGATAGAGAACCTATACGATAATAATAATATTGAATATCAAAATTTAAAAAAATATTTTTTGGATTTTTGAAAAAATTAAAACAGATGTTTTTTTTTGAAATTTTGGATTGCTGTTCAATGAACCTGTCTCGAAAAGCTTGGGACTATTTAGAGCAGAATTTTTCGCACTTGTTTTGAGTCAAACCAATCAGTTTCGTAGAATTGTCAAAATCAACTGTTGTAATTTTTCCATCAAAATTATTTGTTTGTTTTCATTGATTTTATTTTTAGCTATCAGGTAGCTATAAATATCAGGTAGCTGCTAATACAACCTTAAATTTGTCAATGAAAATTATTATTCCAGCTAATCATAATGCGTTATTGCATTTCTTGATGTACATACTAATAAATACACAAAGAATGAAAATAAATCAAATAGCGTAGGTGAAAAATACTATTATTGTTTCTAATCTTTTTAAACGTGGAAAAAATAGCAATTTTATTTTTTATAAATTTTCTTATATAAAAACCTTGTCCTGACAATAAGGATCACATAAAAAAAAATAATCATCCAATTCGGTGCAGTCGTTATGCGCATACATACATTTCGGCGATTCAAGATTTTATCGTGCTCTTTTTGTGATCAGCATAAATTGAATTTGGGACATTGAGCAATAAAATTATTTTAGCCGATTCTACGACAGGTAATACACAGAGGAAATAATTGATATAAGAAGTAATAGTGTGGATACAAGGCCCCGATATATTTTTAACTCGAATCAAACCCAAGCGTGTTTTAGTTTTGATTTTCTTATGTTATCGTTAATTGCTGATCTAACCAGACGCCAAAACTACTACCAGACGTAATGATTTGTTTTCTTTAAATATTTAGCAACCAAAACAACTCAAATACTTTTAAACATCGAATACATTTTTATTGATAAAAAAAATTCAAACTACTATCTTACATTTGCAATTTTAAGCTATAAATATATTTTATACATATTTTAATATTATTAATATTTTATAATATTTAATAGAATAATTATATAAAAAATTATTTATGTACTCATTTCTCTTCGTCTGAATGGACCTGTTTAAAGACATTCGAACGCAGATTGTCTAAAAGGACAATAATATAGCCTTTACACCTACAGTAAATTTTCATTCAAAAATAGTTTTTTTTTCATTTCAAATAAAATTATGTTCAAGATTTAATCAGAAAAATATATAAAACAAAAGAAATTATCACAATTTAATTATGCGGCAGATTTTTTTTTAAAGAAAACCGTCCTTTACGGATCAATAAAGCGTATTATTTGAAATATTAGTTTTTTTTTTTCTGTAAGATGGTAAAATTCAACAAAATACTAGTGCTAAAACACTTCGGTGAGAAGACACAATCATTATTTTTTACAATTCGTTCTAACGACGAATTAACATTGCTAAATTATAATTATACACTTAATTGGAAAATATTTCTAATAATTTGGCATCATATTTGTTTTTGTATAGTCTAAGTTATGTACAATCGTTAATATGCAATAACATTATGTAAGTAGGTACCTAGTCAAGGTCATAGAGATTGAATAATGGTCTGAAACCAATGCATTTTTTTGTATAAATGAAGTAGTTTTTAGATGTAAAATTCGTACGGGTTTTGTTTTTTGTGTTTTCTGTTTAGATCTAAATCAAATGGTTAAAGTGGTCCGTAATAGTTGTGGAGGAATTTGTATTGGTCGCGGTCTGTGAGACTGTTGACAGATTTGTTGTAAAAAGTTCCGGAGAATATGGTGGTGTAGTTGTAGATGGTGGTTGAACAATATCGTAATACTTGGTCAAGTCATAGCCGAAAAGCTCAAAATCCAAGCGATATATATCGAGAACAGCATCCAAAGTGTATCGGTCGATTTGTGAAAAATATCTGAAATTATTTACAAATCATAAATTAACAAATACAAAATGAATATAAACAAAATAAAAACCTTTGAATAAGATTTCCAGTATTATGAGCTGATTGGTTTGATATTTTTCTCATTTTGCTCTTTGGCAATTTCCCCAAAAGCAATGGCTCCAATCCAGCCTGTCTGATAATATACTCACTGTCTCTTTGGAATGTCTCAACCTTGGCAATGAGTGTAAAATTGATGGTACACGGGGTGCAAAAACTGTAAATGGGCGCCCAATGCTCGTCGAATTGCTTGCCGATCTTATAATTGTGAACAATGAAATGTAGAAATTCTTTAAAAGTTGGTCCTAAATTATGTCGCTTGAGCTTTGCTCCTTTTCTAAATTGCCTAATAATCTGTTTTCCCAGCACTTTGTAGTATTTATTACGACATCCTTCTAACTTATCCCTGTAAGCAGATAATAATCTCTCAAAAGGTTCGCGTACAGTGAGAAATGATAGAGAAGATGCCAGTGATTCGAAGAGTTCGAACAGTTCCGGTCTAGGAAAACGATTTCGGGCTAGTTCAAGTGGAGACATTTTTGTTCGTTGCAGATATTTAATGTCGTAGCCACCTGGAACCAATTGTAAAATTAATTTTTTTTTAGTATGTACAAGAAAATTAATTTAAATGTATGCTTACCTAATATGTTGAAGTAGTACATCCAAGTGCTACTGGCCGCTTTGAAAATATTGCACCAGACTAGATTGTGACCTGGAGAGACAAAAAACTCCCACGGTTTCGGTGGGTATGTAGACACAATATTCCTTTTTTTACATATTTCATTGAGGTGGGTTTTTCGGCTGGTCAGATTTCTTTCGGTAGCACTGTGAATCTCTTCAGAATATTCGTAAACTGGATTGAGGGTCGTTGGGATTTTAGTGGTCCTGACGTGGTAGTCTGGAAATGGATCCACCTCGACTTTTACTTTGTGTCGACGTCTGTTTCTAATTATTTCCGGTTTCGGTTTTGCCTTACAAAAATATAAGAATAAATTTAGTATTTTACTTTTTCAAAGATTTACCAACTTACTTCTGGCTTGTTGAGAGATTTATCCTTATTCATTTCAAAGGCATTCAACGATTCTCGAAAAAGAAAAGTTATATAGAAAATCGCCAAAAGTAAAAGCAGAGTAAACTTGAAATAAATATTGACACGTCGCCTCGAGCATATTCGCTTAAGCATGATGGAGGCTTTGTTCCAGCTAAAGCTGTTGTTTTGTATTAATAAATT
Source organism: Syrphus vitripennis (assembly GCA_958431115.1). Classification (NCBI taxonomy): domain Eukaryota; kingdom Metazoa; phylum Arthropoda; class Insecta; order Diptera; family Syrphidae; genus Syrphus; species Syrphus vitripennis. The sequence goes on along the minus strand of OY288108.1, from coordinate 148,359,909 downwards.
CACCTTCTAACCTCGCCCCTTATCTTTTGTTAAAATTGAGCTTGTTTTGTTGATAAATTTTCTTCGTTTTCTCATTATTTTTACTGACACTTTTTTCGATGTTTCTGCCAATTCATGTCACTTTGCTGAAATGTGTATAGAAAAGAAAACGAAGCTGTCACATTAAGCGGCGCAATTTTCACTTGAAACAATAGCAATAACCACCGCCCAGAACTGAAACGTGCATTTAAACAATAAAAAATGAATTTAACCAAAACTGTTTTCGGTCACAAGACAAAGAATAATGTATAAAAACAAAGAATGAACTGATGCACACAGCACCTTGTTGAATGTCTAATGTCCTTTTGGAAAAACCCCCAAAGTATGACGACAGCAGTGAGGGTTAAGGGTGTGGGAGGTTTTTTTCTTGCTCTAATTTTAATCTTTTACACTTGAAACCACACAATTTTCAGGAACATTTCACATTTAATATCATCTGCATTATAAATTACATTGAAAATTCATATTTCTAAGTTATCTAAAGGCAGTAACATGAAAAAAAAAATCAACTAACCAGAAGCAGCTAAAAAATGTATCCACAGTTTTCTTCTTCTATAGCTTCAAAAAAAAAAAACAGTTGTCGACACGACACTGGAGACCATGCAAGGAAGGGCGAACAAATGCAACTATCGGCAAGAAATAGCGATAGCACCCACCCAGAGCTGGGATGTTAAAAGTTATCATTTTTTGAGAGTGAAAGTTTACTGACACTGTCATGCGCCGGAACGCGTATTTGAATAATGTTTACTGCCTTTGGGTTTGGGCTACGCACTTTTGAGAGCTTTGAACTTTAAATAAGAGTCTATTATACAAAGTGTAGCAACCACCTGATTGCACTTGCACCTCGAATGTTTTTATTTTAAATATTTTTTCAGCTTCCAGGCGCCATTTCGAGATAGCTTTCAGGATGTTTGATTTAAACGGTGACGGTGATGTGGATTCGGAGGAGTTTGAAAAAGTGGCGACACTCGTACGACAACAAACCAGCATTGGAAACAGACACCGAGATCATGCTCACACTGGAAGCACATTCAAGGTAACTACGTAATGATACATAGTCTTTAGTGCCAATTAATCGGTGTTTGTACTTTTCTAACGTATATTTGTTTTCTCCTTATTGTGTACTAAGAAATCCGAGGTACTCTCCTTACTGTACTTTTGCACTATTTTCCTTTTACATTTTTTGTTTGCACTCTCAAACACTTATGTCTACTGATGACACTTTGCACCACACTTAACACTTTCACAAAGACTCTAGATCAAAATTTAAGGTTTTTACGTTTTTAGGGCGTCAATTCGGCATTGACTACCTATTTCTTTGGACCGAACATGGATAAAAAACTAACAATTGAAAAGTTCTTGGACTTTCAAAGACAACTACAGAGGGAAATGCTGTCCTTAGAATTTGAAAGAAAAAATCCCGACGAAAATGGTATGATAAGTGAAGCAGATTTCGCCGAGCTCATGATAGCTTATGCTGGATATTCCCAAAAAAAGAAACAAAAGAAGGTAAAAAGAGTGAAACGCCGATTCCGTGAACTTGGTAAGGGTATTTCAAAGACCGATTACTTGGATTTCTTTCACTTTCTTAATAATATAAATGATGTGGATACTGCGTTGACATTTTACCACATCGCTGGGGCGTCGATCGATCAAGCAACGTTAAAGCATGTTGCTAAAACAGTAGCTATGGTTAATCTATCTGACCATGTTATTGATGTTGTTTTTACTATTTTTGATGAGAACAGTAAGATAAATCTAAAAAAAAAATTTTGAATTCAATATAAAATTATTATTTCAACTTTTTCAGTGGACGGGCAATTGAGTAACAAGGAATTTGTATCGGTAATGAAGAATCGTATTTTAAGAGGCCTAGAAAAACCTAAAGATACTGGATTTGTAAAGCTAATGCATTCTATTCTAAAATGTGCCAACGAATCTAAGCCAGTTCTTTTAGATATTTAAAAAAAATATATAAATAATATAGATTTGTCTTAGCCATTAATTTGTAATAATTAAAATTTCTAAACTTCGATGTAATTTTTCTTTCCTATTTATTGAAAACAAAATATTAGTAATAAAAACGTTAAATATTAAAATAAGAAACGATATGATTTAATTATTTTTTATTACTTACATAGGGTAACGACTTTATAATGTACCTTTATATAGCCATATTGAATCCAATCGTTTGGCCGTGGGGTACAGGTAAATTCATTGGACTATCACCCCGCGAGGGTCTCCAGCACAATTATTTGTTTGTATGGTAAATTTGCAATTAAGTGATAAACAATGAATTTGTTATATTTTTTTTAAGGAGAATGACATTAACTTTTTTGTTTTGATTTTTTGCTATTTATAACCAGATCTTTAATTATGATGATATAGAAAGCGAAATTCGGTCTGTCTGTCTTGACCAACAGCTTAAAACTTTTATATATGTACAATGTACATACACATACATACGTAATTCCATACAGGATTTTTAGCTCCAAAATAACGGCACCTGTCCTATAACCGTTAAATTATTTTTCTTTGGGTTTTTGTAAGTAGTTAATATTGTTTGTATAAAAATATTTTTCAAAACACAGTTGCTAATCGGATTCTAATTTTTCGATTTTTTCACAAACAATTTGACAGATTGCAACAAAAAAAATCTACGATAGGTTCTTCATAATCTTGATTATTTAAAAAAAATTATTTTTTGTTTTGAAAACGGGTAAATATTTTCCTTCAATTTTGTTTCACCATTTTTTTTAACACTTCAAAAGTTTTCTATATAGGTACACATAGGTATATGAATTTTTTTATTTCCATTAGTTTCTATACATTTTATTTGAGTTATTTCTCTTGATATAGTTAATTAATTTGAATTAATGCGCAGAAATCCCAATACTATTAGTCGCCTGTATGAAATGGGATTAGGTCCATCAAAACATAAATATCAAAAAAAAAATGCCAGACAGCGGCCACCCTAATGTAGACAAATACATTATATGTATTACATTTTTTTTATCGTAATCCTAAAAATGCTTAGGATATATTAATTACATATTAAAATTATTATTATTTTAGAAGCATTTATTATTTTTGTTCAGGTCTATAATTTTATGTTTAAAAACTTATTTTTAATGTAGCTTAGTTTTGAATTTATTAATGGAGATGACAAAAGTATAAAAGAATTCAAATTGGTTGAGATCTGGAACGCATGCTATGACAACATCATTTTGTGGATCTGCGCAGACGTCATCCCCAGAAATTCGCTGTCAACAATTCTACGGAAACAAGAGAAAGGTAAAGAGCACAAAAACAAACTAAAAGCGATACATTTTTCAGTACCAATCTTAATTAAAATGATTAGTGGTTCCAATTCCAATATTAATTGAAAAGAATAAAGAATGCTTCCACAAACATACTTGTTTTTCCTATCACTAGTGATATTTGGATCAATTCTTCTTCTACTTATTTACTATGTAAGTAATAAACATTTGGGCATTCAGTTCATTTAATATTACTATAGTTCGGTACATTTATATACTTTTTAATTCAGGTTCTTACTCTAGCAGATTTGGAATGTGATTTCTTAAATGCCCAGGAGTGTTGTGCTCGTTTGAATTTTTGGGTTATTCCCAAATTTGGAGTTCATGCGATTCTTTTCGTGTTACTGCTCCTTGGGGGACACTGGTGGTTGGTTGTTTTTAATGCTCCCATGGTAATTTGGCTCGGATACGAACTCAACAAACAACCTCGAGATAGTCTTGGTGTCTACGATCCAGTAGATATTCACAGTCGTGGTCTTTTAAAGGTTCATTTGAGGAATTGCATGATCTACTTGGCTTACTACTTTATCATGTTCTTTATAATGCTTTACTAGTACGTTTATATCGATTTAATTTTTTCCTTTTGTTAGAGAAAACTAATCGATTTATTAACAATTTTCAATTTTAGTCTTATATCTTCATTGCTTGAGGGAGATCCTATCAGAAGACACGAAGAAGGAGAAATTGTGACTGAATATTAATTTTATCCCATAAATCTTCTTTAATTTATTCATAGTATTTACTATAAATTATTATATTCATTATTTTATATTAAGAAGAAAGACGAGACGTGTAGGAGGAATCAACCTGCCAAAGAAAAGCGCAAACATTTTAGTTTAGTAATTTGTTATGAATTCAAAATCACCAGTAGTTAGTTTAAGTGCCAAATACATTATTCTACTTTATCATATTTTCTTTGTTTTTTTTTGTGTGCTTTCTAAATTATTTATAGCTTGGGAAATTTTTGTTTCTCAATCGAATCGGCCAGTTTTATATTTCTTGATTTCTGGGAAAAGATTTTTTCTTCAGTATTTGACAGTTAATGTGGGAAAATTCTCTGAAATCTCATAAAATATAAACTGGCCAAATATTATAGATATTCGGTATGTATGTAGGTGTGCATGTTAAAAGATAAATTTAAGATAACCCTGAGTGTAGATACAAATTGTTGTATCTACACTGGATTAACCTAAGATCAAAATTTTCAGGTTGAAACATTCATTTATATATTCGATTTTAGATAAAGCTATAAAAATAAATCAATTTCATTTTGAAAATTGTAATCAAGTTAAACCAGATTTTGAGACGAAGTATTACAGTGATGATGATGGAACTATTGGATTTCAAAAGTGAGCAATTTTTTTTGTTATTTATTTAAATGCGTTCGACAATTTGATTATTTTTTTTTGGAGATCTTCTGTTCAGCTTTTAAATGGGCACATTGGAAGAAAAACAATAAACTAATTTTGTATTAATGAAAATAATAGTAATAATGAAAATACAAACTAACTACCTATTTGCTTAATATTTAAAACTTAGAATTACGCATAACAAATTGCTCAAAAAAAAACTTCCAGTATACACTTACACCTACGAAATTTATAGTATCATGAGTTATGACAAACATTTTTTAAAATTAAGATCATACTTTTCTCCAAATCCGAACAGATTATTGTACCAATGAGGTCAACAACAATAACTCTTATAAATATTTAATTAGCTTTAAATATGTTGAAGTGGTCGTGAGATCCAAAAATATTCCATATTGTTGAGATATACTGAATACTGACTGTTCGTAGTTACATTGAAATGTTAATTTAATAGATGATTTAAAACTGATGAACTGTTTGCCTTTTCATACTATATTCAAAAGTATTTAAACATTTGATTTAAAAAAGTATATAATATGTATTTTAAAATAGTTCATTGTGCTGTTCTTCTAAATTTAGATTATGATTAGTATCTTGTCTGATTAGACCTTTAAACTTAAAGATAAAGAATACTTTTAGCTGGTCTCAAGGATTCCCAGCTTACTGGATTATTTCAAAAGTAGTTTTTATTTAACATAATTTTAGATACATATGTACATACATAAGTGCCACACAGCATTATGAGCTGATGGTATTATTGAAATGCACTTTAAAGTAAAATTTTCCCTGCGAGTTTCATGTCAATGTGTTTATTTTTTTTTTCCAAGCCAAATAAACTAAAATGTACCGACTTATGTAGTTGGGTTGGTATATTATGTATATGCATAGGTACTTAAAATATTGTTTAAGCTTATAGCTGCAAATCCGGAATTTAACTATCAAAACTTAGTTAGAAGACTTCAGACGACAAACATTTGAAGAAAAAAATGCACGCTATGATTAATAGGTAAAAGTAGATAAGTCATTACAAAAAGATTATTAGATCGGGGAATACTCTCAACTTAGAGACTAACTAATTTCGTTTTCTCATCATTTTAGGGTTTTTTAGAAAAGTACTGATGTCAATTCTCCCTACCGTGCCGGTCAAATCATTCCGACCTTACCTATACACTCTGGCTTACCTACACTCTGGCGTATACGCACTTTTTTAGTTTATATAATTTAAAGAAAAAAAATAATCGATCATATCACGTTTTTAATTTATTCGACGACGAAGACGATTTAATTGAAATGTATAAATATAATGAAGAAGTTAAACTTATCGCTTAATTTTCGATAAATTCATAGATATCGGCATATCATCATTTCTATGACCCGCTATTTGCACGAAAAGGCAGAACATCGTCTGCTTGTCCACCATAACTTTAAAAGTTTATTTCTTTTGACCACCTGATTTCCAGAGTTTAATTAGAAGTTAATTAATACAATGAGTATTGGAAACAAATTAAGTACATAAGAACGTAAATTAAAAAAAAAAATAGTGCGAAGTTTTAATTATTTTCTCTTTTATTTTGAGTTTGAATATCAGTTTTTTTAAACTATTAGGTACATAAAACATAAAAGAATTATAAAACTTTTGAAAAACTACTACACATAAAGTGTCCATAATTAAAGGAAATCACACATCCCAATATTCGTACTTCATTCATTTTGAAAGAAAACTCATACCCTACCTACCTAGAGGAGTTTTAATTCAATGATATTGATACGAAGATAATTCAATACGTAATGATTTTTTTAATTTCATAACCAAAATTCTACTTAAAATAAGACTATATTTTTATTGTACTTCTATGACCATATACTGGACTCCAACTGTAGAATGAGGCATGATGTGACTCAAATCATAAGCTCTTGTTTTCTTTCAGTTTTCTCTTTCAAAAATTAAAAATTTGGTCTCAAAGCTTGTTGCTTATTTCGAAATATTATAATTGACCTTAAAAAAAAAACAACAACAGCACTTTTAATTTTTTATCTTATTCAAAACAAAACATCATTGTAAAGCAAAGCTCTTTTAAAATTGCTTTTCATTTTTCTTTTAAATATGAGTATTCATTTTATTTAAATTGAAACACGATTTGAAGAGAAGAACAAATGTGATTTGAATGGTTATCATCTCCGGGGTTGGTTAAGCGATTTAGATAAGTAATTTTTTTTGTTTGTTTGAATTTTTTTGTTTTATAGAGCTTCCTACAAATTAATAAAAAAAACAGAAAACACCAACGTAGTAATCGGAAAAGAAAAAAAAAAACGCCTACATACATACATATGTATGTAGGTATATCCGATCATAAAATGTCAGTTAAGTAATTATGTATATCATCATATGACGAAAAACTGAAAGAGAAAAAAGGTTGAAACTATTGAATATTTATATTATGTCACGTACCAAAAATGAATCATGAAGGTGTGTAAAGAAAGGCTGAAAGCGATCAAACCATACAAAAAAAGTAAGTTTACATCTAGGTATCTAATTTAAAAGATAGTTAAAAGAATTATGTTAGCTGTCAGCTCCCATAGTGCATGGATCTACTAAAGTTAATTTTAACGGTTGATGTTCAACCTGGGGGATTTAAATTTTTTTTTTTTTAATTACAGAGCGAACTTTAATCCGACTGAAGTATTTAAAATCATATATCTTCGGTTAAGACTGAATATTTGATATTTATATTTTTACTTTATAATTTATTCCAAAAATAATAATTAAATTAAATTGTGTTTCAGTAAAGTTTTGTTCAACAATTTTTAACTCACTCAATGACTGATTGATTCTAAAGCGATACTTAACTTCAACCAACACCTATTATTATAAGTAAAAAAAGAAAAAAAAATTAATAATTAAAGAATATTTAAAAATTTTATAGCTCATCTCGCACAAAACTTAACAGTCCATCTTCCAAATTATTTTTTTTGTTAGATTTTGGCTTATTATCTTTGTTAAATGTTCAAAGGCTTATCTCGATTAATATTATGTTGTGAATCTTTCCACCTGGGTTTGTGTGAGTCCTTTCACCACGAACAGTACGAAGAACTCTAAAAAGACGGATTCTGGTCACACTAACAGAAAAAAACATTCAACTTGCCGGTCCAGAGCAGGTTCTTCATGTGCCCGTTATCGCTAAGTAAGCGTTGCTGCGCTCTTTTCGTTTAACCGCACTCATACCATTGATTGATAACACCGCTTGAGCTTGAGAAGACCTCAAGTGATACGAAAAAAAAGTAAATAAAAAAAAACTAGCTACATGAGATATGACAAAAAAAGGGAAACATCTTTCTGAGAGTAAATTCTTAAATATTATGTAGTTCAAGAGAAAAAGAGAACCCACACGATTGAGTTTTAGAGCTTTTACTCTATGGAAAGGGTCGCTCTGCTATACGACTCTGGTGTATTTGGTTTGCTTAGTAGCTTCAGCTACCAGTTCAATCAAAGTAAATTTTTATCTCGCCGAATCGTGGCATTGTTGCTCGTCGCAGCGGTTCTATTCCTCAGCAAATGCAAAATTTGCCTCTAATATTCCATTTGTGATTAGATTATACAAGATTTTATTTTAAAAATAACTCCTGCATTTGAATGTGAATGAGTCTTTTGTTTAAAAACATCGGTTAAGCCTTTAAGGGCACGATTTTATTATTATAATACATTTTTATGAATCAGTTTCTTCGGCAAACGTTGACAATACATATATTTTTCCCGTGCAAATGGAAGTGTTATAATTTTTTTTAAGGGTGTAAACTCGAAAACCCTGCCCTGCGTTTTCTGAATACCTTCGATATTTTACTTCACAGTGCGTGTGTAAGCATCAACGGTGTTGTGTGTATCTAGCAATCGTTTGTTGGATTGTTGGAATTTTTGGGATGAATATAATAATTCCCTATTCTACAAGCCGTATTCCATAGATACTTGTGTAAACGCTCTGTTATAAGTATCTAAGTTGATTTGATGGTCGGTATCACAAATCGCACATCTGGAGTTTGGTGGAGGTGACGGGAGTGTAAACAGTGAACAGTGTACTGTGAAAACAGAAAGCACCTTTAGCTACAAATTTTTCTTGCCACAGCGAAAATATCAAAAATAAAATAAATTATACATTATATGCTGCATCTCGTTCGAACAATCGGTTGTTTTGTACATCTCTCGCTCTATCCAAGTGTCACTAGTGCCGACGGCTGACGAAAACGAGTATTTTAATATTTACCTTGTTCAAGTGAGCAAGTGTGCTGGTGCTGTAGCTGGCTGGTTGTATTCGGGGGAGAGCCTTTTGCTAAAAGCTTTCACGATTCGTTTCGTTTCGAGTGTGATTTGCAATATCGAGCAGAGCGTATAAAAGTTTGCCCACATAAAGCTAAAATGTGTTATACGAGAGCGAAAGGTAAATTTGAAGTTTGCAAATTTTGTTTTTCTTTCGGCTTCGTGTGTATAGTTTTTTTGTATTACATATATTGAAATGTTATTTAATTTTGTTTTCCGTTAGTAATTTGTTTCTTTCAATCAATGACCCAACATGAGCTTGGGTCAGTTAAGAATATGAATGTTCTTTTCCAATGATAGCTTTTTAAGAATTTTTTGTGTTGTGTTGTGTTTACCGACTGCACTTTGCAAACTGTGCAAATTGCGGCGGCTGGCAACATTTTCTTCAAGTGACAGTACCTAGGTAATTTTTTTTTGCAGAGAATAAACTTAAGTTTTGTCAGCAAAAGGTCAAGGAGATTGGCTTGGTTAAGTTCGGTTTTATTTCGATATTTAAAAAAAAATGAAAAAAAAAAAATTGTTTACAAGTACAAATTTGTAGGCAGGTGTATAATTTAATTGAGATGGTATACGATGGTATACCAAACCAAATTGGGTTAAATTGATTTTTCTGTTCATACATAATGCTTATCTCATATTTTATGCATTCAGTGCGGCTTGTGGGAGGTGTTTTTGCGTCCTAGATTATCCACTTACCCCACATAATTTGAATAATGTTCTTTACTCGTTCTGCCAATCATTGGAAACGCACAGATCATTTTGCCTTTTTGTTGCTCTCGCACTCGATTGAACTGGAAGCATTTTGTGTTCTTGAAACCAATTCGATGACAAATAAGTTGTCTATTGAAGTTGAAATTATTCGTTAGGTTTTAATTTGACATTTTCTACAAGATTTTTACTTAAGAAATAAAGAATTTATATTTGAACTCGACCAAGAGAGCTATCTTAACTAGATACTTGTCGATTTTATCCAAGGATTGTTCTTTTATTCTTGAAAAAAAAGGAACTTCTCTTATATAGTAAATTTTACTACGTAGCTTGAATGTTGTATATTGTTTGAGGTATGTAATACGTATGTATATTGTATATTAAGCATTGGATTGGACCTTTTCTTCATAACACGCCAACATTTAACAAATTGTAAATACCTATTCGAAAGAAAAGAAAACGTCGAATTTAAAAATGTAAAACAAATTTGCATTATTAAATGAATACATTTATGATAAATAGATAGGTATAAGAGATTTCATAAAGTTTATTATTTCAATTCAATCTGTCTTAGCAAAAGTCAGTAGACGTTGTCCCGCCGAACAGCATTTTAATTTCCAAAAATAAAAGTACGTATTCGCCCGAGTGTACAATTTTAGCTATTATTAATTTCATACGTTTTTATATTGTTGTTGAACAGATAATCATTTATAAGAGTTGGTGCTTGATGTAGTTGAGAATCCTTCTTCATAAGTTCCCAAATGTACAAACAACCAACCACAGCACTATAACATATTTTTTTTTTTACCAATAGAAAAAGAAAATAGATATTTAGTAGTTTTTAAAATATTTAGGATAATACAAAGTTGCATTCTTGTTATATATTATGTACAGTAAATACTTTTTTTTTGTAGGGTTAGTGCGTAGGAACATCGTGTGGGAGGTCTAAGTTCGATTCCCAGCATTGTCTACTAAAAAACCGCAATGTTTTCTAAAAGGATGCTGGTTCTTGCTACTAATTGACAAATTCTCCAAGAGTATGACTTATAAAGAAAAGTGCTTCTCACCCTAGGATTCGTCATAAATTTGCAAGTCTTCTCTTCTCCATTCCTTCAATAACACGCACACAGAAATGGTTGAGAGTTGTAAGGTCTTGTTTCTTCATGTAGTGTATTTAAGTACATTTCTAGATAAGAAATGTCGTTAAAGAAAATATAAAAAAATTTGTGTTATAAAAATATAGTTGTTACCTATATATCGTTTATTTACCAAAGACGATCTTTTTTTTAAACTATTTTGGAAGATCTAAATGTGAGTATCTCATCATATTATAATGAAATACAAATTTTTAGTAAGGTCTTTTTTATCTACTTTCATTTCGCCCGAATTCGGGTCATATTATTTTTTACATTTAAAGAGTTTTTTTTTAACTACTTTTTGATGATTCTAGGGTATTAGTAATTTAAAAAAGTATTATCTACAATAATATCACACTTGAAAAGATTTTTGTTCCGCCTTGATACAACTCCTTTTTACAAAGGCATAGCTAAAAAAAGGCTATAAAAAAATTAAAAATTAAATAAATAAGAAAAATTAATTTGAAACAATATTTGAGTTTTTTACTTCCAGCAAGTACGAAACGATCCTTTAGGATAAAGGGTATTTAATTTGTTTCGCAATCTAAGTTATTTTACTTAATCGTTAAACCATTCATTGAATCTTGAGATTCAAATTTTGCGGATCCAATGACAGAATTTACTTTGAGTTTTTACTGAAGTTTGGTTAGGCCTTAGGAACTGTAGAAACAAAAAGTATTTAGTGTTTTTCAAAAAACAACTCCATTCTAAAATATTTTGATGTACAAAATTAGTATACCTAACATCTTACCAATGTTTCGGTGTAATCACTGTTTTAAAGTAGAGATAAGATCGCTGTGATTCGGTATGGATGGTTACTAAATTCTGAGAGTTAATGACATGACCTGTCACAAGATACAGTTTGGACCAATAATTACAGAATTACGAGACAATCATTTTTTATCAATAACTCGAGACATTTTTTTAAGAACAAATAATTTGCGACAGAACCTATGTATGTACATATATTAACAACCACTAACAAAATTCATATTATGTATGTAAGTGTACATATGTATGTATTTATAAATTTATATACATACATACATATGTAACTAAACTAATTAGTTTCATTTGATGATAAATTATTAAAACACTATCAACAATGGCAACATACTGGCGAAATTAATACTCCAAGCTCATTACGTACCTATGATCAAGGGTTTATAGTATATTGATACTCATTTAATATACATAATTACAATGACTTGATGATAATAATTTGAGCTGTTTTTTATTTAATCCATAAGTCTTTTTATTTCGAAATTGGTCTTAGCAAATATAATTAAGTAGGTTCAACTTATTGAGGCGTGTGTTTACTTCTGTACAAATAGATATATTGGCTTAAACCTTTAAACCGTTTAATGTTAAAAATTTAGCAGGATTGTTAATTTACAATGAAATAGTTTTAAATAACTTTGCCTTAATTTAAAAAAATTGTTTGATATCTTTTTTCTGAACTGTTAATTTACAATAAAGAACAATGTAGTATGCTTTTTGAGTTACTTTTATTCTTTTTTTGGCGTTAGTCGCCATTTCTAAATTTCGAAAAACGTGTTTAACACATACATACTTATCTCTAGAACGACTCGATATATAACAAATTTGTGAGGAGTACTTATTTTCCATAAAAAAATTAATTATCTTTCTTCTTTGTATACAGACATTTTTCATATGATTTGCAATTTTTGTTAATATTTTTTCTGCGATTTAAAGTTCGCTTAGGTTATGTGCTTTAAAGGAAAAGTTTTTGCAAAATTTACACATTTATACACTATCATAGTAAGACAATACTACAAGTACTTATGTTTTACCTAATTCTTTATTTTTGTTTTATTTTTTATTTACTAAGCTCTTTTAAATAGCGTGAAAATTATACAAGATTACAAAAAAATCGTCTTTAAAGATACACAATTTTCTACCCACATATCTGGAGAGACATAGTGAAAAAACTGAAAAAAGTATACCTTTGAAAGCAGAAGTCCTAAGTGCACAAAAAAGAAATATAATCAAATTTTCTATGGAAATAGTCATCCCAAATTTCTTAAACGATGAGTCGTTCTCGAGATATGGTTTTTTTTTAAATGGCGACCAACGCACAAACCTTACATTTGAAGTCGACCCATATAACAATTGAACTATAAAATTCGAGAAAGGTAATTGTGCCTTCTGGAAATTCTTTTTTGGTACTATAGTACTTTGTTTTGAATTTAAAGTTTGCACAATTTGAAATTTAATAATGTATAAAAACTGATTTATTCTACTGAGAACTTACGCAAAACGTAACATACCCATAATTTTTAATATGCTGTCCATCTTAGTCGCGTCGGTTGTTGGTCTGAAGAAATTCAAACTTTTAAAAACCAAGCCGCATTCCATTTTGTTTAAAATATACGAAACCAAACCTTTTCCTAAGCCTAAGATTATCTGTTTATCTCTTATCATACATACCCCCAATATTAAAATATTTCATTTAATTCCAGCTAGATTCGTGTTGTTTATGAGACTGAAAATATTCTTTTTCCATGAATACCTACAAGACTGCATGCATAACATACATATGTACCTCGTATGAAAAAATATGAAACTTAAGAGAATTGTATTTCAAGTTATAAATACCTAAAAACTGATATAAATATGTCCAACTATCTATTTTAAATAAATGTGGTTTATATTCGCATTTCCATTTAGATATCCAAGTTCTCATTGTATATACTTATTTGACAGATAGGTTTTTTTTTTTGATGCAAAAATACAACATTATAATATTTGTTGAAAAATCATTTTCGTTGTTTTGTTGTTGAAAACCCAAAACATTGTGATGTTTTTTTTAGTTAAGCATGATAAGATGATTGATAGCTTCCTTGTGATTTAAGGCCAGCAGTTTGGGGTTAAAAATAAATTTTAAACAAATATTTATGAAATAAAATAAAATACAAAAAATGTTGTCAATCTTTTTTTTTATCTTTATATATTATTTTTGAAACTTTAAATTTCAATATTTAAAGCGGAAGTTATTTCTTTTTCTTTTGTACCAAAAAATTTTATTCTTAAAGGGTTCATTGAACTGATGCTTGCTTTATTGTAAGAAGTGAGATATTTTAGAATCAAGCTCTTATAAATTTATTTTTTTTGAGAATTGGTATGGGTAATCGTCATAGAATGGTCATTATATGGAAAAAATGTTATGATTTTGTCAAAGCTTGTTTACCAAAATGTAATTTATTTATTTGAGGTCAAAAAACGCTTATTTCATACCACCTAACATCTCGTAATTTTTGTTAAAATATTTCCAAATCTTTAGGTATAGCTATATACAATTATACATGATAATTCAAAAAAATCTCATTTGCACGTGATTTACATATCTTTTTACCCAGTTGTTTTTTTGATATTGATATCATCATGAATGTAAGTATGTATACCTATACATTTGCATATAGTTAAAACTTGTTTATAGCAATTCGAGCTTAACCCGGAAACAAAAAGAAACAAAAAAGATACTATATAATATACTATAAAACAAATTAAAATTAGCACGAAGGTGGTATCTAGCAAGCAAACATTATATTGGAAACGCAAAAGTTAAAATATCATTCTATACTTCATCATCAGTTTTACTTAGTTCTTAGTCTAATGAACTGTTAGATACAATTATAAATCTTGTTATAATATGTAGATAAATATTTAAATAATTGGAAAATGCATAAAATTTTAACTTAGCGTTGAAGAAGTGAAAATTGAAACTAAATTTTTGGAGTTTTTACTTAAAGAGAAAGAAAATTCACTACTAAAAGTTCTTAAGCCCTCTAGACGTTAATACTATTTTGAAAAATAACTTTTTATTTTTTTACAAATTTTGAGATTGCATTCAGATTATGAAAGAACATACAATATTAGTTTTTATATATGTAGTCTTATTTTATGTCCCTCAAGTTAGCAGACCAAGGTCAGCAGAACAAACTTTTTTTGTTTTGGAAAAAATAATGTTCTACTAACTTGAATTCAAATTAGCAGGACTGATTTCGAAAAACCGTAAAAACCAACGCAAAAAAAATATATGTATTTAGTTTTTATAAGCTATTTAAATGCTCTACGAATAAAAAAAAATTAAAAATTGAAAAAAAAAACATTTTGCAAAATAAAAAAAATCATTTATTTCATGTTCTGCTAACTTTAATTCTATTTTCCTCAAAAATCATTGAAGTTTTTGACTCAAATCTTTCGTTTTTCATCAAGTCTTGAAATATAGTTCTGAAAATAGAGCATTTGATTCAAGCTACGTGATCTATTAACTAATCAAAATGATTTGAGCACAAATTTTTTTGGAGCACTTAAAAGCACTTATTAATGCCATCAAAAAAAGTTTGTTCTGCTGACCTTGGTCTGCTAACTTGAGGGATATTCTTATTTTCCATCATTGAAAATATACTCATCACCATTTGGGAATTTTTAGTTCAAAATTCAAAGAAATATGGTGCAAAATATTTGCATGATTTATAATTTAATTCAATTTAACCTACCTCTTTTTTTAAGAGATGAATTTTCATTAAAAGTTGGAAAATGGTAAATTTTAATTTTATTTATAGTTTTTAATGTTAAAATTGTGTAGTTAACTGTGCTTGAAAACAATAAAATAGTACATATTATATTTTAATTACAATTTCATTTTGCTGATTTCTCCTACTTAAATTTCTTGACATTTTTTTATTTTAAGGCTTGTCTAGGCCAATACGAAACACTCGGATACGACGACAAAACAACAGTAACATTGTTATTGTTTTTCGCCGTCACGACAGTTTCGCAATGGCTTGGGAAAGCCCTTATTGAAAGAAAAACGCATATTTGGTGGCGACATATATCGATGATATATTTTAACTTTGATCGCATTTTATAATTTTACAAATTGATCGACCAAATCGTTTAAACCGATATGATTGTTTATATATTTGGAGAAAAATTTTAAAAATTACTAAATCCTTAGTTGGAATTTTGTTCATCCTATAATATTAATGTGTTTGTTTCAAATTTAGTACTAAACATGATGGTGCTAATGGTTGTTTTTATCTCTTTTATAGATTTTTTAATAGCATTTAAGAAAATGTTCTCAACGTATTTGGCCATAAATAATATTAAACACTGGACTCGGTTATATCATTGAAAACTTTTTATTAATCTTAAATAGATATATTTAGTAATCTCCTCTTTGTCCTGATTTATTCCTTTCAGCTCTCAATGACGATGTCGTGCAAATTTTCTAATCGATAAAATAATACGGGTTAGCTTCAAACAATAGGTTGGGTATACTCATTTCTATATGAATCACATAACTATTTCTAAAAATACGTTCTAGAAATAACCTCAAAGAAAACTAATGTATGTATTTTGTGCTTTTCAGTACTGACATGACATCCGCACAATAGCTCCATATTATATCAAAGCTATCTGTTCAATCTTCTATGTAAAAGACATCTTTCAAAAAATGTCATTCATATATGTATCCGAAATATATGTATAAATGAATATATAATATAGAGATACGAATTATACTGGTCTTTTCATTCAGAGGTGTCATTTTGAAATGGATTGTATTTTTATCCTCTGTTCTTTGTAAGTACTTAAAAAGTGGTAATTTTTTCAGAGGTTTGAGCTAAACTATGCAAACTGAATGGTGAGATAATAATATTAAAAAACATTCTGAAACTTTAAATGCACACAGAATATGAAATACATGAAGAATAACAAACCAATGAACTTATAAAGCAATAGCTTAACGAATGGTGGTTTAGGTTGTGAACTTTTGGTTCATAAAATTGTATCTTAAATTTGAAACGCGTGATATTACATTGTATTCATATGTACATCACACCCGGGGATCAACACCAGTTTTTGAAACGTGTATGGAATCATTGTTCGTTGTTTACCGTTTTCACCTGACGAAAGGTCCGGTGTTTGAAAAAAAAAACAAAACAAAAAAAAATTAAACTCCCAAATGACATTCTTTGCTCGTTTTTAGTGCATAAAATATTTATCTATGCATACTCCTGCTCTTCGACAGCATTGCTACATAAATTTAACATAGTAAGAAAAAAAAATTTACATTTATTCTTGAACTAATTGCTGAAAAGTTTTTCCAAAAATCCATGTAGACTACCTAAGGTATAAAGTGTTCTTTTTTAATTAATTTCTATTTCAATTCAAACTTATAACTATCTTAAATCTAGAAAAAGAAGCCTTTTTATCAATTACTTACATCTAACTTACCTACTGGCTCTTGGCGGGCGCTCTAAGTTATGTATACTTCTTAACATAATATCTTAGAACTAATGCCATTCGGTCTAAGAACTAATTTAAAACTAGAATTCAATGATATTTAATAATTACCAAGAAATAGTTTAGAAAAAAACTTGGTATCTTAATCTGAGGAATAAAGGGTACTTATGTATATAATTATATGCCGCCAAATCAACAAATATGAGAAACACTCTATTCTTGAGGAGACAAAATTTGTTAATTTTACGTATTTGGATTTGAGCCCCAGACGTCACAGACTTTTAAGCTCTAACCATCACCGTAAAGGTACTACTTTGTGTGCAAATGCACAGTGCATACTATATTTAAAAAATTCTAAAGCAACCAATTCTAATTTTTGTTTAGCTTATCTGAAATTGGGCGCGCACCACAGTCATGATTTTGCCACAAAATAAAACATTAAACTAGGAATAAATAATATTCATATTGAAACTTGTGTTTTCATTTCTCTCTCAAATTGGGAGTGTTTTCTTTTTATTATTATTAATTCTCTTAAAAATGTATTTTGGGAAGAACATTCGCATTTTTAATTTTTCTAATAAAATATTTTTTAGTGTTTTTCTTACTTTGATGTTTATGATATTTCACAACTTTTAATAGTAAATCAAACCATTTATTAATTGCACTATAGAAAAGTTATAGATACACACATATGTATATACTAATTTTAATTTCACATGAAAAAGCCTTCGTCAGTTTTCCAATAAAAACTACATTAATTAACCAACAATTTGGGTGGCTCTAACTAAATTATAGAAAAACAGACACCCAAATTAGCTTTTATAAACTATAATGTAACAGCATATAAAATTAAATAAAGGATGTTATTTATAAACAGGAATAGTATTAAGCTAAGTTTCCTCTTTTTTGCGTAGTCGTACAATGCACTGACTTTATACAAACATGTTTCAGTCCTCCAGATTTCAAAAATATAGTATTTATAATATACATTTTAAATGTACTCTTTTTCAACTAGCTGTTTTTTATTATCTGCATGAACTGAATCAGATCAATTTTTAATAAGTAAATACAAAAATAAATTTGGAGGTTTCCCATTATTTTCTTTATGTATTACGTGTTAAAAGTAAATTCAGAGCAGATCATGTGGATAATAAAACACAACTATTAATATTTTATAAATAAAATGCACGACTAGATCGCACGAACTTGCTCCTCTGTTAAAGTACTTTGGAACAAACAAACAAAAAAATACAAGAACCAGAATGTCATTAGAGAAAAATACGAAAAAGCATAAAATTCATTATGTATTTGAATTGATAAAATAAGCCAAAAGAGAAGTTTAAGCTTAAAATAAATTATAAATAAATAAAAAGCATAAAATAAAAAATAAACAGAAAATCATTTGTATCATAAAAATACATATTTTTGAAAAATTAACTAACTACTACAACTAAAACTAAGGCTATCCTTATAAATTGAAAAAATAAAATAAAATTACATCGAACTACCGTCCTCGACCCTTTACAACACGAGAATTGAGTTCATGGACAGATCTAAAAATCTTGGAATTATCTTTAATCAGTAACTAAACTGGAGCGATCTTATTAACAAACTGGTATGTGTAGATGTGGACTAGGTCCGACATCTAGTTTTCTTTCAACTGAAGTCAAAATTAAATGTAGTAGAAAACTTAAAGTCGCTTTTAATAGTTGTGCTAGATATGCCTTGAACTTGAAACGTCGTGTCCATATTTCAAGTTTCATTAAAAAATTCTTGCATGTTCTCTAAATGCTTACTTAAACTTCCGAACAAAAAATCGTTGGGAATAAAGTACCTTCTTATACGTATTCGATCTAATCAGACCTGCTAGATCTGAAAGAAATTTACAGTTTATTCCACCTAAATAAAAATACACAATAAGCTTTGGGAATTTTTTCATATACGCTATTTATCTCTGGAACGTATTCCCTTTAGATATAAGAAAAACATTATGCTCAAATCAATTTGAAAATTTATTTTTTAATTATTTTGCAGTACTACTAGTACCTACTGATGATGTTAATGGTATTTTATTGTTTTCTTTTTAAATTACAATTACTACTGAATCATAGTCATTTTTACCTATTGGTTTTCAAAATATTGAGTTGTCAAAAAATTTTCATCGAAATCCGTCCAATAGTTTCCGATAACACCGAAAACCAAAAATCCGGTTCTATGGCAAGTACCGTTTATAACGGTTTTTTCAAAAATATTTTTTGACTAAATTATTAAAATTACTTGCATTGTCTAAACGGTACTATGACAGGTACCTTTATTTTTGGAGCAAACAGTAGGACAATTACAAAAGAATTGGTCATTTTTTTTTCAATTAAAAAAAGTTGAGTGCTTTTTTCAATGCAAATATTCTCTATATAGTAAACAAATTTATTTTTTGAATATATTTTTAGGTTAATAAAATGTTTCCCCTATTTACATATAACAACTTCGTCAGTTACGGTGCAAGAATACCTTGGAAGTAAAGAGAAAAAGGTAGTCCTCCTTTATTAAAATAAGTAATATTTATTGAACACTTTAATAGACGTAAACCAACATAATGTGAAAAAATTTGATTAAAAATGAATAAAGTAAAAAAGTGCATTCACGCCCAAGTGTAACAGGACCTTTATTATACCAACTCTTATGCATCCTAAATGAGACCAGTGCTACAATATTTACGGGAAATAAAATTATTCAAGAATTGATTCTTTAAAAATATATGTAAACATAATATTTTAATGTTATATACATAATTCTTTCTTTCTTGATCGGATAGTTTTAGGAAAAGTAATTTTCAAATTTCAATCAAATTTTTTGATTGAACAAAAATTTCTAAATTTTAAATTGAATTTAAAATATTTTATACTTTTAAAGATATAAGAAATTATGGAAAACATCTTTGCATAAAAAGAAAAACTATTCTGACTGTATTTGTCACTTGGCAAATTATGTATAAATTTAAGAAATGTATTTTATATGAATTTTCATCCAGCTACAAAAATCTAAAAATCTTGAAACTTAGTACGATTAAAACAAGCTGCTTATCGTCGAAAAGAAGAAGATGGCTTGGTACTTATTTAAAAATACACACCATATATAAATTGGCCTCTCTCAACAAATTTCTCCACCTATCCCAGTCTCGAGCCGACGCCATCGCTGTACCAAGGTGACACACTCTAACGTACATTGAGTTCCCATAGAAGTTAATCTACATTAACTCTTAACATACATATGTACATACGTCGTGCTACTGTTCAGTCGTTTAACATGAAGGAAACAAAGCTTGAGATGGTTTTATTTTCATATGCAAACGTTTATTTTTCCGGTATATGAAAGTATGTGCTTTGTTGTCAGGATCAATAAACAAAAAGCTAGCTCAAAAAATATTGCTTGCCTTATGTTAATAGGTCATGGAAGTATCATAGTTAATCACAAATCTGAAGAAAGTCATTATATTTGCATAAGGAACTGCTGTGTTTATGTGGCATTTAAAGTATATTTTTATTTTATCTTATTATTTAAAACTAAGTATCCAACTGAGATTTAGATGTGTATCTAAATGTGCGTTGTGTATTGAACATTAAAAATGATAATATAGAAGTATTTTATTCCAGTTACAGTGAATCCTTAAACATACAAGTATGTATCTTATACATTGCATACTCGTATTGTTTAAATTTAAATAAATGTTATTAAGATATTATATTCTTTTGAAATTAAAATCTAAACTGAATTTTTCCGAAGCCTTGCTTTATTTTTCTTTTAAAATCGTCATTGAGTTGCAAAAATCTCATTGAATTGAAATAAAAGAAAAAAAAAGAACTAAAATTATATATTTTTGAAAATTAAAACGAAAATTCCATTGATTGTATAACCAATGATGTATGTTTTCGTATATAAATAAGTTATTGTCTCATATTAAAAACATTGTTAATTTTTCCCCTTTTGATGGTACCTAATAAGTTCAATTTACTTCTATTGTGTATACATATAAGAAAATAATGTTCACGAAACCTTGTTAGACTAGACAACTTGTTTGCTTATGTTCAATTGTCCATTAATGAGAGTAAACATGTTTTGTTTAATAAAATCGACAGAAATATTGTTCATTATGGATAATTATTTTTTTTATCAATATCTATAAATAGCTCATAAATTTGATTATTGAGTGTTTTACACGTAGCATACTAAGCGATCGACAATTAATTTGATATATTAACTTGTTCCAAAATAAAACGTGTGAACTGATTCACCTGTCTCATGATGAAAAATATACAAGATGTATCTATGTATCTGCACAACATGAATAACGATGGAAATAGGGGTTTGGATTTTTTTTTGATGCAAAAATGCAAATATTTGCAAGATTTCTTTATCAATTTTTCAATTTTTAAAATAGGAAGATACATTTTGTTGGTGCCTAAGCTGACAGCCAGCCACGAAATCTAAAATACGACTATGATAAATTAAATTTTGTCTATAATTGGGATTGTTAATGATTTTTTTTTGAAAATGATATAAAAATAAAATATAGTTTAAAAAAACTAAAAAAACACGCTTTACCAGCAAATCAAACTAAAAATCAGAAAATAAATTTTAATTTATATTTTATTCAACGGTTATAAGAAGTATACTAACACATCAATATATGTTTCAATAATTTTCAAAAATTCTAAAATAAAAATAAAGTCATTGTAAAAAAGCGTGGGGTATGCTTATATTTTCTCAAATTTCTTTTTTTATTTGAAAGTACAATCTTTCCGGTTAATAATGGAAAATAATTTCATTCAAATGGCTGCCTCGGCTGGCCATTACCAAGGTCTTTATGCAAAATTCGTCTCAATGATGTCTCCTAAATGTTCAATTGTTGAGAACAACGGTGAATTGATGTTGATGGCACTTTCTGCCACAGCAGCAATATTCTCGGGTGTACGCACTGTTTTTGGCTTTTCACGCTTTGGTTTATCGATAAGGATGCCAGTTTCTTTCACTTTTTTCACAAGATATTGAACATACGGAGCTGAGGGTGCTTCTCTTCTTCCAAAATCCGTACGCATTTTCTCACATATTCTGCAACATTACCATGATTTTCAAAGTAATGTGGCAATACTTCCCAGCATTGTTCAGGCGTATACACAACCATATTCGTTCAGCGGAAGGATAACTAAATCTGTCAAATCAGACATGAGCTAAGTGTTACCATTTACGAAATAAGCACTAGTTTAAAAAAAAAACGTTAGATGGCGGACCCTTTAGCAATTTCTTTTTAATAGTGTGCACATAGGTATGGACCACTTTCAGGTAAAAGTTATGTAAGACAAGTGATTTATTATTAAGATGAACCGTTCTTGCATTCACTTTTGATAGGGACAAAATCGAAAACACACTTCTGAGGTGATGGTTTTAAAATCAGATTGTTTGAAATTATTTAATGTCATATGTACATACATAAATGTAAATAAATCAAATAACTATTCAAAACTAAATTTCATAACAAAATAGTTCCTATGTACATTATAAATATATAGATATTTTCATTTAAAATATCTTAAAACTTCAAACTGGCACTGCCTGCTTGTGCTTCGGCTGCTGGTGTGGCGCAATTTTTTTTTTCTTTTATAGCTGCCTGTACATTTTGATAAGGGTAAAACCATTTGATTGTAATCTACTATATTCTTCTAGAAACTGCAATATTTGTGGTAAACCAAATGGGTATGAAAATCTTTAATGGATACAAAGCCCACGCAATTAATATAACTGACAGCTTATTTTTTCACATTAATTTCGGGTGACATAAGATTGCAGAAAAAATATGGATTAGAGCAGGGTCGTTAAAGATGTTTATTAAGTTTGTTTGGGAATTTTTTTTTTCGGAAATTAAAATAATAGCTGCTTTATTAAAATTATCTTGCCCTTCCATAATTTATATTGTTTAGTCTTTTTTTTATAGAGTCATAAGTTCAGGAACGCTTTTTGCTGACTTATCGTGAAAATAATCAAATCCATGAATTTTTTTTTCATGAATACCTAAAATGTGCTCGCTTCTTTTTAAAATTGATTTTTGTTATACGAAAAATTTTAGCAAATTTTGAAAAAAGCATTTCTTGAATATTATGATTTTTTTCTCATTTTTGCATGTCTCATACAATATTTTAATACCATTCAATTAGTAATATTTTTTTATATTATATCAAATACATATTCAAAACAATTAGAAATCTTATTTTATATTTCAGCAACCAATGCATAAAGACGAACCCTTTATCGGGAAGCAGGGCATTTCAAGAATCATTTAAATATGGAGAAAACTTCAAATTTGATGATGACCGGTGGTCATGTTTTTTTCGATGTTCGTCAAAAACCACAAAAATAAAAACAAACATGTACAGAATTTATTTGAATAAATCATCTAAATAAATGCATTCAAAATCAATCGATGACAATAAAGATTTATTTATAAAAATTGAAATCTTAGCTGACTATACGTTTGAATCATCATTGATTATTATCATCAAAAATTGCTGAGCAAGAATAAAAAGTATAAATAAATATTTGCAATATGTGGACTTCAGGTACATGCGTGACGACAGGCCCTGTTGTAGTGAGCCAAACCTTGCAAGATGGAGAGAAATTTGTCAGATGGGAGGAGGTAAGTTGTTTGCATATCTTCTTTTTTTTGTAAATAAAAATAAACAAGTTCAGAGTTTTTATAGAGTACTTTATCTACCTTGCTTACGAGCGATTTTTTTTTTAATAAGTTATTGTGTTCAATTTTTGTATAATACTTCATCAAATTTAATAAACCAATTTTTAGGAAAAATAAAGATAAATATTATACTACATATATTTAATAGTCACGTCAATAAGCTGTATTTATTACAGATAATACCTACTAGAGGATATATTGATATAATTAATAGGAGATGTTAATTCAATAGGTTTTAATTATTAGATGGATAAAAAACGGGCTGAAAACCTAGAAATTGCTGTCAAATGTTTGAGAATTTAAGAAAAGAAAAACTTCTTACATACTTATGTATTTGCTTAAACAATTTCATTAAAAATTTAAAATTGAGTTTAGTCTGAGCAAATGGCATTCTTGCTAAAAGGAAATAAAAGTTAATAGTCTAGTTCACCATTTTGAAATTTTCTTCGGTCACACTGAGGGAGAAGTAATTGATTTAATTTCTAGATATAATTATTATTTTCTGTTTTTTTTTAATCTTTTAATCTTAAGTTGTTATATTATTTAATTTTTTTCGTGTTTAGACCTTCCGCTATTATGGAAATACTTTAAATTCTTTCTTTCAAAACCAATAAAAAAGCAACTCAAGCATAAATTTTATATTCTATAATTTCAATGTCATCAGTTTAAATAATCTTTGTAAAATATCAGACTTCCCTCTTTTGCTGTCATAAGAAAGCGCTTATTTTTAAATACAAACCCGCTGTCGTACCACGAATCTATAACCGCAAAAATGAATTCTTCCATATTTTGATTTATATCTAACTGTTGATGGGATTTTTATTGCTCTTCCTTAACTCTATAAATGAAATTTCCTCTCTGATTAGAGAAATGGGAAATTAAAATGCAAATTTCTACCGCACCATAATTCACAACGGATGCAGACGAAGGATTCAATCTTATCATGGTATTCTAGCCATAACTGTTTCTAATAAATATACACTTAACATTCCCACCCACCGACAATATATAATATTTACTTATACTTGAAGGAGTGAATAATTAAAATGCAAAAAAAAAGTAGAAATTGCTTGTGCGTTTATTACAAAATCTTTATTTCGTTGTAATAAAATCTGTAATGAATATACAGTTACTGCTTATTGGCAGGCACAAAGTCCTTAATCTGCTGAGTAATCCAGGACAAAAAAGCATCTGTATGGGTATATACGGATGGGTAGGTAGTGGTGGTACATGGTGTGTAACCCCATGAAACGATTCCAATTTGTTCCACTACGTTGCCGTTGATCTTTACCAATGGACCGCCAGAGTCACCATTGCAAGCCGATGCAATTGTGCCTGCATTGTGTGAGCAGACATTAACTGGGTCAAGTGGAGCACTCAGAGGAAGTAGATTCTTACAGCGTGCATATCCAATGATTTGGGTGTCAAGTTTCTGAAGGATGTTAGGTACCATGTTTGTATTGTCAATACCCCATCCGAACAGCACACCATCTCCGAGTTGACTATATTGGCGTGATGGAAGCTCAACCTTGCCGACAAGAGGTTTGCCTGTAGAGCGGCTTATTTCTGTCAAGTCAAATGGAGTGTCAACATATATTAAACCGATATCGTTGGGCCCAACTCCACCATTGTAAAGCTTATGTTGGATGGTGTTGTTTTTAAGTGAAACTGAACGAATTTGAACTTGGGACTCATCACTCCTCTTGTGCAAACCAGCTACAATATTAAACTTGTTATAGACAAGGCAATGAGCAGCAGTAAGAATCCAGTGTTCATCGATGATACTTCCGGCACAAAAATGAGATGAAGTCTTTAATGAAACAATGAAGGGAGCTTCACCTTGCTCAGCTGGGACGCCCGAAATAATATCGCCAGTACCGAACTGCGGCCGAATGAGAGGATACAGATCGAAAGCACTTACACTAACCACCACCGTTAAAGCGACACAAATAATTAGAACCTTCATCGTGGAAATCACTTATTGATTTGCCACTTTTGTGTTCTGTCTTTTATACCTAAATTCAACCTAGTTAGTCTTTGTTGCCAATAATCTCCAGTGATTTATTTAATCAATTTACAATACCATACAATTTTTATAATGCACTTGTAAATGATAACTCTACTTATTTCTGCATTGAATTTTGAAATCAGTTTGAACAATCGTAAGTCTAAACTTTAAAGCCTAGATAAGTTTTTATTGATTTTGACCATATTTATATTGTGTCTGGAATTTAAACCGTCATCGTCAGTAGCCACAAGGCAATATAATTTTATTATTTTGATACAGAGTCATATAGTATATAGTCTAATCTAAATAAATTTTAGATTAAAATAAAAAAACGGATGACCAAAAAAAATTAATTTTTTTTTAAATTTAAAAAGTACTTATACGCCACAGTGAACATAATCTTGAAAATTTGTGTCAAGCTTGCTAATCAAACCAAAAATATAAAATATTTGAGAGTATGTATTTATTAAAATGAATATGAAGTTACAAGTATAATAATTCAAAATTTGGTGTATTAAGAAATTTGAAAATTTGTATGGGTAATTTTTTATTAAAGTAATATTTCAGTATTTAAATTAAATCTAACAAAATGTTGATGAAGATCCCCAATCCGATGGAGGTTGATGGTGCTGACAGATTTGAAATTCACCACGCAGAGTTTGTATGTGGTTCCCTGAATAACTCCTAGAAGAATTTCGGTCTAGTTTCGGGTTTGAGAAGACATCGGCATCGAGACTAGTCCCGTTTTCGTGAAACATCTTACCCTAAATGAAAAAATCGATTTTTTATTTAAGCTGATTATTATTTTTTTTCTCCCACCAAATTTTATAAAAAAACAAAAACGGTTACGATAATTTTAATTAAACTTTAAACACCTGTATTACTACGTTTAATATTAAATTAGTACTATAGCGTGGGGCCAGTTTTAGATTTGTTATTTGTATTTTTGATTTTCGCATAAAGGGTTTCACAGATGATGATCATTATTTTAATATTATAGATCCTTTATAACTTAAATAATATTGTTTTTTTTTACAATTCAAATACGTGATGCATTTGATGTTTTTTTTCTACATTTTCTTGATAAGACCGTATCTTCTATAAAATTTTTGTTTTTAAGAGTAATTTTCTTTGACAAATAAGCAAATGGTATATTTTATATCTATACCCCTTATAGTCTTTAAGATATTTGCTTTAAATTTGCTATGTAAAACTTAAATATACATAAGTATATAAAAATACAAGTATGCTATTTTGTATGAGCATAAATTAAATCAAGACGGGCTATGGACTTGAAACTTTTAGAATTTTTATTTTATTAATTCCTAACCGAAAATGAAGAATTCCCTTGATATAAAGGTTTTTCGAAGAACAAAAGTGTAAAAGTGACAAACAAAAATCGCATGGGAATGCACCCCCCATTTTTCCCACATTTAAATGGGAGATTAAATTTTCTACAAAAGTGACATATATGCTATAGTTTTTTACTAAGCCTAAACTCCAACCTTTAACTAACTTTTAATATCAAGTTGTTTCAGTGAAATAGATTTAAAAAAAAAATTATTTTGAAAATAGAAAATAAAACAAAACCGATTAAGTTTATAAGCTGTGCCGAATTGAAGCCATATTCGAAATTTTGGTTTACGATATTCCGAAAACCAAAATTAAGTATAATAAAATCTCGCAGTTTGACAAAAAATCTCGAAAAAAAAATCTGGCAAATTTAAAATACCGCTTTTGATAATCTTGCAATCATAAAATCTCGTTTTGTAATTGTGAGATTTTATAGTGCAAGATTTCAAATGTGATTTTTGATTTGCGAGTTTTTGTAGACAACCTGGAAAAAAAAGTGTGCCGCGGTTTATAAATTATCTTAAAAACTAGTGGTCGGCAATATTTTCTTTTGAGTATGGTTTTGGTCAATCTGTTAAGTGATCATTTCGCAAAAATTACCTTGTATTTTTTTTTATTGCATATTGCTAGATGGCAGGTTTATTGTTTTGGTAAATTCTTTTTGGCTAACTGTTAAGTTTCCTTTTGTTATTTTGCTTTTAATTACTACTCAGTGTTATATATATTCGTAAATATTATATAAATTGTAATTATTTTCCTTTTTATTGTTTGACATTTTATTATTTTGCAAAATATTATTAATAGTAATGAATTGCGGGAAATTCTTGAAATGTCGATAAATAAAAGGTTAAATAATATTATGCAAAGTAATAAAAAGAGAAACAATAAAAAGTGAAATATAAAATAAAATTGCGAAGTGCAACATAATAAAACCAAATACATTGCAATTACTGCCAAATAATAAATTGCGAGACACAAATTGTAAATAAAAACTTGATAAACTAAAATTGTCAAACAATTGAATGCGGAATGGTTTCATTACAAAAAAAGAACTTGCGGAATAATCATTGCGAAATGAAAGCCAAAAAATGGGTTTTACTGCCATATTATTTTTACAGAGTTAACACAAATTCATAACTTAAATTTGTTTATTTTTATATTTTGATTCTTCATGTGAATAAAAAGTTTGGGGTTATCACTTAAAATCAAATACAGCAGAAATATGCAAGTAAATATTTTTATTAAAAAAAGACACTCAAACCAAGTTAAATAATTTGTCAAACTATCGACAGCATTTATTTAAGTTATTTGTCTGTTTAGAACAATTTATAATATGCACTTTGAATATCAACAATCCAGTCAATATAAGCAGAAACACGTGTATAAACTGAAGGCAAGTTGCCTTTTCCACAAGGAATGTATCCCCAGGAAACAATTCCAATAAGTTCAGCTGGACTGTCTGCGGATTCCTTTACCAAAGGGCCACCAGAGTCACCATTGCAAGCCGAAATACCCTTTCCAAGGGATGAGCTGCATAAATTTTTAGGATCGAGAGGAGCTGATTCCGGCAAGGCCTCCTTACACTCATCCCAGTCGACGATTTCAGTTTGAACAGTCTGCAGCGTTTTGGCCCCAGAGAATACAAAGGCTTTGGTTTGACCCCATCCATACAAAGTTGTATTGCCTTGGGCAATGCTTTCATGTTGTGGTAGTATGGCTGGCTGGACTGCTTCGTTAAATATGAAGGCTTCAGAAACGTGCAAAAGAGCAATATCGTATGGACCGACATTTCCTTGGTATTCAGAGTGAACTTTTCCAAAATCAACTTGACGGTGCTGAGCAGTTGGCACATTAGTTTGGAGTCGTTCATGGAGTCCAGCATATACACCCATTCCTACAGCTTTCGAAATACAATGAGCAGCTGTAACGATCCATTCCTTGTTGATGATTGTGCCACCGCAAGTGTGCGAATGCTTGCTAAACTTTCTACTCAACGAAACGATGTAAGGGGCTGAATTCGGTGCAGCTTCTTCACCTTTAATAATATACGGAGTTGCGAAGCTGGCAGTTATCTTTTGGATTGTTTCGAGAACCGAAGCATTGGCACATGCCAACAAAAACGCAAAAACTAATATAATTTTCATGATGGACTATTACAGTTCAAAACGTACTGACGCTGTGTTGATAATACGGTAGCAGTTTATATACAAATTTTACTTTTTAAAATGACGGTCTTTAACCATAAGCCATAAAATTGATATCAATTCGATTATTTTGATTAGCAAACATATTATTAGATTTATTCGGCATTATTAAAAAAAATTTATTCATCCATAAATTTTGTGAAAGATAAGTGTACAAGATTTTTATGATATGTTTTATTTTCTTATCTTCTAATTCTCAATCATATTTGAATATGATATATTTATTTTATTTAAATCTGATAGAAATTTTAACACATTCATATGATATTATTTAATCGTCAATGTTAAGCAGCTTTATTGTGTTAATTTTTCAAGCGACAAATTTATGACATCGTTTTTTTATTGAAAAAAAAAATTTCGAACTTTGTCGATTGCGCCTAGGTTTACATAGGTTTAGTTTGTGATGGCAATTTATAGCATAAACCAAGGTAATTATTGATACTTTTTAAGATAAATACTATATTAAACACAAATTATGAAAATCGTAGTCGTTTCATCTTTAAATAATGTTTTATATTTAAAACTAACTAACTATTTAAAACAAATTTTGATCGCAATCCGTTAAACCGTTTTTTTTTAACTTACAAAATCCCACTGGCACATTTTTGTGTTGAACCGTTTTTAAGATAAATAAGTTTTGTCTTACCGGTACCGTAGAAGTACCATTATTTTGGCGCTAAAAAAGCGTCAATTTCCCCTATCTCCTCGAAATCTTAAGTCCCGAAGAAGTTTAAGTTGTAGGTGGAGGTACAGACAAACAGATCGACATAAAAAATTGCGCGACCCACTTTTTTTGACTTAAATATCATCGAAATGTCAGGTCTGATTAATGTCTCAAGTTTGATTTTTTTATGAATCCAAAACTTAACCTAATAGTACCTACAATCGGAAGTAAAATTAAAAAAAAATATATAAACAAAAATAACAAAAAATTCAATAACAAAAGTTGGTTGTATTAAAATTCATTAAAATTTGTTCAACACTTTGAATAGAGAATATTAATAAAATAAATAAAAAATGCTTTTTATTCAAAAATCAAAATTTTCTCAAAAAACTCACCAACCAACTCTGCATTCTCAGGAGTCTCATAAACTTATCAACCGGTTGTTGAATACCAGATTTTTTTTCAATGACTTAATGACATAACTCAACAAATTACATTTTTCAAAGTCACTAAAGAATAATCAAATAGAACTTGAAATTCCATTAATTTTATAAAAAAAAAAAACAAACAAGAGCGCAGTTTAGGTTCCAGAATATTATATTTTAGAGCAGAATTTTATTTAAAAATTGACCTAGCTATGTACGCTGTAGATATGTTCATATAGCAAAATATAATATTTAGTATGGGTTGGTGCAAAGATGATTTTTCAATTTTCCAAATATCAACTACCTCCGTATGCTGCCTATTTTCAGATCCTCACAGGCCCATTCCAAACAGCTATTTGTCTATTTGAATAAAACAGTATTTCGAGCCTCATCCAGTTTAATAACCACAAACCACATGTTTTTGAAGGCTATAAAACGTTATACAACGAACAAGGTGTAAAATTTGTCTTTAAAATCAAAGTTTTTAGAGTTATAGCACAACGCAAATAATTTTTTTTGGAAGATTCATGCAGTACAACTCATTTTTGTAGGACATTTTCGTTTTCTACAACCAGGCTTATAATTATTTTTTGTCCATTTAAAATTAACAAGAATAAAAATTATAGAAAGAAATCTGAGAAAAGTATACCAAATTTTGACGTTTGTAGAGGATCTTAAAGAGTCTGAGGAGGATGGTCATGGTTGTATACGTATATATACAAATCTATTAACTGGAGTAGAGGACCATGTTTTGCTGTGCTATTATTGGTAAAATTTTGTTGATGAACGACAACTAAATTTTATGAAAAATAAAACTTTACTGTTGATATTTTCGTACTCGGTAATTGTTAGAAAGAAAAACCTATGTTTTCCTGGAAAATCAATTCGTACGAAACAAATTGCATGTAACTTTTTTTCAGTGATCTACTTAAAACACTGTCAGCTTAATTTGAAAAAGGTTTTTACCCATTAATTCAATGTCAATGTGCATAGCATGTTGATTTTTTTGGTTTGATTTAGTATCAACAATTAGGTATCTTCAAATCATGTGCACTATGCATTTTCTGTCCATCAATTAATATTATTGAGCCACGTTTACCTTATTTATAAGAATTTATTTTACTATCGAACGTCCAACAACTCGTATTGAATATAAAGCAGAAAATAAAATTTTAAAATTTATTGAAATTAAAAATTACTGATTACTCTGGCCTCGCCTAGATAGGGTGGTACCATTGCGATTTCTTTCTTCAGCAACTCTATTATATTATCGTTTTTGAAAAAAAAAAAAATACCAATCAATTTTACTACTTCCTTTTCATTTGAATTTGGTTTGTTGTAACGTGTCAAAAGCACATTAAATCGTAGGAGCCAAGCCTTAGTCGTTAACAACATCTACCACTGCCCCCATTTCGAACCCTTATAAATATATTTGTTAAGGGAATCCTTAATTGATGTTAGTTATGCATGTATTGTATATCCTTTGAAAAAAAATGTGTATGACCAATTTAAACCACCACACATTCCGAGTTTTGTTTGGTTACATAACAAAATTCCCGACCCTAAATCCGACTTGCCTAATCAAGTGTTAATAATCAGAAGGGGTTAAGGTCTATTTTTAATCTACATGTATGTATGTAGCTACCAATAAAAATGCACACTGACGCGATTCCTTGAGCAAAGTTCTGTTTTCTATATTCTTTATACTTGTGCGTATTTGCTTGAACGCTTTGAGCTGATTTTATCGCGCCGCAGATGCTTGCTGATAAATAAAGACTTTAAATAGACAACAGCGATAATGCGATTGCCATCAGGACGAGCATCAGATGTAATTGCTATTTAAGGACACGGGCACCATATTTATCACAACTTAAAGGCAAGCAGGTGTACTTAATTACATCAGATTCTGCAATCGATATGAGTGTTCAAATAGAAAATGCAACGTTTTCCAAAGCAAGTGTATTAAAAGCCAAGAAGCTCCCACAGTTCACAGACGTTTGTAATAATGTAATAATGTGTATATAAGGTAATATTGTAAACTTATAGGAGAGGCTTCTGAAAGATATTTGACTGCTATAGTTTTTGCGATAAAATTTAGTTGAATGTGAGTGTGTGTAGCCTTAAACTGGCACAGGAACAAATCTTATAAACCAAAAAATGTTTTAAATTTTCGGTTGTCCTTTGTATGAAGATTATTTTTCATCTAAAGACAAAATGTAGGAATTTACATTGTGTATAGTGCAGCTTAAAGTATAAGCACGTGGGTATGGAATTTCAACATTTATCTCACTATTGACGTAAACATGTACACTTTCGTAGTCTTGTATCCTCGCTCGTGTTGATAGTTCGTTACTGCAGTGGAAAGATGTTTTTGTGTTTAATTTTCTTACATAGCACTATACATATTATTCTTATGTAACTATACATTTATGTTGAAATAGATGATTTAATGGTAAAACCCGGTGCTTTTACGAAGTTTATACTTTGATATAATTTAGATATTTTGATAATTCTATAGGTAGCTAGATTATTTTTTTATTTTTAAGCTTTTTCTTATTAAGAGATGTACCCAATTAAATTTTTTTTATACCCGATTTCATGAAGAACTTTTAAATATTTATTTTATCATGATATTTATAATGCTTTGGCAATAGAAAGGTTGATGATTAATAAAAATGACAGCCTTACATTCCAGTGGACAGGTCATTTTTACTAAATAAATGTACAGTTAAAAATAAAGACCCTTTCCACCAAATAACGGGAGTGGTAGTGTTTCTCAAGAATAAAACTTTGGCCATAGAAGGATTAATGGCCTTCAACTACAAAAACAACAGCCTGCCATTCTGGTTCGGTCGATTAGGTCTTAATTTTTAATATTTTTTTTTAAATAGGACTTAAACCCCTAAACCGACGTGTAAGACTGTTATTGAATTTGATGGCTAACAACCTTTCTATTTTCATCCATTTATCGAATAAAAAAATATGTAGCCAGATCTTAGACTATACCTATGTATACATAAATATTAGAGCGATTCAAAAAACGATTTTTTCTTTCTTTTTTCTAAAAAAAGTAGATTTTTCTTCGAAAATGTTCAAAATTCAATTGCTTCTAGTAAGCATTTGAATCGAATCAAAAATACTTCTGAACCGCATAAAAATAAAACATTTTTTTTTCACACAGCAAAATTATTTTCAAATTATGTAATTTGTATTTTTAAATCATTGGTTTATTCAAATGATTAGAGCTTTTGATCTAAGAGAAGCTATGAAATAGCTTTTTGGAAACTTGTTTATCAAATGATACCACGGCAACTGTTGTAAAGGGTATTCCAAAAATAAATTTTATCTAGTGTCCTCAACCAAGTGACGAGCAGTGTATATGGGGCCTTTTTTTACGTCACACTATCAATGTTTATTTCTTTTAAAATCTGTGTACAATTTGTACACAGATCGCCAAAATTTCTGAGAAGATTTATTTATAGATAAAAGCTGGAACTATGTAGTATATGTAAATATTTTTCATTTCATTAACGACTTCCATTTGGCATCCAAATAATGTATCAAGTATGATTTCATACAATTTTGCAAATCTATGTTATTAAATTGATTGATTAAATGCTTTGTACATATGTACATTTAATGATACATAGTTTGCTTTCCATAATCATTCATTTATTAATTAATTATATTAGTATCTGTTGGGTCAGCAATCCCAACGCATACAATATATCAATCTTAATACAAAATGCCAACATTAAAATTTATGACACCCTTTATAAAAATCATTGCGGCGTATGTTTTATATAATATTGTATATCTGTGTGTACTTATGTATATATACGAGCATATGGTGTTCAAAAAAATCATAGTCAATATGTGGATATAGGGTTTAGTTTTTACCATCCTTAAATTTTGATAAAAAAAAGCAGCCATGATCTAGTATGGGTTGCATTTGAACGAACAAGTTGAAACAAAGATAAGGTGTCCCGCAAGAATTACCGAAGAGTTACCAACTAAAGTAGGTGTGCACCATCTACCAAAGGTAGCATCTTGCGACCTTTGCTCTTTATTGCAGTAATTTATTCTCTGCTTGGGGTTAAGTTGCAGGAACCTAAATTAATTTCTTTATTCCTTGATGACGACAAAATCAAATAAATAAAGAAATAAATAAAGAAAGTTCGAGAGAGACCTCACGTCAAGAATACCATCTTGGAAAAAAAACAACACGACCAACTAAGCTGGTACTGTCATGAACAAAGAAGATGCCCATAGAGGCGTTCAAAAAGCAATGGTACACGACATTCACGATCGTGATAGTTGTGGTAAATAAAGAAGTAGAAAATGCTTTTTCATAAAATTTTTTAATACAATAGAAGGACCGTTTTTAGGAAAAGTTTTTTTTCATTCGATTAAATTGGATTTTCCAAAAGCAAAACAAAAAATTATGGTAGGTAACGTTATATTTGGTCTTAAAATACTACAAACGTATTTTTATCAAGAACATCCACCCCCGCTTGTAGCTCGACGGACAGAATTGAAGACCTTTTTTGCGAAATTCCTATCATAAAGTGTCATTTATTTTAAGATTTCAAGTTACTATCGTTCGCATTTGACACCTTGCAAACTCAGCCACAAACTCATTTCCCGATAACCTATTTTAAGATTAAGATCATGACTTAGACGATATGTGGTTCCACAACACGACCAATTTTATAGCTTTATTGTTTTTTTTTTGACACCGTTAGTGTTTTGTTTGCTACGCAAAAGACAGTGTTTGCGTAATCTAGACGCCGAGATACTGCCAGAAATTTGAGAAAAGTTGGTTAGAAATTACCTCAATAGAATCGCATGCTGCGAATCTTCCCGAGGCGGCCATTTGAATGATATTGTTTTATTTTGTTTCTGCAACTCAACATTTTTGTTAATTTTGCACTTATTCAAAAATAACTTACATACCATTAACTTTAATTCAATTTAAACAAATCAAACTAAAAAAAAAATACAACCAATATAAATAAACACAACGCCACTTCCAATCAATAAATTTAAAAAAAGGAAAAAACAATATTATCACCGGAGAGAAATATATTTTACAAGATCTTATAAATGCCACTCAGATAATCCGGTTATATTCACTGAATCAGAAATTTGTATTATTACAATAACATTTCATTCACCAACCTGCTATAGCTTATTTAAAGGGGGTTAGGAGATCAAGAAAAATCGTGCCTTCTTTCGACACGGCTACTAGTCCATTATGTACATAGGGTACACGAGTCCAAACACACCAAATTCTTTCAATTATATAAAATTATACACATGCAGAGTATACACTATACACTACACATTTTGTAAGTACAGATTCGTTTAATGTACATAAATATAACGCTAGGAGCATATCGATGAAGCGATGCTATTTTAGTGAATTTTCATGACCTATTCTTATTCGGGTAGTGGCCGATTTGAATACATGCAAATCTTTTTTCATTAATCATTTTAGTTGTATCTATCGATGGGGTATTAAAATGTACGTACATATAGGTACAACTTTTATTGAAAAACTTTTTATGCTTATAAAATCAAATTTTATTGCTTAATATTAATAAAGATATTATGTATCTTTTGATGTTGGATAAGTTTGTTTTAATAACTAGAAATTTGTAGGGTGAAATAGACAATTAGTTATTCGAGTATGATTTTTGTTTTAGCTGAATTAAAGAGAAATTGTATGTGAATTTTACGATTTCAATTATGTAATCAATTATTTTAACTCGCAAATCATATAAACATATGAAGGCCTACTGGCAAAAGTTATTTCAAAGTTTTGTAAAATGTTAAGTAAAATGCATACGTTCACTCTCCACTCCAGACTCTAAATGATTCCAAAAAGAAATGAAAATATAAATTCATTTATACCTAAATACAAAAGAAAATGAAAAGATCATTCGACTTCTGTCATTATCTTTTAAAAATTGCTTTTTTCTTCTTGTTGTTGCAGTTTATTTTCGAATTCTTGGAAACTCGTAATCGATACATAGATAAAACAAGAAAGCTTTAAAATAACCATTTTTTCAATTTACGCAATAAGCCACAATTTTTTTCTGACGGATAAAGTGCATTTCTGTAGATTACAATAACTACAGATTATGGGAATTCAAGGGAAAGCTACCAGCATCAAGTACACCCATCCAGATGTATCCAAAAATATACGTGGTGTATCTGATTCGAGCCCTCTTTTATGTTTTAAAAAACATTATTTTCCAATGATTAACTGGAAAACCCAAAATTACGTTCTCTTCTCGGATGTCTATAAGAGTAAGCCAAGAACCAAGTACGAGACAAGAACGAGACTATAGTCTCTGTTAGTAAATATCACCCCTAATTTATTGAAAACAAAAATTTTATAAAAACATTTTCAACATTGTACATATGTAACTATGTACATAATGGCAAGAAACTGTGCACATATTGCTTAATATAATTATCTTTTGACTGCTATTGTATTAGATTATTTTTTTTAAGAATAGTTTGAAAGTAATTGAACATTGGGCACACTAGCGTCTGTAAATTGAATCATTAATTAATTAATATTGTTGTTTTGTCATGGGAAATAAACATTTGCTGACTTTTTAAATTTAATTAAATTAAATTTAAAAAAATATTTATATTCAAAAATATACTATATTTACATATATTCTATTTTTCCTCGATTAATTTTATGATTCATGGCTAAAACTTAATTATCCATAACATTTCAGTTCACACTTACAAAATTTCAACATTTTTGACAGTGACGTTTTAATTCCAGGCAAGGCAGAAGCCTACTAGCCCTAGCTAACCGATGACAAGCTCTCAAAGTTAATATATTTTTGTCTATAAATCTTCAAGCCTACAATTCAAAAATGACCTTACTGATGATTAACATTTTATTTCTCGTTTGAGTCTTTCACAAAACAAAAATATGCTATTTGAAGAAAAATACAGTAAAAAAAAAAAAAACAAATTTATCTGCAAATAAATAATTTTTGTTCTGTATATATTTGTGAGACGCTAAAGTGCTTATGTTATGCAAATTAGAATTCCTGTTTACTCGGATTTTCGTTGTATTCTTCTCATTTTTTATTCTAAATCAAGTCACTGACAAATTCAATTTTATGTAGGTTAGATGGCGTTTATTATATGTATAAATAAATTTAAGCGATTGCGATTAGCATAACACCTTTTATTTTTTGTGTTGCTTGCTCTAGTGGCTTATGAAAAAATGTGGTTGGGCGAAAGCAACGAAATAAAATACTAGCTTTTAGGCTTGATTTCCAT
The DNA here is from genome assembly GCA_958431115.1 of Syrphus vitripennis. Classification (NCBI taxonomy): domain Eukaryota; kingdom Metazoa; phylum Arthropoda; class Insecta; order Diptera; family Syrphidae; genus Syrphus; species Syrphus vitripennis. The sequence goes on along the minus strand of OY288108.1, from coordinate 148,322,041 downwards.
TAATGGTCAAAATATTCATCGAAATTACAACTTGGAAAATTAATAATAGAGTCGTGTTTTCTGAAATTTGTTGCCTAAGAAAATTTATGTTTAGTCAAACCATCAATTATAAATGTTAAAGTTTTCCATGAAATAATAATTCGATTTTTTTTTTTTTTTTTTTTGAAATATACTTGGGGCCTTGGGGGTGTTCATCTGTTCATTGTTCAGTTTATTTTTCAACTTCTTTTCTTGGCTTAGACCCCGATTGTAAATATTAAGGTACATAGATAAATATTTTCTTCGATCTTACTTTAGAACTTGATAAAGAAGACAAGCTGAAATTCAATTTTGTGTGATTGGTTTGAACAAACAGATTGAGAATAAGGATGCATTATTTATAAGTTTTATTTCCAATTATCCTCTTTGCTATTCACCTGAATAATTAATTTCAAAATTTTGTATGTATCACCGATACAAGGGTGTGTATCTGTGTATGGTGTATAACATTATTATTTTTATAAATAGATGACAGAGTTTCTAGCACTTATAATTGTGACAGAAATACTCAACGGTATTCCTCAAGTTATTACGGGTTAAATGTAATTATCTTTCAATAGAATTATTTACTAATATAGCTACCTATTTAAGTACATATATATGAAAATAAAGCTTCAACGAAAAATCCTGGCCATGACAGTTTACTGATTAATTGAAAGACAAATTAATTGTTCAACCCGATACAATGGATGGAAGGAAACGCTATTTATATTTTTTTCTATTATATCGAATTTGATGGTAACAACGTGTAGCTTATGACATTTTGTTTTATTTTTAGGATGCCGTAACTGGAGTAGCAATTACGGGCCGTATTGATCCTAAGGGTTTCTTTATGTACTGGAATGATCAGAGAGACGAAAAGGATTTATTGGACATCGCGACAATAAGAGATGTCCGAACAGGAGTATACGCAAGAAAAGCAAAGGTATGTTTTGTTCAATTTTTATACTGTTGCAATTAAATTAAATAAAAATATGATTTTTAGTTCCAAGAGAGTAATTAATTTACTGACGTAAAATACTTAAACATCTTCACTAAATTTGTATGCCTTTAGTTTAAACATAATGGTTTCGTCAAAATTCAGACTGCATTTTTAATAATCAGTTTTTTAATTTTTCAAATTGTTAATTTTGTGTTGCAATAATAAAACTTAGTTAAAAAAACTACAAGTATGTTAATTAATACGCCGCCGTCACGCTTAAATGAATGTTTAGTTAACGTACTCATTCAAATCATCAGTACTTATCTTTGTCCATAGGTATAGATACATATAGTTTGGCATTGAAAATGGGGATGAAAATTTAAATCTTTTTTATTGTAATCATAGTCACGCATAATGTGGGTTTGAGAAACAGTTTATGTATTTGTATACGTTTGTGGCACAATTTGGCGGTTTGGAAAGTTAGCAAAAATAGCTTTGGTTTTTTTATTTCTTTATTGCAGCTGAAGTATATTATAAATTTTTTTCATTAAACCTATATTTAACAATTACAGAGACTTGGTATAAAGCTGGAAAGCTACACAAAAAAACCTTCTTTAAACAGACGAGATGGAGAGTAAGGGAGGGACAGAAAAGACCTCAAACAAATTAACGACATTTAACAAAGGATGAATAGATACCTAAAATAAATAAATAAATTAATTAGTTACTAATTAAATAACAGTACAAAACAAATTAATATAAATAATTAAGAATTTGTAACAAATACTAACATGAAAAGTAAAGAAATAACTAACTAAATACATAAATAAACAATTGAATATTTATTCAGTAAAATAAATAAATAAACAAACAAAAAATTAAATAAATAAATGAATTACATAATAAATAAATTGTTAAATAAATAAATAAATACATGAATAAATAAATAAATAAATAAATATATCACAGGAAAATAAATTAATAAATCCTGTCCATAAATCCAACTGCCACTCCAGTTCAAATAGAAAAAAATAGATAGGGTTTTTTGTATTATTTTATTAGGCGTCTCAAAAAAGTTTTCGACTTCCGATGTCTTTTGCGCTGGCCGCCATAATAAATTTAATATTATTTTGATTCTGTTAAATAAAATGTAATTATATAAAATGTAATAATATTAATTCTTAATATTCAACTAATTTTTTTTTTAATTTAAACCAACTTTTTATACCATCGCTCACATTAAGCGTCTTATAAAAATATAATTAAAAGCGGAAGTACCCCTTAATGTTTAAATATATTGATCATCTAGATTTATACTTTATTATTGGGCTCGTTTCTTCATTACAAATGCCATGTTTTAACGGTAGAATTTTCGGGGGATTACAGTAATATGTACAGCATACAAATGTTTATTTTGTCTATGATTTTCGGGTCAAAACAACCTTAAGGATTTTTAAGAATTCCTTGTTAATTTTCCTTTTAATTTTCAAGGCATTAAATCAACTACATTTTTCAAACCGAAAAATACTTTGTTTTCTTGAATACAGTGATTAGCTCAACATAATTCAAATAAATTTCAGCGCACATCCAATTTGCACAATTTGTAAAATATATAATAATGTTAACGAAAAAAAAAAAATAAATGCTGATGATTTGCTATTGAAAGATAAATGGTATGTAATTGGAAACCAATCCAAATAAAAGCTATACCGCTGTAGCGATGACACATTCATGCCTAAGTCCCGTTTAATACATTAAATAGAGCATTTAACATGACATGAATGTAATCAAATTGCACGAAAATAAATTGATTTAGATTAATTAAAAGGAATCAAATGTGGCATAGCACGAATGGTAGATGCAGAATAATCGTATATAAATATATTATTGATTTAACTCGATAGTCGGATAGTAATAAGCTCGTAATTTGTAAAGCAAAAGAGTAATTTGTAATTTTTATTTATCGATTTAAAAACAAAATTAAATTTTTTTGCCATGTAAATGTTTTAACTTTGGGATTTCTTTTTTAAATGTTTTAATATATTTCTGGTTTTTCCTTAATTTTTACTTAAAAAGAAAAACTGACTTAACTTTTAAATAGGTAGACATTTAAGACAAAATTCAAATGAAGTATTTTTATCAAAAGAACCTAATTAATCACGGTTATTCTGAGTTTCGTTTCAATCAACAATCTTGAAGTTTTGAATTTTGTGGTGCTCTGAAGAAGTATCTACCTACCCACGATTTGCTTTGTATGCATTCAAAATGAGTGTATTTGTCTTTGTGATTGACATTAATCAAAGTTATTATAAAGTTTTCGTAAAGATATATTCTAAAAACTATGTCGAAAAATAAACAGAACAAGAAGTCAAAACCCTTAAAGAACTGGCTTTTAGCCTTACTATAACTAAACTCTGTATATTTAAAAACTGAAACTATGAAGAGAAATTTAAAAGCTTATTTTTGTTCTTATGTATATTTATTTTTTTAAATGCAGTACAAACTATTATTTTAATATGCTTGCTTGCTTTCTATGTTTTTTTCAACTCAATAAATTTGTATAATTTTCATGTTTTTTTCCAGGATCCTAAACTTCGGCAGCTTTTGAATATGGGATCTATGGAAGATACTCTGGAGGAGAAAACAATAACTGTCATTCAGGGATCTGACTTTGTGAATCTTTCAGTTATCAATTTTTCTTGCATAAACAAAGAAATTGCACAGGTAAATTAAAAAAAAAAAACTCTGAAAATACAAAATAGGTTTTCACTATCTCATTAGCTAAAACTAAACTTAAATATTTTAGTTGATCATATGACCGGTACAGTAAACGATTAAGAAACAGTAGATCAGTTTAAGTAGAACACAGATATTTGATTTTCGTATCAACAAAAGGCTCTAAATTGAGGAAACATTGAAAATAATGCTGTCTATATTAGGGCTTAAGCCCACACATCTAATTTAGCAGTCGAGCTCAACATCCACTGAGCCATTGCTTGAAACAATCATGGAAAAGTTTCAACTAACTAACATTTCGAATTGTTAACTTTAGAGAATACAAAATTTATCGTACTTATTGTGGGCCAATAAGCTTTTGTGCGTACAAATTTTACTGAGCTATATGTTCACTCTGACCAGAACAGGGCTAAAAATGTTAAGGAATCTAATTCCGGAAAAACTTTCCTTATAAAATCATGTTTTATATTAAATTAATCAATTAAATGGAATATAATCATAGAAATTTATTTACATATTTGCAATTGAAATTGTATATATGTACATAAGTGTATGTGCTTTCATATGTACATATGTATGTATGTATGTACATACATATGAGGTTGTGATAGAATATCATGTTTCTAGCTATGGGTCAAATCAAATTATAAACTTATTGTAGTTTACAAAATAATCAATTGAAATAAGCAATAACTGCTGCATTTATAAGTTCATTGAACCCTTTTGCAATAATATGATATTTTTTCTGTTTTAAGTTCAACGATAATTGACAATTGAAATGACTAAAATAATCTAAACTAATTCAAAGCATCCTTTTCGTCTGCTCATTTAATAAAAAATAATTTTATAATCGTTAATCATTGTCAGTGCGCATTGATTTTATTGCCTGTTTTTGATTGATGATTATTTTCATTAGCAATTTATTATCATAGGTTCAATAAAACAAAAAAGAAAAAGAAAAACAGAAAAGCATTATTTGCCTTTCAATTAAGAGATAAATAATATTACTTGTAGTTAATGCCTTATCTTTCTCGTTTTATGGCATTTTCATTTCATGATGGAAAGCGAATTAAGTGATTTTCAATATATGTATGTATGTATGTACATAGCTTACTGATTATAGAAATAATATGTACTTATTTCAAAAACCAGGATTAATTACAAATGAAACTTTTTTTAAATATACGACTATAGTGATTTTAACAAATTCTGACTCTTTTTAAGAATTATTCAGGACAATAGTAATTGTTACAAAAACAAACTTTTTGGTTGTTTTAAAATTGAAAGATTAGTTAAGTAAGTTTGGATATTTTTATTTTGTTTGGCGAAAACTGCAATTTTTTTTTAAGAATTCAAAATTTAAAATTTCATATCACAAAACTGTTACAATACAGCATTTTCTGAACAACATTAAACAATCATTGACAGTTTAAATTCATTATTCATATATGTAATCGTTATTGTATTGTTATATTTGAGAAAAATTCAATTTCTGAAGGAAAATTCATTTGAAATATCAAGTTATAGTTTCATTAGTATAGTTTTTTAGTATAATTTTGTGCACGAAAATAGTAAAAGATACACCTACAAATTCTTTTACCACAAAGCAGTTGAAGTATTAGCAACATTTTTAAATATGTTTTTTGTCAACAGTATTGGTCTTACGAGCTCATGAAACTAGCCTATAGTTTATCACAAATAAATGGTTCTTCGAATATGTTCCTCCAGAAGGCTCATACTAAATTGTGTTTGCAAGCGGTCAGAGATAAAATGATTCCAGTAAAAAAGTAATACAGAACATATTTTTTAGATTTAAAAAACCTTTAAATGCCCCTTTTGTTTTTTAGTATCATTAAAATTTTCACCCAAAACAAAGAAGATAGAAAGCGTGTTGAGAAGGCTTTAGATGTTTCCGGTCTACCATCAGGCAAAATAGATAGCTTACCTCTGTCTAAATTCCAGTTTGAAGACTTTTACAATCTTTACAAAAATCTAACACAACGTACGGAGGTCGAGAAGATTTTTGATGGAATGTAAGTGGAAATCTTTTGTTTATATAATTTTAAAATATAATTTACAGCCGTTATTATCAAACAGTGTAGGCAACTCAAAAAGACGTTGCATGACTATTTCCCAATTGGTGGAGTTCTTAAATAAAACTCAACGAGATCCTAGGCTGAATGAAATACTCTACCCTTATGCGAACACGGTACGAGCAAAGGAGATAATAACGGAATACGAGCCAAACAAATTTAATTCTCAAAAAGGACTCTTAAGTTCCGATGGATTTTTAAGGTAAGATATTAACCTTTTTTCGGCAAATTTTTTTTTTTAAATTTTTTGTTTAATAATATTAAACTATCACATTTCCTAATTATAACCAATTCCAACAATCATCTCTCATTTGCCAGAAGCATTATTTGTGTGTCTGATGATAAGTTTCTAGGTTTTCTTTCCTTGCCTTACCTTATCTGTTATCGAAAGAAACATAATATTTAAAAATATCATCTAATTCTAATTTAACATCCGAAAACAACACCCCTTAGTTTTGATTTGATTTGAAATGTATGCTTCTGGCCACATGTAATTAAACTAGAATAATTTAAACTAAAAAAAGATTTTATTACTCAGTTATATTTAGTATGGAAAAAAAAACTTTTACTTGTAATTATGTACGTACCTAGTATTTTTATTATTTGCATATGTACCTACTTTAAGCATTTTTGCTAAAGACACTTTTTCCACCATATCGACGCAATACCTGTAACCATGAAAATCTAGGTCATTCAGCTCCACACAAAAATAAAAAAAACTCAAACTATAATAACTAATTGAACTACATACATATAACAGGATGCGACCCATAGGGATGGTTTGGTTAGGTAAACAATTTAAAATTCTACACTTCAATACTTAAATATAATTAAAAGTATGCATATATTCAGTAGGTGTTACTTTACTTTATAAAAAAAGCTAAGAAATATTTTTTTTTTTCAAATCAGAGCATTTGTTTTTTTAACCCTCGAGGTTGAAATGTCTTTATAAATTCTAATTCTTATGGATTGCACTTTTCCATTCAATCGGATTTCATGCAAATGAGATAAAACATTTTGTGAAGAATATTCTTCGTTTTTTACTGAAAAAAGGGAGATTTTGGAAACCACACTGAATCGATATGCGTACTGTGTACCCATCCATACCTAACCTACACACTCTTGCAACATTCCAATATTCCATTTAACAGTTCAATGGCTGGGTGGCTTCTAAAAACTTTTTCTTCTTAATGTTTTTACAACCAATTCAGGGTTGAGGGTGGTAGTTCTTTTGTATTATCTATTGTAAATCACATTTCAACTAGAACAAGTTGGAATGCAATACCAAATATTTACATTGAAACGAACCTTCTACAGTGTTACGCCATCAACGTTATTTTTACTTAAGGATAAAGTCGATAAGAATATTATAGATATGGATTTAGAATGTTATTTTTTTTTTTATTTTTGAGGAAAAAAATGTTAAAGTATTCGTATACCTGCTACTGGTCTTGGTTTTTGGTAAACTTTATTTGGCATGAGGTAAATGTATGAAAAACAAAACTTAAGGTAGGTATATTACAAAACTCGTTACCAACCCAGTGGGTTTTTTTCCCAATTTACTTATATATTTATAACATGCATGTATTTACGAGTTTGTTTGAGAGTTGATCCTTTTTATTTTCCAATCGCATCAATATTTATATTATTTACGACTTCGGTTTTTCTCTAGAACTTTATAAATCATGTATCTTGAAATTATATTATCCGGAGGGTGAAGATTTTTACTAAACACATTCAGGCTTAGAATTCATATGATAATTTTTTTTCATATCCTCAAGAAACCATCGAAGTTATCGGTAGGTTGTGGGCTGATGAAAGTTTGTTTTTAAGAAATATATTTCCGAATAATAATAAAATTATATTCCTCTCGCAAATGAAAAAAAGCGACTGAGTCTCACATGCTCCCTTGGGTTATAGGTTATAAATTAAGCATTAATGGCGACCTTTTTAATCGAATATTTCAAGTTTGAATTTTTTCGAATAAGTTAACATTAGGGTGCTTTTTATTTTTGAAATTTGGAACATTGTTTTTTTTTTTTTGTTTTCCAAACCATAACTATATACATACTTTTCCGAAGGTGTTTTATGTGCTCAACTCCAAACCAAACTGATAAGTTTTCTATTTTCCATTTGAAAAGCGCGTAGTGTTAAATATAAATAACCAAAAAAATATTTAAGCTTTTAGAATGGAATTTAATATGACTCGTAAGGTGAAGAATAAATAGAAAGCATCCTATTGTACAATACTACATATATACATTTAATTATTTATGTACATAGGTAATTACATTTGGTTTAGGTATTACATATTTTAAAATTGATTCGCAGGTATTTGATGTCAAGTGATAATCCAATAATGGCTCCAAACAAACTCGATTTGTGCGACGACATGGACCAACCTTTGTCGCATTATTTTATAAATTCGTCACACAATACCTACCTGACTGGTCATCAGCTTACTGGAAAGTCTTCTGTGGAGATCTATCGACAGTGTCTCCTAGCTGGATGCAGGTAAATTTAACGATCTAACTTATAATAATTATCAGAACAATTATTTATGAAATTAAATTTTTTTGATTTGAATAAATCTGACATTAAACTTTTTTTTTACATTGAAAAAACTATTTTATACCTTGGGCACACGCGTGTTAGGAATAGTGTAGCATATGCATTAGCTACTTATTTGTCATAGGAGTCCTTATTTATTATTCCTAAAGACGAGAAACCAGCCTTACCTAGAACCTATTGCAAAAAAAATTGTGTAAATGAGGTTTTATTGTAAATTTTCCGTAGAATACAAGGCGGTGGATTTTTCATATAGGTACACAAATTGGTTCTGATGACCATTTAACCAAATAATAGCGATAAGTAAAGTGAAACTGTACATTACTTGTATGTTGATATTAGGTTTAAATTTTAAAAAAATATTTAAGAATACAATGAAATTTGCATTTTGGTCACACCAACATTAAATGTCATATGAAAGGTCGTGAACTGTAATTCATTTCATTATATTAATTTGTAGTACTTAGCTTAGTTGAAATCGCGCGAAATTGGTGTTCTATTTATTAAAAAAAATATTCAAAAATAAAGGTAGTTTTTTATTTTTACCAGTTTTTGAACCCAGAATTGGGGCACTGAAAACCAAATGGTTTGACCATTCTTAGTTTCTGAGAAAATTGAAATTTTATAAGAATTTTTTTTGTCTAGTATAGGTATACGTGGACTTCTCTTTGATTGATTGAGAACATTACCGGCTTTATTTAAAATTTTTTTTTTTTCATTTTAAGTATTTTATTTGTAAACACATACATATATCGCGCTAAATTTAATCTTAGGTGCTATATAATGAAATGAAGCACAGGCCTTTCATATGATATAAATTTCATCACTGTTGAACAATGTTCTAAAATGGGACCACGTTTAATTCAAAAGTGCACACGGTCTTTTGTTTTTCTTATATTTTTTTTTCTGTTTTTTAATGATTTTGTACCTACTTTTTGTCTTTTACATATATTTATTAAGAGACTGCTTTTTGAATAACTATAACTCCCCACTCTTTATAAGTGCTTTTAGGGCCATTTGCTGAAACGAATCTTAAATATTTATGTTCAACCTAAGCGCTTATGTTCTACTTTTTCCTCTGCGTAAACTGTCACATAAGAGTTTATGTGGAACATAAGTATTTATGTTCTGTATCAGCAAATGGGCTTAATCGATTTATTTTTTCCATAACTTTTTGTCACATAAAACATAACGGGCAAATAAAATGCAAGAAAAAAATTATTTTTGAATTTTTCTTTATATTTTTATGAGAATTGCTAGAAGATGCATTTTAAAAGATTTTCATAAAAAAACCACGTCCGTCAAAAATGGTCTACAGATTTAAAAAATATTATTTTAATACTAAATTAATCCACTTCTATGGAAACTAAAACTTCTTCTCATTTAGATGTGTTGAACTAGATTTTTGGAATGGACGAACCGAAGAACCAGTTATTGTGCATGGATATACATTTGTTCCTGAGATTTTTGCCAAGGATGTGCTCGAAGCAATTGCAGAGAGCGCATTTAAAACTTCAGAATTCCCTGTGATATTAAGTTTTGAGAACCATTGTAATCCACGACAACAAGTAAGTCAATGTAATAATAACCATTAATAACAAACATCTTTAACAATGTCTTTTTTGAAGATTAAATATAGATAGGTACTTTATTCACATTGTTAACAATGGGCATTCAAATTTAAGTAGGTATATGTGTATAAGTATAATTGACATCCTTCAGGCCAAAAGAGCTTTTTGCCTGTTGAAGAAGCTATTCTCTATATGTTTCTATGTGCACTTAGCCACTTGAGATTCTTAGAGAAGGTGAGTGTTCTGGCTAGCCGACAATGACATTTTGAAATTTTATTCTCAAGTTAGAATATTCTTTGAATGATATCTATGTGGATTTTTCAAAAAATACATTCTGAACATGTACATGTATTTATATTCTTCAATATATATTGACTGAAACCTTAATATAAAATAGTATAGAACTAATAATTAAGCACTATTTTTCTCATGACTACCCATGGGAGTAGATATAACTTATACCTATTTCGTTATAAATGCAGTATTATAAACCCTTTAAATTTATTTGAATGGTTTTTTAAATCTTGAAGTTCCTTTTTGTTGTTTGAAAATAAAAAAAAATACCTACCTTACATAAAATAGAAATGTGATATTTTTTTATTTAATTATTATATTCGTAATTAATAGTAGGATTCATATTAAATACGCAATAGAAGTATTTTATTCAACCCTACAGTTAGAGTAAAGCAAATTACAAAATTACTATAAGCCGATCGATATTTAAGGTGAACCAAAATGTACCTATTCCTGTAAAAGCTTCTTTAAAATCGCCAGTGGTAGATGTCTATTAAAACGTTTCAGTTTTTTGAAAAAACTGTTTCTTTAGTAAAACCTTTCCACCTTTACAAACTAATGCTCTGTTGTATTTTAGATTGATTCCAAACATATTTTTGCAATAAAATCATCAATAGCCAAATACATTATAATAGGTGAATAATATTTTTCATACCGTAAGGCTGCTATTTACCGAGAGCTCTTACATAAGTTTAAGAGCTTCCTAGGTAAAAATGTCTTCCCTCATTAGCTCACGAAAAGGATATTTGTATGATCTAATGCAGGGCGATTTTTTGAGTTAACAGGTTTTCAAAGTTTTGATCGAATGTAAGAAAAAAATCCACTCGTTTTGGTGGCAAAAACAATTTTCAAAAAAATATTTAAATTAGAAAAATACAAAGTTAAAAACAACGGCAACATTTATTTCTTTTAAAGCAAAAACTCTATTCTTCAATTTATTTTTTAAATCAAATTTTTTCAGTTCACAGTTTTTGAAAATTCTAAGGTAAAACCCAATTATTTTGTTCAAACTGAGAGTCTTATACTTTCAGAGATTTGTATAAGCAAAGACCAATTTGTTATAAAATATTTAATAAATATAGGTATCCAGAGGGTGTGGCATAACCTGGGTTGCTTAGGGCTCTTCGCGGCTTCCAACGAACTTTAAGACAAAGAAATCTTAAAGTGAAGAATGAATTTTATTATAAATTTTACCAATGTTGCTGAAGAATTCTAAGTCTTACCGGTTAATTGTAGTATTTCCCTGTTTCGGGAATTTACAGTAGGATAAATGCATTTGTTTCCTTTTATTTCATTTCATATAAAGTTGATCCACTTACCTTCATGCTTATCTGTCTATAAGTTGCAGTTATATTTAAAACCTGCCATAATCTGTCATGTGATTGTATTAAAAATCCACTAGGATTAATAACTCATCAAGAACTACGTCATTGCCACTACCCTAGAGCTTATAATTTATTGCTTTAGTTCCGGTCACACCCTAATTTACCTACACTCCAATTCTTTAAGTCGAAACATTAAAATATACATAATTCTTTGCGTTATAAAATTCATCATGGTTATTAATAGAAATGCTTTTCTTTTTGAAGGATTTAAAAAATTGATTATTGGCCGCTGTGTATAGGCGTAGCAAATCTTATTGATATATTTGTTTTTTTTTTTTAAATAGTAAATATATGTAGAATTTTTTATTTATTTACTAAGTATTTATTGCTATACTAATGTAGGAAAATGTTGTATTTGAAATTTGCTGTAGGCTAAAATTGCTAACTATTGTCGTGATATTTTCGGAGACATGTTGCTAGACAAACCACTTGATTCGCATCCATTGGAGACAAACTCTGAACTACCGCCACCATCACTATTGAGAAGAAAAATTATTATAAAAAATAAAAAGAAACATCATCACCATCATCATCACAAAAGTAAGGGAAACACTCACTCTCAAGCTAAATTGACCACAGCTAATTCAGGTAAGAAATATTTTGTTTTAAATAGCTACATAATAAAAATTAATAAAATTGATTTTTTTTTATACATATGTATCTATATAATTAGAAAAGTAAAATCAAGTACTTTTATATTATTTACAAGCTTTTCATGATTCGCGAAACTCCACTTTTGGCCGAAATTGAGCTTTTGATTCAACTTTATTGATTTGCTTTACAAATTAGATAAATTTAACTAATTTAAACTAGTCACATAATTTTGAAGAAAAGTTCAGATTTTATACGAAGCAAAATGTAAATTTGTACCAAGTTTGAAAATTCCCATTAAATTTTGATTTTTTTTTTTACGAAAGTTTAGAATAAAATGTCCTTAAAAGATACAATTTTTATGTAACGTTAACAAATTTAAATAATTCTTTTTATTTTTGGACATCGACATGTGTATGTATACGTATATACAGTAGCCAAATATTTAAAAAAACACCGACTTATGTAGTTTATTTAATTTTAGCATCAATAACATTTTTCAGCCGAAGCCCTTAGAAAACCATAAACCAAGCCTTCGTTGAGAGAAGCAGTCGATATTGTCTCTCTGGTCATAGTCCAACAAGTTTTTATTTAAATCTATTTTTGTATTAGTTTGACATTTGTATATAATTTTTTTTACCTAGGATAACAAATACGCGTTAAATAGAAGATAGCGGCCAAACGAAACCGGTTAAAGTTGCAAATATGATTTTGCTGGTAGAATGCTATTCTTTGAATTTGACTAAAATATATCAAATATTTTTCTGTCAAAAATGTGTCCTCAGCACTAAACACATCAATTTTTTTGGATTCTGTCTGAAAATATAAATGACATCACGCCTATTGTTAAAATTATTATTCTTTTGTCGAAATACATGCTTCACAAATATTCTATGTGATTTATATAAAATTTAAGCTAAAAAAAATGACTGCAAATATTTTTTTCTTAAATAATTTATTCCAAACATTTTCCACATCAAGTTTTATTGAGTTCCGCTTTGGGCTACCCTAGTGGCAAATATTGTTTTCTTCCGTTATTTTCGACACATTTTACCTAGTAATTCCATCCTAAACACATAAGAAAATAATATAAAGCCGTAAAAAGACTTCAAGATTTCAATACTTTGATTTCAATGAAAATACTTTTAGATTGCAATAACTTTACAAGAATTTAAAAATACTTCAAACTGCAATAATCCTTCATAAAGATTGCAATCAAATGATTACAAACATTTTACTTCTTTAAAATGATTGCAAAATTAAAGCATTAAAAAAAATTATGTTTGAATACTTGAAAGAAAAAAGTGAGACAGAGTAAACAAAAGTAAGCAACTAAAACATTAACAACAACACTAGTTAATCGATTTTCAATTAAAAGTGACTCACTTTGAGTTAGCTCGGCACTGGTCACTAAGAACGGTTACTGCATCAATCTGCCTACCTAGCTTGAAATAATTTTAAAGTAATCCAATCAAATCGAAGTCTTTATTTATAACTTTAGATATTTTGCTGAAGAAAGTAGGTAGGTATACATGCATACATAACTCAACTATTACATAGAAATTAATAGAATATTGGACCTTCTAAAGCTATCTACATAGCTAAAATTACTTTTTTCTAGCAGCAAATGTAACAAAATGGATTCCTTTTCCATTTTAATTCGCCAAAAACAAAAGAAAAAAATATCACTTTTAACGAGACATGCAAAGCGTAGTCCATTACAATTGATCTTTTATCTTTATATTTCTATGGAATTTTACAGTGGATGCCAGCAAAATACCAACTATAGCTCCAATCCAGCAACAAGTTTCTATTCAAGAAGATGGAGTTAGTTCCGTACAACCAGGAGACAGAGGAGCGCTGACAACGACACAGTCAACTGGAAACAGTGATATTGGAAGTCATGCACCACCATTGCAGGTATGCAAAATGTACATTGCGATAAACCTTTTTTAAATCCCTTTGTTCTCTGCTAACTATTCCTATGCAGCTCTACTTTTTGTTTGTCGTCCTTGCTGGGCATTAAACAGAAAGTACTTTTTTTTGTTATTTTTTTTTTCTCTTCATCATAAAATGAACAAATCTGGGTCGCACGTAAATGCTTTATGGATATTGATACAAATACAACTAATATAGTTCTTCTGCTATTTTCGTCAAGCTCTAATCGAAGAAAAAATGTATGACTGGATTTAAAATATATATGTATACCTACTTTTTAGAATTTCGTAAACAAAGAAAAATAACCTGATGTATTGAGAAAAAAAAACTCTTATACCCAAAGAAATATCCAACCGGTCTTAAGATATTAAAATTTTTTTTTTTTAATTTTGAATGCAATTTCATTACATAATATTATGTATTAAGAACCTATTTATTTATTTCATTCAAATCCGAAGAATCGTTCATGATAAAATCGAAAATCAAAAATACTGTTAGCAAAGGTTTCTTGAAAATTATTTTAAAACCAGATAGCTTAAATTGCTTACAAATATCCGCTCAAAAAATTGAAAAATTTCAAGATAAATAATTGCAAAAAATTCTATTTCCTATCAAATTTTTAAATCCAAAACTTGAAGAAAATAGCTTTAGTATATGGCCCAAAACTGGTCTTTGTCGTTTAATTTTTAACTATAAAAACATAAGATTTAGAATGAACGCAAGCTCAGTTAGAAAGTTAGTCTCCTGACCAGCCCTTCTAGGTTGAAGCACAAACCGACAGACAAGCAGACATAATTGCGAGGCCAACTTTTTTCTCGGTATACGAGCATATCTATCATCACAATGTCAAGTCTGATTAATATCCTAGCTTAATTTTTTCACGAATCCAATAATTTTTTTTTCACCACATTCCACTTAAAGACTTAAAATGTCTAAGCTTTGATGAGTAGTTATCGGTCATAGATCTTTACCTTCACTTATATAAAAAAAAAATTGAATAAACTATTTATTGTAAAAAGAGTCAGTACATAAATATTTCATTTAATTTTTCTACAGTAAACATTTTTTTCTATAATTTTTATTTTCGCTTTTCTTAAAATTCTTTAAATAAATCCATTAAATTTCAGTTCTATACTCATACTGAGCCAATACTCGCCCCTAGAACGAGGGGGAAAATCTAATATAATCCTTTTCCTTACGTAGGAACTAGAAAGCAATATGTAGTTTCAATAGAAAAACCTAAAGACCAAGTAAAGTTATTTGAGTTGAAAGAACGAAAGACGATGACAAAGGTTTTATTTCAAATAGAAAGTTCGGTCTTTTGCATATAGTGACAATGAAGTTGATTGATGGATTATCCTGTATCCAAAGAAGGATTAATTATTATTTTTTTTTTGTGAGTTCTAATCTGGAAAAGTGATTTCTTGGTTGAACAAACAAAAGATTTAATGGCAAATCAAAGAAATATAATTTGTGTATTCTCTTATATTTTTAAAGGGCATAGGACTTATTTGTTAAAGGCTATATGAAAAAAAAAATTCCAGTTGAACAGAGATCAATATGAATCATGTCAGAATATGCTCTAGAAATAAACGATATATTTCTTCTACAAGCTCTTCTCATGAAGTTAAATACAATTTTGCGTATATCTTAACCTTAACTTTCGATTTTGATGAATTTTAAATAATTATTTTTTTTAGCAAATTCGACAGAGTTCCAAAGACAGTACCGGTTCTTCAGACACTGACAGCTCTAGTGACGATGAATCACTTCCGAATACTACTCCAAATCCACCGATAGGAAACGAGCTTCCTCCCGAAAAGGCACAAAAGGAAACAGAGGCTGGTGCAGAAATATCGGCTCTAGTCAACTACGTACAGCCGGTTCATTTCAGCTCTTTCGAAAATGCAGAAAGTTAGTATTTTTATTTCTTAACAATGAACATCCATTAACAAAGATTTAATTTTTTTTAAACAGAAAAGAACCGATGTTACGAGATGTCATCATTCGACGAAAAGCAAGCAACAACATTGCTAAAAGAACGTCCAATAGAATTTGTGAACTATAATAAGCACCAATTGTCTAGGGTTTATCCAGCTGGAACTCGTTTTGATAGTTCAAACTTTATGCCTCAGGTATGATTTTAAAATATGATAAAATTAAAAACAAAAATTTTTGCACGCTCTTGCTTTAGCTCTTTTGGAATGCCGGTTGTCAGTTAGTGGCATTAAACTTCCAAACGCTGGACCTAGCAATGCAATTGAATCTAGGCATTTTCGAATATAACGACAGGACGGGTTATCTACTAAAGCCTGAATTTATGCGGCGGACTGATAGACGGTTGGATCCTTTTGCTGAGAGCACTGTAAATTTTATTCAAATTCTTCGCTGTAAATTGTCTTTTAATATTTAAATATTTATTTTATATATCGTTAGGTTGATGGCATCATTGCGGGAACAGTCTCTATAACAGTACTATCTGGCCAATTTCTTACAGACAAAAGGGTAGGAACTTACGTAGAGGTAGATATGTTTGGACTTCCAGCTGATACAGTTCGTAAAAAGTTCAGAACTAAAATAGTGCGCGATAACGGTATCAATCCAGTATTTGGCGAAGACCCATTTGTCTTCAAAAAAGTATGTATTAATTATTAACGACTCATAAAAGGATTTTTTTATATAAGTTAAATACATTTTTTTAATAGGTCGTTTTGCCAGAATTAGCGAGCATACGAATAGCTGCTTTTGAAGAAGGTGGCAAATTTATCGGACATCGTGTTCTCCCTGTTATTGGTTTGTGTCCTGGTTATCGTCATGTTAATCTGCGTTCTGAAATGGGCCAACCAATGGGCTTGGCCTCGTTGTTCCTTTGCATAATAGTTAAAGATTATGTCCCAGATGATCTATCTAATTTCGCCGAAGCTTTAGCAAATCCAATAAAATACCAAAGTGAGCTCGAGAAAAGAGACAAACAATTGGCAGTGCTTACTGAAGACACGGAACCAATTCCAGAAGACGATATAACCAATTCATGTGAGTTTTCTATTTAAACTAGTGGAATGCTGTTCCTATTTTATTTTGTAATGTTATCTCAAATATTATAGTGATTTGATTTGAGAGACCCTAAGTCATTTAGTGATTTTTATTTATTTATTTTTTTTTTTAATTTTCGGTGTCGTTCCTTTTGAATTGTTGTTATGTGTTATGCCCTCTTCAAAAAAAAAAACTTGGTTCTTTGCGCAAAACTGAACCCTTCAGTCGTTTTTGTACAAGTAGGTCAGAAAAAAGAGCTTCGACCTGTGGAATCGATCACGACTAGCCCAAAGCATCGAACAAGCATAACTGCAGCAACTTCAATGAGTGTTGAGGTTTCATCGGACTTCGATGCAGAAAGTACTTCAACGACAATGCATTTGATTCAACACCAACACTCTCTAGATCAAGGAACAAACACATCAATTCGGCAGGTGGAGTCAGCGCAGTTTGATGTGCATACTTTTGTAGCGGAACCTCTTGAAAAAATACTCGATCATAAATTAGTTCGTGAAAAACGACTTGAAATGGAGAAGAAACTAGAATCTCTTAGGAAAAAACACGATAAGGAGAAGGTTAAGATTGTCTCTCAAAAGCATAGTCCACTGGATGGTAGCAAAAAAGTTAAATTTTCAATGACTAATAAATTGGTCAAACGACTGAGTAGTAAAAGTCTGTAAGTAATATTTGAATTAATGGCCTCACAATTTAGGCAGTTCCACATGCATTAATTTAAACAGAAGTTGTTTTTCTTCTAGCGATCCGAGTATTGAGGTACCGCCATGCCTCCTCGATTCAAGTCTGGCTTCTGAAAGCGGCGAAGAAAATACTATTGATGGAGAAAAGACTGGTATCGCACGGAGTCAATCCGAGCGATTGTTAGTTTCTTGCCGGGAACATTCAGCAATTTATCGGGATATTCAGGAAAAATACCACGATTGCATCTACTCAACGGCCGAAAAAGTAATGAAAACTTCACAAGCAAACCAAATGAAGCAACTTAAAAGATCATTAGATAAGGTAACGAGCGAAGTGATGCACCAGTTACAAGAAGCACGCCGTAATGAAGTTAAGAATCTAGCAACTGTTCACAGGGATAGAGACGAACTGGTGAGGTAAGCTTTTCCATACATAAACTAGCAATTTCTTTTTTTTTCATTAAAATTTTTGTTTTCAGAATGAAGAGAGAGGTGGATAGTTCGGTTGTCGAAAGGGGTGTTGCGGAACGTGTTCGTTTGAAGGAAAACTATGATAAGCGAACGGATGAACTCCAAAAACAACATGATGTAGTGAAGAATGCTCTCGCCGAACACAAAGCCAAAGTATTTGTTTTACTATCAACATTGAATCTCTTAAAAATATTTTTTTTTTATAATTAATAGGCTCGTCTTATCCTAGAAAAAGAAGTCGATTCGCGGTCTTGCATTTCGAACTATGGTTTCCTAGTTCTTTTTCACAATACCTCAAGCAGCTCATTGGCAAACAATATACCTGCGTTAGACGGTGCTTCAGGAACCACATCTACCGCCAACAATACTTCTCTTCTTTTAGAGATGTAAAAACTGTGATGAAATATAAAACACCTCGTCACCTATTAGCAATTTCAAAATTATTGTGAACATAAACAGTATTTTTTACTCTCGATTAACAAAGTAAAAAGAAATCTCAAGAATCAAAGTAATTAAATAATAGTCTTTAAGTTGCGCACAAGCAAACATAAAAATTAAAAAAAAAATAATTATTGTATTAGTTCCATGTGGAGTCACGTAGAGTGGCTTGAACAAAATAAACGTCTCATAAACTATAAGTAGATAGAGTGCCGTGAGTCAGAACTATTGTGATGGATTCGATAATTTAATGTATTGAGTGTTAGATAGTAGTTATTGGCCCAATAAATTTAAAATTGGCCAATCCTTTATACAAGTTTCCACTGTTAGTTAACCAAATCGAATCTGTCATTATTAAAATTGTAAATTTCAATTTACAATGTCAAATGCTAGTCTATTCTATTACATTAAAATATTATATAAACGCATATATAATTTATGTGCGCTAACATACTCAAGAACACCATCCTTCGAAGTAATTGTTAACTCTTCTTGCTTTTTTAATCTGTTAATGTTTCCAAAAAAAAGCCTTAAAAAGAAGAGAAACAAATAAGCATCCTAGTCGAATAAGAATCTCAGTGAAATTCGTAGTTTATATCGGTGTCTAGGGTCAAGCCAGAGGGATTGGCCTGTAAGTTAAAACCTTTTATGCTCTACTTTATAGGTAGCTACACCATGTTGTATTGTCTTACAGTTCTATTTTGAAATATACTTATTCATACTATTTATCTAGACACAATATTTGTTTCTTTTTTTTTTAAATTATATTTTACAATTAAATTTGGAACTGTGGAGATAGATATTTTGTTCATTTATTTATTTTAAATCTATTTAGTTTTGCTAAGTTTTAAATTAAAATTATTTACATTTATATTTATTTTAAGGTTGTATTTCTGAAGAATAAAAACTATTTTAAAAAAGAATGTTATATTTTGTTTACCTATATTATTGTTTGAATAAATGAATACTCTATTATTCACAGTAGTTGTTTCGAATAAGTTCGGCTATCGAAATAATTTGACTTCTTTGAGCAGTCATAAAAGCAATAACACATAAAACCTAATTATATAATAATTTAGTCGAATATAATAAATGCAATATTTTAAAAGTAGGTATTTTAGAAATCGGAAAACTCATACATACTTATATTTTTTTCGCAAACTTAATTCCTTTTAAGTAAGTAAGTCACATACTGAATAACGATAGCATAATTGCTCCAAAAGAATATTTTAAAAGATTTCGTGAATCTCTTAGAACGAATTCTAGAAATCTATCATGTCTTAGCATTGTATAGTCATAGGCATATTTTAGAAACTTTCATCGTTATATTTTTTTACTTTTTTATTTTTTAAGGTCCGTTTACTCATGAGTTATATAGACATTAAAATTAGTTTAATGATAAATACAAAAGTTAATTTGCTCTTTTATTTTTAAAATTTGGAGCAAAGTATCGACTATTTTGTTGAAAGTTTAGAGTAAAAGCATTAGATTACTAGAATAATTATATATTATATTTTCGCAATCATAAAGTGTATTGTTGATCTGTTATTAATTAATTCTATGACAAGTTGATTTAACGATGCAAAAATAAAGTTGAATTTATTTTGCCAAAGCGTTCCTTTAAAAAAAAAAAAAAGTTAACAAAACCTTATACAGATTTTAGTGCAATAAATAAAAATATGGAAAATAGTTAATCAAAATAGTTAATTAAAAAAAAACATTCATTTAAAAGCAAAGCATTTAAAACAAAATGAAAATGAAAATTCGTAACTTTTAATAAATACTATAAATAAATATTTCTGGAATGTTGAATATTGTGTAGCGAATTAATTAAATCAAAAGCAAATATGTATTGAAAATGAAATCTTAAATGAAGTAGAAACATAGTCGTTTTGTTGTAAGTAGTTGTAAGATATGTATGCCTAATGCAGACATGACAATCAAAATCTATCGGTCTCTTATAATATCTAACTTAGAAAATTCTCTTCAAAGAACCTTAACCCAAATCCCACTTAAACACTACTTATATTTATAGCAATCGGATACAGTAAAGCAAACAAACTTGAAAAGTACATACTGGAAACTTAAGTCTTTTTTAAAGATAGTAAATATTTTTAAGTGTAGATAATTCTGAGCCATATCTTTCATGTTGGTAACTTTTACTATAAAAATAGTACGCTGTCTACTTACATCGTCAGTTTACTCTCTACTCATAATGCATCGTGTTTCAATTGTGTTTGCGTTGTTTGCTTTGAACATTGCAAATGGCAGTATTTTACCAACTTCAAGAATCAGTTTTCCAACTGGTGATATTATCAATGGCCAAGAAGCAGAACCTCACTCTGCTCCTTATATAGTTTCGCTGAAAACAAGTTCTCATTTTTGTGCTGGTTCGATTATAAGTGAAAATCTGGTACTTACAGCAGCTCATTGTCTTGAAAATAAAAAATTCGACGTTGTCGCTGGACTTCATAACCGGCAAAACCAAACTGGAGCCGCCGTTCGCCACGCTCTCTTAAGTCAATCGCGAAAACACGCCCTATATAGTGGTGGAGTTGGTCCATATGACATTGGTCTCATAAAAATCGATCCGCCATTTAAATTCAATGCTACGGTTAATAAAATTCAATTACCAGCGGCAGGTAAAAATCACTCTGGTGAGGGAACTCTTTTTGGTTGGGGTCGCGTGAAAAGAGCATCATTGCCAAACAATTTACAAACTGTTGACACTTTGATAATCGAGTATTCAGAATGTAAAAAGGATCTACCAGCTGGAGCTCCAATTCATCCTACAAACGTTTGTTCAAATTCAAACAAAAATAATGGCACAGGTATATCGGCTTGTAATGGAGACTCTGGTGGGCCACTTGTTCAATACAACAAGGGGGGCAAAGCACAATTGGTTGGAATCGTTTCATGGGGATATGTACCATGCGGTGCCAAAAACCAGCCTTCAGTGTACACTCACACTTCAGCCCACATCGATTGGATTAATAAAAATTCAAATTTGTAACCAAAGCATATTAACATGATAATTAAAGAAAAAATAAAGTGCACTGTTTCCGTTTGGCTTTTATTATTAAAATAAATAAGTTAATTGTTAATTGATGTTGCTCGGATTAGTTTCGTGGTTTAATATTATTTTTTTTCAATCAATTTCTTATTGTTTTCCATTTCAAGATTTTATTATTGTTTTTCAGAACGTTAAGTTTTGAATTTAATTTTTCATATGCAAAAGATTGCATTGTAACAATTGCATTCATGCATTCTTTTTTTAAGATTTTGACTTCAAACAAAGCAATCAGTATTTCTTGACCTTTGAAATATTGCAGTAGCCGATTCTTTAAGTTTAAAAATATTGCAAATCATTGCAACCAGTTAACAACTAGCAATATTTTTTTTATTCTCTTGAATACATCGAATGTTTTAATTGAATATATAATGAACGAAAAAACAAAGAATAGAGAGAAAATCAGATTATTACAATCTTTTTCAGCTAAAAAAAGAACTGGCAATTGCAATCTTTTTGAAGCAAAAGAATGGTTTTTGCATATTTTATAGTCGTAGTCTTAAAAAATTATGAATGAAAATTTAATGAAAGTTTGTTAAAGAATACATTCACTCAATCTTTTACTATCCTGCGAACTAGTTGGTATGATAAGTAACGCTGGTTAAGAGTTTGAGGCTTGATGATATACGAATCGATATGATATACGAATCGTTCTCTCGCTTCAATCAACTATATACCCCGATCCCAAGCCAGGTGATATCTTTTAAAAATTTCATGGTCAATTATGTTTGGCAACTAAATTATTAAGTTTGTTCACATTAAACAAAATTAGCTATTTGTAAAAATTTAACATTATAATTTTAGTTTAGGAATAGGGTTATTTAGAAAACATTAACGCGGATAAACAGACATTTCGCAGACATCGTGCATTTATTTTAAAGATTCAACAAAAATAAAAAAGATGTAGCATTTAAAAGATGATATAGGTAGGTACATACTATTTTCTTTCGAGTTTGTTATCAAACCAGAAAATATTTAATGAGAGCCTAAATAGGTATTGAAAGAAACGGAATGTTCTATTACAGTTTACTCGAATCATTTAAAACATCAATGCGTTATTTCCAGATTTTTTTTTTAATTTTGAAGGGTAATTTTTAAATAGGCGCGCATAGAAAACTTAAGGGCTGTCAGTTGTGCTGCTAAATTTTTTTCTGGTTGAACCGAATGTCATAACAACTTATATCTACAATGGTTATAATAGATTGTAAAGAGGGTCTTTTACTTCATCGCATGCTTTTTTCATAGAAAGAAAAAAATATTACCTAGGAATAAGGAATGATTAGGTGTAACTGAATAATAAAACCTTATTACAACAATTTATAAAGAAAAAAACTGCATGTTATTTCCATTCGATTTTATTTTTTAATGTAAATAAATTTTTGTTTTTATCACTTATCTCATTTCTTAAAATTTATCTAAAATTCTAGGTCGTAATAAAAATTTTTGTTTACTTCGTGCCTTCTCGCATTACTTTAGAATTAAAACGTTATTTTTCAAATTTTTTTTTCTCAAAAGTAGAAAAAAATGAATCACATATTCAATCCTATCGACTATATTCTCTAAGAAAAAAACAAAAACTGTTTTGTCTAGTTTTAGGTATCGTGTATTATTTATTGTATGTACTACTATATTTAATGAAATGTTATTAACCCTCTGCTGCATGAATTATTATTAAAGCACTTTAAAATTTAAAATGGAAATAGTTATTCTTAAAGGTCAAAAAAATAAAAAATGAATGTACTTAAAAACAAAAGGTATATATTGGTACAAACTCGTAGTCTTTTAGTATTGAAAATCAATCAGACAGAATTGCGGGACCCACATTTTTCGACTCCCCCATGTAATGTTGAGAAAATAGGTACCAGAAAAATGTAAAAAATGTGGTTAGATCGATGTTTGTACCTTATTCAGCTTCTAGCACCTTGAAAAATGACAAAGGAAAATTTCTTCTTTCCTTAAAAGAAGGGAAAATATTTAATTTTCAAAAAGTTCTGACAATCAATACAGTATTTCTTCAAAAAAAAAATATTTTTCTTTTTCGCCCGGCCGACATATGTATAAGCATTTTTAATTAGCTTAAAATAAAGAAAAAAGGCGTTTCATACACGCTTAATTATATAGTTCTTCAAAAAATAATATTTTTTTATATCATACAAAAAATGTTTCTCGAAGTTAAAACTTTTTTCGATTTTGTTTTGTATTTTTTTTTCGAAAAAATAAAAAAAAGCTACTTTGTTAATAAAATAATAAAAAGTGCCAAAATGGGTTTGGCATGCATTAAAGGTTATGGAATTTTAAAAATATTTTTTATCTTTTACCTACTATTAAAAAAATACGAATAATTAGTTTTTCCTTTTTGATATCTTTGAGTAATACGCCAAGAAATTTGAAATTGAATTAAAAAAATATATATACTGAGAAATAATTAAAATAATGATTTTGAAATAATTTACCTCGTTGATTGTCAAAGGCTAAACACTAAGTGAAATGGTCAAACAAATAAAAGAAAATTTTGTAGATAAGAGAGATTAAAAATTTGGATTTGTATGCAGTAAAGGGTTAAAATTATCGCTTTTCTTGAACATTTATTTAGAAAGTAAAATCTTAAATTGGTTTACTTAAAAAATTACAAAAATTATAAAACTGATATTTATTTCCAGCGCGTTGTAAAGAGGAATTAAAAAATATTTGAAATACATTCACAAACGATATGTTAAAATAATTACAAACTTTAACAGAAAGTTAAAAAAAAAATGTTAAAATTGATAATTAAATGTAGAAAATATTTTCTTGTTAAAATGAAAACATAAATTATTAATTTAATATTAAATTCAATACGTTCAAGTTTAATTCATTTTAAGAGTATCAAAAAAACTATTTTACAATATCAAGTCAAGTGTCAATATTTATTAAAATATACATGGTGTAAATTAAACTTAGTCTTATGACATTGTCTTTTGTTCGTATTATCTAGGTTCTAATGCACATTATTATTTAAATTCTATAATTGGTTTCATTTGAAGGTTAAAGAAGCTGAACGAAAACCATACTGGTAACTGCACCTATCATAATTCCCACACTAAGGGCTGCCGCCATTATTGAAGAAGCCATCTCTTTTTCGTGTTGCATAACGGATCTAAATAAAAATTAGATTTAAAAATACGTTACATAGTTTTAAAGTAAAATTTATGTTTGGATTGTTGTTGAACAAACAAATTAAAAATAACAATTTATGTATAAATTGGCGAAGACTATGCCCGACCCGACTTGCTTTTTGTTGATTGATTGTAAGAATAGTACAAATCGAAGTACTTCTACTGTTCTCACAATCAATGATTCAATATATTACACAAAATATGTATTGTTTGTATATTTGATCATTTGCAATCTTAGACTTGCCTAAATTATGCCAACCTCAAATGGCTAATTTCAAATATAATTCTCAAAATCCAAAAATAATAAAAGTATTTTATTTATCTTCTTATTTTGGTTTGTTATGAAGTTTGACAAGTAAAACTTAAAAAAATTATAAAAATTTACTTACTTGGGTGCCATTACGAGAACCATGTTTGTAAGATATCCGTTACTTATAGCAAATAATATCATCATACCAATAAATACCACATCAGAGTGGACTACAGTCGGTAAGAAGAAATGATTTGAATTTGACATCATAAAAAGGGGAATGAATATAACTCTCATAATTGTAAACAAAAGTAACAAATGAGGATCGTTTCGTGGCTGAAATACACTTAATAATAGTAAATAGTTCTGAATTTCATACATTTTAAAATTAAGATTACCTTTTCTAATATTCCTGCAAATATACGACCCAAATAGTCACCAGAATTAAAACATAAGTAATTCGTCACTGGCATAAAATATACATCTAAATAAAAACAAATAAAACGTTTTTTAAACCTAAAAGAAAACGCTACGATTTATTTACCATTCCATAAGTGTTTTTTTCCGGAACCCTCAGACTTCACAATCTGTGTAATAGCTGGATAAACTGATAGAGTCACTGCGAACACTGTGGTCACACAAATACTGTAAATATATACTTTTCCAAAGACTTCCATGAAATTAGGCTTTAAAATTAGTCCCGACTTTGGTATCGATGGGTCATTTACATTTCTATTCATATGATACTTGAAAAATTTTTGGCGCTCCATAATTAAGTAAGTGATGATTGAGAGAAAAACGTTTAAAATACCAATGGAAAAGTACAAAAATGCTGTCGTTTTAGGCGAAGCTCCAAAAGTAAGCGCAAGGATAAATGCAAGTGCACAGAATATTCCTCCCAATGCTTGACCACTGACTACTGCTGTCATATATTCAGATGGAAAAATACCAGCCATACCAAAAAGTCCACCAGACATCACAGCTGAAGAAACTAAAAGAAAATTATTTAAAACAAAATTATTTGAAAAAGTAGTAAAACTTCAAGTCATAGAGAGCTTGTTAAATCCAAACATTAACATTGTGTTTTCGCAAACGAGTAAAGGTGAGTTGGATTTTTGCCCAGTTCTTTCACAATAGAATTAGTTTCCGCTTTATTTTAATAGACAATTCTGTAATATTTCTTGTGACACCCATCCTGTACAAATTTTCCGTAGACAGTAATGAAGTCGCAACCCATTTAACACTGATGTAATTTATGTGTTTGTGTATTATTTTTACAAGGAATGTTCAGACAAACAGTAGAAAACAGATTAACAAAAATAGGAAGTTGCCCAAATCGAGGAAGCATTTTTAAAAAGTTGCACTTATAGAGTCAAGACGTGCTACAAATCAAATGTTGCAAAAATCGAGGAGTTGCACGAATCGAGGGTTACTAAAATTGAGTTCATACTGTAGTTATGGAATAAAATTGAGCCACTGTGAACAAACTAGGCCTTAATTGTATCTTAAAATTGTCTTTCAAATAAAAGGATTTAAACTATATAATAACAAATAAATTCACCGATGGTATTTCAGGAAGCAGTATTTTTGGGAAACCTAAAACAACAAAACAATTTGTTCAGTAAATGCAGTTAACTCTCCAAATCTGGTGGTTTAACTTGAGCTTAAATTTCACATTGCACTGATAATTCGGCCTAAAGGTACTACAATAGCTACTTTAGTAGAAAGAAAAGTGAGATTTTGAAATCAAATAATAGTATTTTGTAGTGTTTTGAAAATGCAAAATTTTGTCTAATGATTCTATATTCTATCTTACTGCTCCTTTTAAAAACAGGAGCCGAAATAAATAAAGCAACGTAATCGCTCGTTTGGCATGAGATAAGCAAATATAAATTTAAAAAAACAATATTTCAATATGCCAATTTTTATTGCCAATAAAGGCACACACAATGCAGTTAAATAAAAAACAGTGCAATTTGAGATTAAATAAAAGTAAAAATATTTACAAAGAAATTAGAATACATATTCATAAAAATTTATTTTAATTGAAATTTCAGTTGATAGGGGCTTTCAACCTCATAGAACAGAAAGATGTACATTTCTGTTCAGAATTGGTCATTTAATTTTCGGACAGAAAAGATAACAAAAAATGTATTTTGTATTTTCTTGAATTTTCGGTTTGGCGCTTATACTGTTCTTACACTCACCGATTCAATTATTTAAATGTAAAATCTTAAATTTAAATACCTAAATACGCATGCGGCCTAAATTTTTGTTTTTAAACAATGGCACTACGAGGTAATGTTTTTTTTCGTTGTTAAAACCTGGTATATTAAAAAGGTAGTTTTTATTTCAATAATGATTGTCTTCAAAAGAAAACATAAATCAATCACACCTCAAAAGATTTGCGAAATAAATAGATTCATCAAATTTGTTCCTCTTTGTCGTCAAAAAATTGCATTAAGTTTTTGACAGTTTTTCCACTCTAGGAAAAAAGAATTTTTTGATATCACTTCGCATAAATGCATAAACTAGTCTTAACCGATTCAAGTGAATCTGTTCATAAGCTATATAATAATTATAAGCTTATCGAACTTGGAGCCAGTTAAGATAATTTTCTTATTTTAAGCTATTCAGAAAGAGACTTGTACAATGTTTAAAGGCTCGGATAAAAACAAGAAAAAATCGTATATGGTGGGTATATTCTCCACCGTTTAGATGGGAGGACAAACTTTTAACTAACTTATTATTAAAATAACATCAACATACTACATACATATGTACTTTTTTGGTAAAGTTATAAACGGATTTCATCGGCATCGCAGTGTAAAGAAGCACGAAACCGTATAAAATATACTTTAAAACACTTAGTTGAATCGACCATAAGATATGTATGGTATTTTAAGAGAATGACGTCACTTTGTGTTAGACATGTCTTTATTTTAAAAAGTAGTATAGTAACATTCAATTTCACGAAATCAGTAATTATTTTCGTGACCAATACCCTTCTAATCTTTTTCATTTCTTTTTGGATTAAGTCAATTTAGGAATGAGCTACAGTTGGTCAATTATAGGGTCAGTAAATCTAGTAATATTGATCTTATTATAATTCTTTGTATTTTTCTCAATGGATTTTACAGACAGTTTATGGTTTTGATAACAAAAAACTTGTTGCTTATTTACCGAAGGGTACATTTCAAAATTGGAAAAAAGGAAATCATAACACAAACAATAATATTATATTTTAACTTACTATTTATTACAACTACCATTGCCATTGTCATTAAGAAAAACTGATATTGCCAATGATCAGTATCGACTTCTACAAAGCCTGTCGTCATTATAAAAACCAGGAATATAACTGTCATAGTTCCTAGCATCTTTAAACGCTGTGAAACATGGTGACCATAGACAGCATTAAGTATAAGAAATGTCATTCCACTAAGCGAGGCAGTCAATGTTAGATAACAGGTAAAGTTCTGCTGCATCGATGTACGCGGAGGATCTGGATCAGTGCCGTTGTAAGTTGTATTACGGAACTTGAACAACCAATACTAGAAAGAGACAAGAAACAAAATAAAACAAACAGATTTCGAATAGGTACTCGTATAATTCTTTACAACAAAGAAGCTTGAGTCATCTGATTCTATTGTTTTTGCAAAGATAAGCGGGATTTTGAATAGTTAATATTTATTTTGCTAATCTCTGACATGGTTTGCAAATTGTTTTTTTTTTTGTGATTAATTAATATGTTTTTTACTTTTGCGCTCTACTATAATAAAATTTAATTGCTATTGTACTTACGTCCTCTGCCGTTATAAAAAAGTTCCAAGGAGCCATGGTAGCAGCTCCGAGTAGGTAGAACACCAGATATGTAAAATTATATTTGTCATTGGGTCTAGCAACATGTTGAGATAGGATTACAGAGTCATAGTGCTCGGCTGCATCGCGGTCCACTGAAGGGCCACCAAATCTGTTGTCAAGAATATCATCTTGGACTTCTTCATTGTGCACAAGAATCTGGTTGTCATCGTTTGTTGATGGCATTCTATTAACATGGGCGATAGCTTTTTTATCTCCAAAGTTGTCTAATTGCCCCTTACACTTACGCAGATGAATATTGTCGTCACGCAACAAAATAGTTTAGTTTTTAGTGGTTATCAGTTGAAAATTATTCATCTACTGTTGTATCGAGCTCCAAATTTTTTCTCAATTTTAATAAACGTGGATGAAGTTATCAAATATTATTTTGTGTAAGCAACGGAATTATAGATGATAACTTAGAATGAAATGACACCTAGCAAAACAAACCACAAAGACGAACTAATAGGCTAGGCAGTGGCAGTGTTGTTTTGATTTTAATTTTTAACAGAAATAAGAAGAGAAAAGCAAAAATAAAATTATGACAGCTTAGCACTTGAAGGTTAACAGATGTTTATATTGTAAGGTTGGTTCATATTTTCTGAGACAGATGTCGGAAATGAAGTTTCAGAGAATTCAGAAGGGGGTGCACTTATTATGAGGCACAAATAATTGAGGAATTTTTACAATTTCAACTTCCAAAAATACACATATAAGTGAATAATGTTTGCGTCTTACTTTAACCTACTACAAATTTTTACCTCACTCCGTTGTACATATACAAATTTGCATAGTATTCTCGTGTGTGGTAGGGTCGTTTGAGGCCCCACTTGTATATAAACAGAAACCCGACGTGTGAAAAGTGTTCATGAGAGTACTATGGAAATTTATATACAATAAGGGTATTCATGCAACGAGATAATTTTCCGTTTTGCAGAAAGATATAATTTTCCGCTTAACGTTTGCATGAGCACCCCATAAAATTCTTGCATAAATGTGAGAAACTGAGAAATAATCAGCTGTCACAACTAAACGTCACAAATTACTTCTCGAAACTTTATGAGGTTTATCTTTGTATATGAAAACTATAGTACTATCATGGTGGAAGTCGAATGGGGCGACATCTAGTTTACCTATGCAACCCTTACTCTTTTTTTTTTTGCGGAGAGCTTATGGAGGTTTTAAATAATATTTATTGATATTTTTTGGATGCAATTATCCAAAAAATAGTCTACTCTTGCCCCTACCACCAATTTTTGACGCTTAAAGACTCCCCAAATCGAATTTTACACCACACATTTTGCAGCGCCACCACCAGGACCTCTGCAACCCTAAAAAAAACTCGCCATGATAGTACTATAGTTTTCATATACAAAGGGTTTATTTCTTCACTTTCTGCATCAATTTTGTGAGATAAAATTATCTGGTTTGCAGAATTTTTTTCCCATACAAATTTTGACAGCTCGTTTCTGCGGAGATAAAATTATCTGGTTTCTGCGTTTATCCGAGTTTTCTACCGTTGCATGAATACCCCTAATGTAATCCATACAAAGAAATAGTTTTAAAAATGACTAAGAGATGTCGGTCGTATGTCGGTCGTAGTTAGCAGGGAAATTTAAAAGGGAA
Source organism: Syrphus vitripennis (assembly GCA_958431115.1). NCBI lineage: Eukaryota > Metazoa > Arthropoda > Insecta > Diptera > Syrphidae > Syrphus > Syrphus vitripennis. Next base: position 148,291,302 of record OY288108.1, on the reverse strand, counting down.
ATTTTAATGGCATTATTTCAGAGATTATATTTGTAAGATTGTATCACCCATATTCATATTGATAATCTCTGGTTTAATTTATTTTGATTAAAAATTATTTCTTAATATTAATGAAGAGCGCCAGCAATTTCTAAATAAATCTATATATATAAAAATGAGTTTGTTCGTTTGTGCTCTCATAAATACCGAATGAGGAAACATATCAACTTCGTTGTTCGGTATGTGATTTGTATTCACACGTAGATGGTTTTTGTTAAAAAAAAATTTTCTAGCAAAGTAAAAACATTAAAAAATTTAAATTTTTTTGATTTGAACAAATCCGCTACACACCAAACAATGAAACCCGCTACACACCAAACAAATGTTATGCCTTTTGCTGTTGGCTTCAGTGAGCGGGAATCAAGTGGAATGAAGAAACACAGTTCTGTGCAGCGTGCATGTATTTGTGTGAGCATCGTATGTCGTACACTGTATATCCTTCGCTGTTGAATGCAAAGTGAAGTAAATGGAAGGAGAAGCCCTGCAAAGCAGGCGAGGGTTTAGCTAGTTTCTAATATAAAAAATAATTTAACATTTCAAGATGAAGCCAAAAAATGGATCCCATAAAAATGGTATACAATGTAACCACTAGGTGTTCTCAATAAAACTCTTCAAGCAATTTTATTGCAATAATACCTATAAACAAAGCCTTAACACGAAAGCGATCACGGTAACATAATTAGTTTTATGATATAATACCAAAAAAAATGTTTTATTTTTACTTTATCTAAAAATAACTCATTGATTCTACCGTCTTTACACTTCACATTTTTTGAATTGCCAAAATGTCATTTTTGCAGTCGTGGTACAAACAAAACTCAATTTGCAGGGTTGGGTCAATTTTAACTGAATTTTTATTCGTATTCTGACTTCCAGGGGGCGTCAATAGTTTTCGCGAAAAGTAAAGTTAAAGTACAAAAGTGAGAAATACCTACTGATTTTGTTACCATGTTTAAAAGAGGTATTGAAGCGAGCTTTAAGATCGCTTCGCCCCTTTGTATACCAGTGTTGAGTTGAAATGAGCTTCAACCGACTCGACTCCGTGCTGAAAAACCTGAGTTAAGGAGTTGGTAATGCAAAACTGTCTGGCGTTAGTGTGAGTGCAAATAATTTGAACACATGACTCACTTATACTCTACCTGCATTAATAATATAGTTTGTTTTGCATAGTATTAAAATAATTAGTCACAGCACTTATTATATTTTTTTTTAATATGAGATGTTACAAAACATTTTGCCAACACAAGTGAACAAAAAACAATACTGTAATGACATGAGAGACGCCAGCAGCTGTCATCTCAACATCTTTTCAACTAAACTCTAACTGGAGTACTCAACTCAGATGACGAAAAACCTGGGTCGAAAAATCGACCCTAATCCAACTCGAGCTCTCGATTCTGCTTGTAAACATGGTATGTATTGACACTTGATAAGTTGCTTTCCACGCTCTCTGGAAGTCAGCACACGAACCCGGAATTGGAGATAGATTTTTTTTTCGATTTACGGTTCCATGTATTTCCCATAAGAAAAAACCAGAAAAGAGCTCGAAAAATATTAACTTTACTAATAAAATTTATATGAACGGGTATTAATGTTATGATTGTAAAAGTATTATAAAATGTGTTTATTTCTAAATCAGGTGCAAAATATATCAAAAAACATAAATAATCATGTGTAATTTGTCCTCAAAAACTGTGAAAAATTGCAAGGAAACAACAACAAATTGGTACTAAAAAAAATTGAAGCAATTTTGGTTCGATTGAATTGTTAAACTTTGTGACTGATTCTCAACAATTGTTGATAACCAAAACACATATTCGTGATAAACAATAACAATTAGTGTGAAAAACAATATAAATAAATAAAGAAACAATTAAAAAAATGTAAAAAGAAAAAAAAAACATATGGTTTGTTTACACTTTTTGAGGGCAAATTACATACTGATTTGCAAATAAACGCATTTTATTATGCTTTCACAATCATAATATTGATACCCGTTCATATAAATTCTTTCAGTAAAGTTAATATTTTTCGAGCCCTTTTCTGGTTTTTTTTTTATGGGAAATACATTGAACGTCAAATCCAAAAAAAATCTATCTCCAATTGAGGGTTCACGCGTTGACTGCCAGGTGCCGTGTTACCAAGTGCCAATAATCTCGATCATCGCCGCGCCGTCATTTACAAAATCAAATTTTAACAATCAATATTTTAAAAGCCAAGATTGTATTTCGATCATTAGGGACTAATTTTTAAAAACGGGTGCTTGTAAACATTTTTGAATTTTAAAGATTGGTATTGGCAAATCATGAAAATGTTGCGCTATTTTGAACTTTTTCGGTTGATATTGATGATAATTAAGATAAATTAGATAATAAATCAATGCAAACTAAAGTGTGGCAATCAAGAATCTTTGATAATACATCATTGTTTTTGTTTATTTATAGTTTCTAATATTTCAGATAGCTATTTTTGAAATTAGAATAAGGTAATGTACCGTTGATTTTTAACCCTTCTTCAAAGAGTGTAACCAAACCCGAACTTAAGCTCACTAAAGTTAAATATTTATTTATTTTGTACTTATTTGTTCAATTGCCAATTTATTCTTAAAAAAAGTAACTTAAGCTTAAATTCAAATCAAAATTAATAAAACAAAATATTATAATTTTTTTTTTAATTCAGACTTTACAAATTATTTTTTTCGGTATAAAAGGTGACATACTAAAGATACAAAGTATGTACTTTTATTGAATGTGAGGAGCTTAGGAAAAAAAAGGCGACTTTTCAATTTTTTGTGTTTTGTACTTTTTTTAATATGGTTCTCAAATTAGAGTTTTGGATTTGTTCAATAATTATTAATAAACGAGAAAAATCTTTAGAAGGCACTCACACTTTAATTCTTTAAAAAAAAAAATACAAATGAGAATTGGTACGCCTTTGTAAGTTAAAGTTAAATTAAGCAAAATTGAAAAGTTTGAATCTAAAAAAAAATTATTTTTGAATTTATTTTTGAAAAATGTAAACAATACATTTTTGAAAATTTGAGTATGCAATTATAGTTTAACTTTTTAAAATCTTCCGCCTCAAGACGAGAACGAGGATGGCAAAAATTTCAAAAACCAAAAAACACAGTACTAAATTCTGAAAGGCCTGATTACTGGGACAGCCTGCATTGTAACCTCTAACTCAAGGCGTTATCATTACCTACGAGTAGGTTTACTACTTCTCACATGATGTAACCCATGCATTATGTATATGTTTTAAGAACTTCCATCAATGAAATGTTATACTTAATTTTCAAATTATTTACAGACTTATGGATATGGGTAACTGTGGCGTATGTGGTATATTTCTTATGAATTAATTTTTTAAAAGATGTTATTAAATGTTATTTGTATATAATTTAAAACTATTTATTTCCATAGTTATTTCAAGGATATATTAAATAGCGGTTTTACTCTGTAGTACCTCTATCTAACATTAATTATAATGAGTTACCACTATCATCAGTAACCTGTTGCCAAATACGAAATAAAGCAAAAAGATCGTCCATTCTTATACAAAGTATTTATCGGATATAATACTGGTGGACATGGCACCTTCACAGAAAATTCAAATAACTTCCAAGTTTATCCATACGCTCTCCGGATCGGTTTCGATTCCCATTTTGATTCTAGTCTTTCCACCCAGAAAATTTGCTAATAACTTTAGCACAGCTGCCAAAAGGGGAGGAGCTAAAGCAAGAAACATGCTTCATATCTTTTAATTAAAAACACAATTCGCGCTTATACCAACTGTGAATGCACAGCAAAACGCGTAGGATAACACGGTACAGATAGCCGCAAGAACCCAACTGTCTGGCCGATTATTTATTGTCTGTGACTTTTTGTGCCACTGCCATATCCAATAGTACAGCAGCACACAACCATTCCGAATATTAAACAACCCTGTCTTGCACGGCACCATAAACGGCACCATAACTATACTCGAGAAGGTGTATCTTTCCTGCTAGCTTCAGAAATATGCCAGCAATATTAAATTGGGAATTGCACGCCCATGCCGCTGTCACCAGAAACCCTTCTGTTCAGTTTGGCTTTGCAGAATAAGGTTTATAGTTTGCCGCGAATCAACTGAGATGTGGACATCTCCCTCATGGACAGATGGGGCAATCTAGCTGCTCCGATGTATTCTAGTAATGAAAACGTTTTTGAAAATAATAAATTCTCGTTTTTCTCCCATTTGTCCTTGCATCCTGCATCTGTCTTTAAAATGTTAGATGATTTTTTACATTTGTGTTGTTTATGTTTTTAGTGTTTTGTTGCAACGAACATTTTTTCTTCTTTATTTTCAAATATTCTCAAAGGGAGATGCACTTCAGAAATATTCTATCACATTAAAGTTAAAAATTATGAAAAAGCCTTAAATTCCTGTGTTTATTGACAAAACAAAAAAAAAAACGTATTGTTTAGAGTGATTTAGGTAGGAATGTTAATTTTATGGACAACGAAAAACAAATTAAAGAAAAATGATTTATCTTGCGTTTTAGCTTAAATAAATGTATGTAGGGTCGATAGTTTTCGTGTACCTACCTTTATTCAAAAATAAAAGCGACCACCAACTTAAGGTGTTACTCGTTTAAGATCAATCATGAAGGTATTCGATTCAAAATTGTTATTATGTTTGAACATTTTTATTTCGGTTTTAGTTTAAAAATTGAGTTGTGAATTTATTAGATACCACGGAAAATTGATTGCTGTTTCTGGAGCAGCTGATGTTCTTTCAAACATATAGTTCAAAACATTTTTCAAACATTGTACTGACTATTGATTGTAAGGAAATTCAAATGATTTTGTTCATATGAAATATTAAATCGCTCCAGTTTCTCCTACCTTCTTTTAAATTAAGTTCACATTTTAATTTCATCCTGCGCTATTCATACAAAGTAAAAATGAATTAAATAAATTTTCCCCAGTCTTAAAATAGGCAAAAAGATCCGACAAGATAATGAAATTCATAGCTTAACTTCAACAACAATTGACTTTTATTTGGGCGACAGCCAGAAGGATACGATATCTTATACAAATGAAAATGCCAACGACACACTCTGCAAAATTAGCGCCGCCGATGAGTACATTTTGTCAAGCTAATGAAAACTTAGGCCGTTTTTTATTCTCCTTTTGAATTTCAAAGATTTTTTTTCTAGCAGACCTTGATTTTTTTTGTTGATCTATGGCCCTACCTGAGGAGCTCAGTTTCTTTTATAGTGTCAGGAAATTCTGGAAGCAGGATATTGCAAATTTGTTAGACGTACTTTTCTCACACAGAACAAAAAAAAAAAAAAAAAATGGGTTGTCTTGTTGTGTGTACAATATTAAAATTTCAAATTCAAAAACATTTTTATGCATTGTGGTGACCAAGTTGATCCCAAAGGTTTTTGTGGTAGATGACTTTAGTTTTTTTTTTTGCTGTTTAGGGTTGGCCGCTTGGGACACATCCCCTAAATGGACAGTGCAGATAATAGGTTGCTCTTCCCCGAAAAGCCACTTAAAAAGTTTTCGCTCAACATTTTATTAGCATATCATTTCATATTTATAAGCCCGAGAAGTCGAAGCTGCCGCAAGAGAACATTTTCAAACTTTACCATAGTCAGTAGCCCCCCCTTCCCTGCCTAGATATACCATACCACCAGTGCAGTTCCAAAGTCAGTGCCAATCTGCCAACCCCACCCTGTGTGTCCTTTTCGGGTTTGTTATTTCTCTTATTTTCTCATTTGCGTTTTGAATTTTTTTAACCTTTTTCAATATTTATGTAAATAAATATGAAATATAAATGAAGTTATGATTTGGGTGGAGTTATGAGAAGACGAAGCATAAGTTTCTCAAAAATCGAATTGGGTGTAAGTACGAGTATATATTATGCAAACCTCCCTATATGCGGTTGGAGTTTGTTTTATTTTGTGCTCTTGACAAAGGACACAATTCTTCTGGAAATCAAGCTTAATATTTTGTGATGATGTAGGTGGAGTAGATAGCTATACAAAAGTGTCGATTGTTCGTTTGAATTCTTTTGTATTATAAACATTTGAATTGAGCGCCAATAATTTTGGAGGGTTTGAATAAATTTGCAAAAAATTATTATAGCGATCTCAACTGGAACGTAGATAGAAAATAATGCCGGTCTTTCGTCTTTGGTCTCATTTAACTTTTTATTAGATAAGTCAATATTTATTTTGCTCGATTTCTTTTTTATTTTTAGGCAATGGTTAAGTCCTAGAAAAAATTTCAAAATTCTTACATAAACATTTATGTACAAATATATTGACGAAAATGGAAAATTGTCATTGGTTTCTGAAGCAACATGAAAATTGTTAACATTTTTACTATCTCTAAAAAGGCTCTAATTTCAAGTCTTATTTTTAAGTTAACTAATAAATTGATCAAGCATTTCAAGGACTAAAAGTTATTGAAATAACTTTCAAATGATTTATTTTGGAAATATTTTTGAAGAACACTTCCAGTGACCCTTACCATTCCTCTAAAAAAGGAGAACGTATAATACAAAAGCTTTCAAGTTATTTATTTTGCTACTGTCGGTTGATAATTTTTTTGAAAGTAGTTGTTTGAAATAATCTACTTTTCGTGTTTTACGACTAGCTTTGCAATTAGATACATACTATATCCATGTATGTATGTATGTATTTGTTTTTTGTTCAAGAAATCTGGAACATTGAAACTGGAGAATACACCTTTTGTCCTAATGACATATCTTTTATTGCCACATATATGTAATAGGTTCCTATATATAATTTTATAATGTCACGTTCGGGCGATTTTATTTCATCAAATGACAATGAATCCTTGGGGTCAGTTAAGTGTCGGCTGGCTCAATATAATAAAATATATAATGGTGACATGGAGAATTTAAGCTGGGGTCATAAAAATATTAGGTACATTTCACACGCCAAACAATGGAACACCACTTTTGCATGCATGCGTCCCATTTTATTACACCTGTGCTATGTCAACATTATTATCCTTTATACATTGTTGTTGTTTTTGTTGTTATTATTAACATTGCGATTCTTATATTATGATTTCTGCCTATGACTATATGTATGCTGCGACATTTGCTTGCTTTGTAATTTTATTGCTTGGAAAAGCGTCGTTTATTTTCGTTTGTTTTTATTCGGGCTTATTGTTACTAAAAAAGGTACACATTTCTTTATTCTTTAATACATATTTGTATATATGCACATTACTTTTGTATCTTAACATTTTATATGTTCTACACTGAAAAAAAAAAATAAACAGAATTTGTTTAACTGACTCTGGATCTAAGTTGACTAAAAAAAAGGTTTCGTCACGAGTCAACATTAGATGTTTTTCTGATTTAAATTTTGTTTGCTGTCATTGTAATATACATACAATATATGTATGTACATACATACTTACTTCTTTGTTTTTATTGTTTTAATGATTTCTCTATTTTGCTTTATAAATATCACGGACACAATTTAATTCTGACACTCTCACTATTTAAAGCTGTGATCGTTTTCAAGTCCGGACTTCTAACTCAAATTTAGCATATTTTTCAATTACCTTATCTAAACAGATAAATAGTTTGAGTTAATCCCAAAATAATGAAATTGATTAAAACTATTTTTGAAACAATTAAAAATGCTAAAAACGAAATTGGAGTTTGCAGATGACCAGTTGCACCAAAATCCACTAAAACCAATTTTATCGATTTATCGACCTGATAAATTTTTCTGGGTTGAACCGATGGCCTCAACTATTTGACCATCCCTGGTTAATATCATCTGTTTTTTTAAACTTAACGAAAGAGCTTAACCAGTGCAAGTGAAATAGCAATACCATAAAAAGCTGAGTATTGGATATATGTCAAAATACACATAGCACAGGTGTAATAAATACAATGTCAAAAAAGAATAAGAAAATGATAGACGTGTTGATACCAATGGCGTTTTCCATTGGCAATCTAAAAGTACAAAAAAGCATTCTGAATGCATTCAATTGGGCAAAAGTGACAGTTTTGACTCTGAAAAAGAAGAGAATTACTCTTCTGGATTTGAAATCAGAAGCAAAAACAGAATCACTCACACATTCAAAAAATTAAATGTCACGCTTGATAAATGTCATTGTGCGAACTGTAAAGTGATTGCTTGAAATACTAATACAGTCAATTCTGACTGTAAAACCAATCCAGGTTGCCAACTTATTGAAAACGCCATAAGGGTATTTCGTTAAAACTCGCTTTTCAAATAAATCTGGGGGAAAATGGCATTTTTTATTTTCTATTTTCATAATTATTTTAAATTTTGGCAAAAAACGGTCAGAAAATACTACCTAGCTTTCCATTTCTTTTGTTTAACTTTTAGTTTTTGTTCGCACCAATATTTCCTAAATTTTATTTTCAGTGTCTTGTGTTTTATATTTCTTGTGAATATGTGTGTTCCCAAGTATATTTCTCAAGAAGGATAATGTGCCTTCACGCTTTATGCACAACATTTAGTCCTTTTTATATTATTCTAAATGATATTTGTGCTCCTTTTTCGTCGTAATATAACGCTTGGGACAAATTATTACCTTCAGCGATAAACTATAACGTATTTATCTAATAACAATTTGAATTTAAGATTTTAGGAAGTAAGGAGGTAGGTATGATATTATAATATAAATACTTGTATATTTTTGTGTAGGTATATTTGCCTTCGTTTGGTCTCGGTTGTCGAACTCAATAAGAAGGAATAACTCAAGTAAATAAGACTGCTTTGACATGCGATCTATACTCTCCAGGAATCGTTTTATGTTGCCAGAGTGTTCGCAAATACTCAATTCATATTCCCAAACACAATTGAGGAAAGTGCTTGTTTTGGTTCGACTATAAAAGTTCAGTTTTATGGCGATTCGCCTGGCTGCCAATTCAAAAATTAAATCGTAAATTTTGTGACTTATTCATATCGTCGTCGTCGTCGTCCTCGTTGTCGTAGTAGAACATAGTCGTGCAGTGTGGTTATGCTACATGATATGGTATGGAAACGCTGCATACTCATAAATTTCCTATATACCCCCTTTCATGCCCCGTTCTCCGATTACATTCGAAATCGACCGAACAATATACTTTGCCGAATATGAAGGCATCTCTATACATGATGCATACTCATGTGTATATGTAAAGTATTATGTCCTGGTCCTGGAATGCGTCAAAGGCATAAATCACGCTGCTTTTATTTGTTCATCTCTGACACTTGTCGGTACACAAACAAAATGAACAAAGTTTTTTTTCTATATATTATAATACCGTGTCCTTCGTCACGGAGCGAAGGTTATTTTGTTATTTCGAAACGAACCTGTGCTTTGAATATTTTGCCAAAATGTTTGATAAAATCAAAGTTTTTTTCTTTATAAATTAACACCCCGACTAGAAATGACTTGGGGATAACCCAGCCTATACATCTGGACCTAATTGGGTCCCGAAGAGGTACGCCCAATAGGGAAATCCCAAGAAGGCCCCAATTAGCCCCCATTCGGGAAACCCCACCGCAAAAATAAAAATTTTTAGTTAATTTTTCCCAATTGGGATCTGAGTGGGACCTAAGTGGGTAAACCCAAAGTAAAAACAAAAATTTTTAGTCAGCTTTTTTGCGTTATACTTTGTGTCCGACCACACTTAGAAGTCTCAAAATTATTTTTGGCAGAGTACTAAGAAAATTTATGAATGATTTTTATCAAGAAGCTATCTTATTTAGAAAAAAATCACAGATAACAAATAACTCTTCAATATCGCACACCTATATTGTACACCTATATAGAACAAGTCAAGTGACTGCGACATCTCACACCCTAGCTTACGATTGTCTCTATACACACTGTGTTAGTGTACATCTACATATTATGTGTATGTGTATATTGATATGAATATGTATCAATAGTGCGACACCAAGCGGAAAAAAGGATTAAGTTGACAATCGAGAAAACGCGGTGACAAGTTACGACAGGTTCTTTTTAATTATCGAGTGTTTGTTTTTTTATTAAACAGTTTTATTGTTTCAGATTATTATTAATACTAATTTTTATTATAAACATTTACCAATGGCTATTAATAGTAAAACGTAAGTACTTTTAAAATAATTTAGTTGTGACTTTTAAGTATTTAATTGATTCAGTTATTTGTAATGTAAATGTCGTTTTTACATCTGCCATGTAATTTTTTTATATCTAAATATTTCTCTTAGGGCTCGAGTTGGGACACCCTTAATGGGGCCACTTCTAGATTACCTTATTGGGACCATCTTGGGATTTTCCCGTTGGGGCACGAATGGGATTGCCCAATTAGGGCCGCACAGGGCTTTGCGTGACATCCCTATTTGTGGTCCCTATAGGGCAACCCAATGAGGGCCCAATAGGTCGCAAAAAAAAATTTCTAGTCGGGACGTTTTGTAAAATAAATTACTTTAAAATTAATATATGCATTTGGGCTTCCCCTTTTCTCATATATACTATTTTTTGTTTCGGAGCTGAACAGTTATTGTTGAACTATAAAATAAATAGATTTCATGTAGGTACATAAGTAAGAAAACAAAATCTGACAGAAAAAAGAAGAGGGAAACTCTAAAGTCTAAACCAATATTTTAATACCCACCATGGATGGATTTTAATTCCCATTCCTATTTTGTATTTATTCCAGAAGGACCGAGCCAACTCACCCATGCTCAAGTAGAGAGATCGTTCTATCGCTGCCATTTAATCAAATCGAATGTGGAACATCAAAAAGTCATAAAAATATGTAACATGTTTGGTAAAGCGGAAAAACTCCTATCTCTTTTCTGATCGAATGAAAATAGCATGGATGTGGATGGATGGGGTTGGGGTTGGGGTTTGGAATATTTTGTTTTTTATATCATACATTCTGGTTCGAAACCAAAAATAAATCTCCTAACCACACTCAGTCATCTGATTATATAGGGTGACCCGTGTTAGATACATGACAACTCTGTGACGTAAGACGAGAAAGTTTAAAAGTTAGCCCAGGAGGCAAGCTCAGACCTTTAAAATAAAATTTTAAAATTTCATTTCGTGTAATCGAAAAAATAGTTATCACAATTATCACAATTTGTAAAGATAAAATAAAGGTGTACACTATGGCGTATATGCGCTTTCTTAAGTTGGTGCAATAAAAAAAAATGCAACTGAAAATTATTATTGAAAGGAATGTAAAGCCTTTATTATTAAGGGCAAATAAATTCTAGCTTGTCTGGAATAGTATCGATTTTTACGATACACCGGTAGGTATAGAAAAATAAAAAAATTCAGATCTATCGTAATCATCAGTAATGAGTTGAAAAATAAATAAATATGATAACTTGCTGACAAAAAAACGAAAAACAGTATAACAGTATTCTTTTAACTTTCACATTTCGTATGTGAGTCACCCTGTAGAGATAAATAAACATACTTATAGGAACTTATAGCAACGATGTATCTTTTATACACGACTGTTGTTTCCGCTCGCTTTTTCATATCGCGATAGTGTCGTTCAAAAAGTGTACTTCATATTTGCTTGACAAATGGAAAAAAAGAGAAAAAAAATCCTTCTACACAATCAACTCCAGCTCATCTTCACCATTCAATCCTTCTCACCCCACCTATCTTTGAGCATCCTTTGAACTACAGCAATAAAAAAAATTCTTCCAAAATAATTTCCATCATTTTGCGCTTTCGTTCCGTTCGGCAAAGGATAAATGACGAGTTGGCCTGGATGCTTCTTACATGTCACTTTCAAGATCCCATACTTATGCCATTTGCTTGATGGGGAGTAATACTGAACTCTGATGGGCACCTCCTCGAAATCCTTAGTAATTTCTTTTTTCTTCTCAGTCAGTCTGTCACTGTTTTTCATCTGAAGAGTAAAGTAAAAAAAAATATCCTTCCACTTTATTAAATGTGAGATTTGCTCAGAGACTTGTAAACATGATGTCATATTCTTTTCCTTCGATGCGCATTTGTGTGAATTTTGGAGTGAGTTTACCTGAACGATGAAAATGGGTTGGAAATGGCTTGATATTACATATTTTTAAGTTTTTCTTTTCGCTAAAAAAGTAGCTTACATTTTTTACTGAGCTGATGTTTTTTAATAAGTTTCATATTGAAATGGGTTTCATTTGGTAGCATTTGAGATTGTTACTTTGAATGAAATCACATCCTAGACCAATTTTTGACTTCCAGGCAATGTTATGAACTCGTTAAAAATAGCTACGCCAATCTATGTTTTATATGATACAATTGAAGTTTATACAGAGGGCGATATGTACATAAGTACGCACAGTGTTAAAATATGTATATAGTACTGTGAATTATTTTTCATCGCTATGATAAAATATGCCATTCTTTTTGAAAGAATTTTCAAAATACTTTGCCTGTTGTACTTAAATAACATTCATACCTTTTAGTTAAAATATTTTCTCTGTACTTGGGAATGACTTTAAGTATGTCAAAAATTGAAAAATAAACACATGGCAAAACCTACAAAATTCAATTTTTTTTGCAATCATAAATAATTTGTAATCTCTAAACAAAGAATAGTTTCTGAAAAATTAATTTTCAAAAAATCAATCTGACTTCTTTCAAAAAATATGTTTATTTTGAATATACTTTACATATATGCGCTCATATCAATCAATTTAATTTCGAACAATGCGAACCATTATTTTTGTAAGCTATTGTGGATCAACAATAATTCAAGTGATTAATTTCAGCAATGCATTCAATCTGTATTTAAAAAAAGCCTTTCGTATTAAACGACTGATTATTTGAATGATTTGAATGATGAATTATGAGTTTTACACAAATTAGCGTCTTAAAAAGCTCCTCATTGTTAGCTGAAGAATTTTAATCTACAAAAATTCTGGGTCCCAGATTTCTGTTTACTTGTCTTTCTGTCTGATTGTCTGTCGGTCTGTATATCAGTTCTGTAGTACTAGTGCAGCCCAAGAAACTAGACACATTTTGATCATAATTTGGCAGTACTCAATAGAGGAACTTGTATTTCTTAGCTCCAAAAATACTGATACCTCCCGTTCAAACAAAACTCATTTTCGAAATTTTCTGTGAGCTATTGTTAGTAATTAAAATTGATTGCTAAATTTATTTTGTTTTTTTTTTCAAAAAACCCATTTTATCTTTGCTTGTTATAATACGGTATTCACACCAAGCCGAAAACACGGTTTTCCCTAAAACATCGGTTTTCGATGAAAACCTAATCGAAAACACAAGTTTTCGCATACATTTTTTGTAGCTTCAGGTTTTCATAAACTACAAGTTTTATATAAAACCGGTCGAAAACTTGTGGAAACTCATAGATGAACTAAATCAAACACACCTATGGAATATTCAGCGCCCAAAAATTGACAAGAAAGAAATTGATGGAATGCTTTCAAAAGAAATTGAAAACAGCTGACTGTAAATATTATTTGAGTTTTTGATTTGTTTTGTTGATAAACTTTTTGTGATAAGTAATTTCTTTCTTTTGATTCTCATGTAAGAGTTTTCAGATAAGAAAAAGAAGTTTAACAAAATATTCATGCTTTCTTCAATTTTCTTTTTGTGTATACAAATTAGTTTAATTTGTTTAGCATTCATTTATTGTTGCAAATATGTAAACACAAATAAGTTTTTAATTTTTCAATACAAAATTTGACAGTAGTGTTGTCAAAAAATTGAAATGTCAAACGAAAACAAGCAATATGCAGTGTGAACGCATTTCGTGTTTTCGAAAACTTTTAGCTGAAAACCACGTTTTGAGTTTGGTGTGCAAAGGCTATAAGACCACATATTACATATTCAATATTTTAAAAATATTTAAAAATACAAGCTGACAGTTATTTTTTCCAGTGAGATAAGAACATTTTCTGTATCTATTCGAAATGATTAATCTGAAAATGAAACCTCAGATTAAAGTTAACCTTTCAATCATAAAACTGAACTTAATACTTCATCATTTAGAAATTGGGTGAGTAAGTTAGTCAAGCAGCTTATGTAAAAAAATTGTTTTTTTTTTAAACTTCTTGTTTTTTGGTATATTTTAGAAATTGAAATAATGAACTCTTAAACACTTCAACATTAGAAGCAAGTTGATACGATTCAGTTGTCAATCATTTCTGCGTGAATTAGTGTTTTGTTTTTTAAAAGTAAACTAACAATTCAATTAATCCGAAAGTTTTTTCTTCATCTACTTCCATCTTTGTCAACCAACATTATCTTACAGATTTTCACTAAACTACTATCTAATGATTACATCCACAAATCAGAGACTTGCAAGCGTGTCCCAGCTGTCGCATTTAGATTGCATAAAAAATATTCGCATTATTTTTATGTTTTAGTGAATGAATCGTAATTAATATTTTATGTTTTTTTTTATTTATAAACATTAAACTTACTAAATATTTTCCCTTTAATTTGAACAAACCCAAATAAAATGAAGGATCAACCAAGATGGAAGAGTATGAATAGTGTGGGAGGAACAAAAGTACTTTTGTTGCCTCAAGTCAACCCGTTGGACAATATCTCTAGTGATAACCAAAATGAAAATTAAATTCATTATTAAAGTTTTCGAAGGATGACAGCTGGAGTAAGAAATGACTTCTTTTATTATCGAGCCCGAGGTTAGCCAACGACGCAAATGGGGAGGATGGTGTGTTGTAAAATGTATAAAGATATAGAGGCCATCTTTCCATGAGAAGAAGACGGATATCCTTAAAAATTATTATGGCAGTTTTTTTTCTTTTCTATTTGGTATGGAAGTTATTTTAAGTTCCAGAGGGGGACCTATGTCAACATAAAGAACGAAAGGAACTTTTGATTAGTGCAAAATGGTTGACATTTGATGATATTTTATCTCTGAACTATATTTTATTATAAATTAATTCAATGGAATAATATTTTGAAGAAAAGTATATGGAAAAAATTAATTTGAATACTTTAAGGACTTTAAATTCATCTGTTTAATCATGAAGTAAGGAAAGAATGGAAAACTAAATGGTGAGTTTTGTTACATACTTTTTTTGTATGGAAATAATTTTTTTTTGTCTTCAGTGCCTAGATTAATCATTGTGCTCTACTACGAAACTGTGATGCCAAGTTTTCAAGTTATTTTTCTATACTCTTTCCTTTTCTTAATCCATGGATTAATTAACTCGAAAGTGATACTTGAAAATTGAAATAACCGTTTTATATTTATCAACATTGCAGATAGTACGTTATACTATAACGATATTTTCTGCATACGATATAATCCTAAAACATGAAAGCTATAAAAATAATACCAACTCAACACAAACAAAGGCAAAACATAACTTTTTACATCCTGGAAATAGACCTGCAAATTCTGTTTCCTGAACCAGTCGACCTTAAAATTTCAATTACGCGAAAATAAACAAATCTCTATGTACCTTTACAAATACCTTAGTATAGATTTTAAACTTGCCCCCTGGACTTTTTCTATTTTTTTTTCTTAATTTCACTATATCCTGCAGGAAAGGATTGAACACAAAGAGCTATGTGCCTATATGTTTGGTTTCCCAAACAACACTATGCGAACGGCACACGGTATTGCACGTCCTGTCGAATAAAAGTTGTTCGCAGTTTTAGTCTACAGAGGGAAGACTTTTCTGTTTGTGTATTTTTATGTTCATGCATTTTTTTTATTTCTGTTTTTTTTTCATCTGTTAGAGGTACACAATTGAATGATGCCTTGCAGTGTGGAGATAAACAATTGAAGTCGTTCTAGCTATTTTGATATAGATTTACCGTTAGACACTGAATGAGCGGTTATATATGCGGACTATGGCTTACCAATAGTCCATCGAACGTTAAATCCGTTTATTGCGTAATATTTGTTTACAGAATGGGTTTTGGTAAAATAAAGTCGATGAGTCAACTAAGCAACTTGAATGTTTTTTTTTAGCATACAACTAGACAAGTTATGTTGTTTACTATAAACGGCCGGAATTCATGACGTCAAACCCGCCCCAAAAAAAGGTATATGGGAGCTTTCCTTTAGTGGAGAATTATTTTTTTCGATTCTAATTCACGTTTTTCTAGCAAACTACCCTTCTCGCCAAATCGTAATTTCGTAACTGCTGACCCCCTCGCTTAGTAAAATTAATATGCTTGTAACTACACCACCTGAGATATTAAAAGATCAAACTTAAAACAGAACCAATCTTCAATAAACTATTCATTAATATAGGTTGATATTCAAGAGCTAAGATAGATAAACGTCAATTTTTATGCAATACATACAAATACAACATACCAAGGCAATTCATGCAACCACAATTCATATGAGTACACGTCATACCAAGGCATGGACCCATCATTCCCGTGAACAGTTAAAACCAAAAGAAAACAAATTAAATGCAGAAGTGAGGTATTAATGCGACCCCTTGCTTGGGCACACTATAGGATTTAGGGTGGTTGCGATGTTACTAGTATTTTGCATTTTTTCCGGGTCTCCAGGTATGAAATGTTCTTTAGTATGAAGAAAATTTCATAAAAAAATACTGTATTAAAAATAGAGTATTTTGCAGAATATTGCAAATCAGTACTTTGTTCATACAATATTTTGATGTAAAGAATTTTTGGTTTACAGAATTATGATCTTACAATTTTGCCAAACAGAATCTTGAAAAACAGTTTTATGACCCGCTCCCCATATAATTTATGAAAGATGAACTGAATTTAACTAAAATTAACAGGCGCATCAACTGAAGAGTCCAAGTGAGGTAATTGCGAAGAAACGCCAATTTTGTTGATGCTAGGCCATCTACTTAACTGATTTATTTCAGTAGTTTATAGGATTTGTATCATTGCTTGTAACTATTCTATATTCATCTTATCTCAGTCGTGAAAGTGACAGTATCTTCAATTGATGCCAATGAAACGACACATGGCGTTATTCGCTATAGAACATGACTTCCCACAAAAATTTAAAAAAATTCTTAAATTTTTTTGTTTTTTTGAGGTTATTTAATTATTAAAAAATTGAGTGTAGATGACATTTGAAAATCTTTAGCAAAATTTTAATCCTATCAAATTTTTAAGATTACAAATAAGGCGAATCTGTATTTTCTGTGACAAAAGCATACCAACTATCCTGAGTTTAAATTAATCTTTAGAGTTTTCAAAGTTATTCAAAATATTTTACTTATGCACGAATATTAATGTACACATTTGGCAACCATATTTATTTCGTTAGAAACTGTACACATAATTTTAGATTTCGACTCCTTTAAACTTTATCCACTCGAAAATTTCCCAGTGTGAATTCTTTCAAATTAGCATAAGTAAAAGGTGTGCCAGGCATTCGCATCGTACAAGGAGCTTGGCTTACTACTTCAGCATAATTCATTCGGAATAAATACCATTAACATAATCCTTCACATAATGCCATTATGTTTAAAGTGGAAATAACATTTTCCTATTACGCCATCACAAAGAGTTTAACACCATAAGTAACTAACTAACTTTTACGTATGCAAATTATTTGAAACCTACTAGTATATGAGGTAAGGGCGTTGCGTCGTACAAGTTCGCTCAACCACTCAGCCAAAAACTTCTCACTTAGGGTGGTTCACACATTGAAAAGTGATGGAAAAGAGGTTAAATTTTGGTATGCAGAATACTGGTAGGTACCTACCTACCTACCAACGGGTTTCCGTTACCAACATCAACCAACAACAGGCAACGCCAATATTAACCGACATGACGGCGACGACGACTTAGACTGAGTTTTTAAGGGTGTAAAGGTTTTTCCGGTGGGAAAGTTTTCATTTGAATGCTTTTCATTCCTACACATCCTAGGAACTTATGCATATGCTGGAGCAGTATCAGCATAGTGGTTCTCACTAGGTTGTCGTTTGCTGCAACTTGGTCTAATTTTCTTCTGAAATAGCACCTTTCGGCAACTTTGCTCCAAGTGTAACATAAGAGAGTCGTCGCTTCACATTACCAAACTTCCAACGTATGTGCATAGGGTTGGACCCACCGAATGAACTAACCTCAAAAATTCACTTGTAGCTTGTATAGGTCTCGCTGTGGCGTATACACAGATTGGTTTTGTAATATAAACGTACAATATATTATGAAGTATTTTAATCTATTTAAACCAGGTTGCCATGAGTGGATAAATTTTGCCACTTTTGCTGCTGCTACTTGTTTCTTGTACCTAAGTATATGAAACGATGATAAAATAGTATTTATTCCCAGGTTGATATAATCGTTTAGGAAACCACCTGTTTGGAATATCGATGTAAAACTTGGGGCTCTAGGTTTTTGCGGGCAGTTACCATCCAAGTTGTATCTAGTTTGGAAATCTTTTGTTTATGATACCTAGTATTCTAGCAATTTAAGGTGCAAATATATGTGGCTTGCTTTTAAATTTCCTGGATATTTTAGACTAAAAGTTTAATATTTGAAAGTGACGATTTGAAATTAAGTTTAAATTATGACTCAAATGAATTCGAAACATTATGAATTCAAAACCATAATAATTGATGTCTGCTCAGTAAAAAACAGACAGTTCATGGACAGTCTTGAAAATGAAGCAACTTGTGGGAGTTTTTGCAATGTAGCTTACAGAAAACAAAATCACTGCTAGAATGTGCCCAAGAATGGTACCAACTCGAGTATATAAACATGGTGCTTGAACCATGAAGCCAAATGCCTTGAAAAATAGTAAAAAAACGTTTTTCATCAATGCACCTGCATAGCCAGAAACGACCCAAGAAGAAGAGTGGTTAGTTGCAGCAGTCTGTCAGAACGGAGATCTGAAAGAAATGTCTGCATCAACTGCTAATGCAAAACATGTTGTTCAGGAAATGTGACTGTGACATGTAAACAAGTGTGCAATTGCTACGTTCACCGAAATTGGTTATAAATGCTAAGGCCAACTTCTTGTATATGACGACAAAATACTATGTAAGCTGGTTACAGAAAATATCCCAAGGCTTAACTGTCATAGCATTTATAACAACGAAGAAGTTCCAGGACATCACATAAGCCTAAGAAAGTAGTGCTGCAGATACACTCTTTATATTCTGGAAAAGGTGTTAGATATCGGGTTCAAATGGCTGACGATTCTCATTTCAAAGCTTATGGGTAACCAAATATTTAAAAAGTCGAAGAAAAGTTATCTTCTCCTTATCTACAAGGGCAAGACCGTTACGATGATTATCAAATTCACACATATCATGAAGAAGAATTGATCTGTAATGTTTACAAAAAGGAAATAATTTTAATTACATGTAATAATCTAAAATTACAATTTTTTTGTTATGAATACCTAAAATTCTGATTAGAAAAAATAACTTTACAGATAATACAACAATTCAATACAAAAAAAAATTACTAGGAAAATGATCTTGATCATGCTTTAAGGGCAACTGAAATGATAAGACATGAAATAAAATTGGAAATTCAGGAAATTGTTAACCTGTGAACATTCTAAAACACTTTAATCACATTTTCTTCTTAGCCACACATAGAAAAAACGATTTTATTTCGTATTCCAATTATTTGCCAGAAAACACCGATGTATGTACAAACAAAAACCGAGAAAAGGCAAGCAAAAAACAATCTGATAAAACCACTATAATTAATCCAATTCTATTAGGAATACAAGGATTCCCATTCCCTTCGATAGTCATCCTCATTTTAATTCATAGTTTATTAGGGTTCAAGCAAGTTAAAGGTTTTATCCGAAAACTGACCCAAACAAATGTTTGCTGATCATAAAAATTTAATTATATGATAAAAAGGACGAGAAAACAAATTGACTCAATAACATTCATTCGAATCGTGTTTTGAGTATATTTATTTCAATTTAACCTTAACTGTTAGCTACATTATAAACATAATGTAGTTTTTATTCGGAGGAAAAAAATACCTAAAAGATGTTTTTTAGATTTCACTACAGTCTGAAGATTTTTTTTTTTAATAAAAAATGGAATTTCAGATTTCAAGAAACCATTTTTTGCAGCCAAAAGAATTTATGGTCCACTCAAAGTAAAACATATGGATGGCCATTGGCCAGTTAACATCAGCATCATGTTCTTTATTTGACTTTGGTGAATAATTCTAGTGGCATCTTAGCGAGTGCTTGGGACGTCTGTGAAACCACATAGGTATTTTTGTGCTATCGCAAGTGTCGTCCAAGGTGGATGGAATTCTCCTTTCTGGCAAATGACATTTTTTTTTATTGAACACTCCAGATTTGATATCACACTTCATAAAATTAGTCTCTGTCCAGAGCTGGTGGGTGCTTCTTCAGATTCCACTGACTGGAGCTGTGCGATTGATGGGGTGGCATAAGAATGTATAAAATTCAAGTAGGACTTAAATTGCCACTGCCACTAGCATTGGAACTTGGTCTTGATTCAATTTATTCTACTGTTTGTGTAAGAGTGCTTGTGACTCCTTCCAAGATTGGAGCCAATAAAGCTGTCGAGCCGATGAGAATGCCCCCTCTGTGTCTTACAACAGCAGTCCATGTGTGGCATGTGGGGGAGTTAAAATTATGACCAAAGTTAGATTTGATAAAGTCAAAGTTGTTTCATTTTTCTTCGTGTTTTTGCGGATGTACATCGTTTCGAAATTCTGGCAATATTTTTCCATCGTCCTTTAAAACAGTTCACATACAGCAGCAACGAGAACAGAGCAATGGAGTTATCTAAGGCAAAAGGGGTGTGCGGATATTGACAAGGGAGAGCAATTTTTTCCTATTGAGCTTTACGGACCTTAAGTCATGATGGCAATAAAACGAAAGCTTGCAAATTGAACACAGGATGGCAGAGCGGCAGAGTATATGGTGACGACTTTTATCTCATATTTTGCAAGGACCAAACTTTCTTGTATGGCAAATCGTGAAAACAATGTTATGGTTCGTATACCATTTCTACCTTTTAGCCATATCTTGATTCGGAGGTATATATGGTTATTGGGTTTTTCTTGCGTTCAAAAACAAAGTGAAGCGCACATATAGAGCGGGTGTGTTGGTGAAGCTTTGTCTTGACGGTATTGCGGTAATTTGAAAGTTTATGAGGAGTTTAGATGAAATTGAATGGCTTTACACAAACTAGAAATGCAAGAACGTACAAAATAGAAAAACAGAAGAAAAATAAAGATGAAATTTGTTTTTATGAGGCATAAAAAGAATATTTTTTATATAAATTTATGTGCACATGTATTCATAGGTAGGTTTGTTTGTATGATATCATGTTGAAGTAAATTGGTTGCCAATTTATTTGGCGGAGCAATTTAATAAAATAAGCAATGCAAAATTTACAACGTATGCCATTTACCTGAAGTGAGTCAGGAAATTGAGATATAAAAGTATACAAAAAGAAAGTTTTCATTTCACTTTTTCATTTGTCATTTTTATTCAGCCCTAAGAAAAAATGCTACTCTCTTGTAATGATAAAAGAGAACAAATGTTTTCAATGTTGCGAATATAAATTTATATGTTTTTTAATTCTATGGGCATCTATTATAGATTTCAAAAGAAAATGATGTGTTGGTTAAATTTTCAATTTACTACTTTTTGAAAAAAAAACCTTTGTTTATTTCCATATGATATGATTTTTTTTCTTGTCATAAAAATAAGTAAATGAATTTTTAACAGAACAAATAATTGAATTGAAAATTTTATTAACACAAAAGATTCTTCTTTTCCTGATTCGTTTTCCTTTCCGCTATAATCGCCGCCTAAGCTAAAATTAAAATTTCTAGTAAATATGATTTTATTTTTCTAACTCAAAGAAATCCAAGAGGGATATAAGGTTGACTTCTCCTAAATGAATGTGCAACATCTTATAGAATTTACCACAATTTAAATGCAAACATCAGACTGAGAAGACGAGTTAAGTCCCCTATACCTACTCCCTCGGCCCAGGGCACATGAATTTCATCCAATGCGGTATTTTTTTTGTCGATTCTTTTGAGTTATATTGCCAAATGAAGTGCTTTCATGAATTATTTATTTTTCTTCCGGATAATAAAACCGCAATATTTACCCTTTAAATTCTTGATAATATGTTTTTGTACACGTTTTCGAAAGGATTATTATTATTATCATCATCATCATCGTTCCCATCTCTCTTTTGGTGAATGCCAATATCTGGTAAATTAATGCAGGAACGGCATACCTCTCAAAAGGGATTTTTTCCTCTTGTGTTGTATGTTTTTATCTCTTAGCTTTTTTGGCACGAAGTGAATACAAAATTTAAATTGATGTACAGCATTTTTCCGAAGGGCATTGGAATGTAGAGCGTTATGATAGAGATGAAGTTTCGGCGAAAATTTAAAGTTCATAAAATAAAAAAAAAAACAGTATTCTACGAATTGGATGATAATCCTTGAATTTAAAATAGCAATACATATTCTTGTGTTCAACTGTACATGTGCATTATGTAAGTATACGTACTTATACCTAACTATTTATAGACCAAAACAATTGATGAGATGGCCAGATTAAAGTTACATTTCCAGCAATTTAAAAAAAAAAATTTTTAATTTATAAATGTTGTTTCCCTTTAATTATGCAAAATACTCGTACTAAGAGTATGTAAAACTTCTTCAAATAGGGGGAAAAAAATTCATTATATTTTGTTATCGTATAATATCCTTTTACAATATTGTCCAAAGCCCCATTGATTGTTTTTGGGAGAATTCTCTTTTGAGTCTATGTACATATTGTACATACATAAGTAGAGGCGACGGAAGACAAAAATGAGGAGTGTGTGAGATCAAAGTATGCGCACTTGATTAAAAAGACATACACAATAGACAAAGCATGTATCATTACAAATCATCGAAGTTAGACTTTCATTCAGATTGCAGATTATACTGGTCAAAAAGGTTAAAACAAACTTTCCTGAAGCTTTCTGGCTTACTCAATTTTTGAAATGTTGCCGTTGGAATATATTACCGTAAAGAGTAATAGTAAGTAAAATTCTTAACGAAAAAGTTATTTTATAAACTATAATAGTACTTATGGAATTAATAAAAATTAAAATTGACTCAAAATACTGAAACGAAAGACTGCAATCAGAGTGAACAAAAAGTACTTCGTACTATTTTTCTGCGAACAAGAAGTTAAAACTGTCAAAACACCACTATTATTTGCAATTTCAATATAAAATGTGTGTTTTTGGATATAAACGTGTTTTTTTGAGAAATTCTATCCTACTTTGCTGATTTGAAAGATCATACACACTTAATTAAAAAAAGATACCAAACAGATCCATTAATAAACACATGCATATTTTGACACTTCACAATTCACCCCAAGGATTTGTTTGAAAAGAAAAAAAGCTTAAGGGTGCAAACATACTTTATTGATGAAGTTATTTTTATTGTAAGTATAATAAAAGAACTTTAATCATCTTCATGAAAAATAGTTGTATATAATTATTTTCTTTCTGGATCTGATGGATTCAATTTTAACACGTAATAGAAACAAAATTTTGGGATTTTCAGATTCAGATTTTACTATACAAGATTTGTCATACAAGAGGCTCACAGGACCAATTCTCGTTGGTGAAGTGATAAATTTGTTCAAACTTCCAATTTGCTTAGCTCGATTCTGGATGTAAATTTATGTATGTTGAAAAATTAAATAAATAAAACAAAAAATTGGATTTAATACTCTTTACACAATTTTAAATCCGATAATGCACTTCACGCTTCATTGAAGTGACAAAAAGATAAAAAAAAATATAATGGATAAATTTATGGGGTGTGTTTTTTAACATCTCCTGTGATCATGGAATTACGTAACCATATCTTTCATTTTTTTCTGCATCCGCTGTTGTCATTGCCAGTGGTTAAAACAACAACAAAAGTTAATTACGTCTCTGAGGAAATAGAACCAGAAAGTAAATTTATGTTGTTTTTTTTCTTTGCGGTTCATCCTATAACGACACTTTTACGGTATACATGAAGCTAATGTTTGTATATTGTAGGCAGTAAAAAAACGCATCCTTTTCCTACAGAAAAATAATAGGAAGGCTCTAAAGAGGTTTGTATGTATGTGTATAGGTAGCTATATTCTCTAGTTTCCTATTCTATTGCTTTACTTTCTGTGATAAGAAAAAAAAAGAATATACGAGAGTTAATTAGAAATAATGGCAAGGTGCAAACAAGACGGGCAATGAAATCCACTTTATTGCCTACATTTGGTATATTTATGAGCTTTTCTGAATTAATGGCTTATTAGTGCAAAGTTCTTTTATAACCGGTTGATCCTAATAACAATTTATTGTTATAGGTCAGGCTGATACATATTTATAAAAAACAGTAAAAGAAAAACATTAACTTGTCTACGCATAGAATCTTGAAATAGAGCAAAATTAAGAGGATCTAATAAAAAATAGCTTTAAACACAGTTTTTGAAATACGCACATAAAAAATAATAAAAATAGTGTAATGATTACTAATACCCTTTTTCACATTTATGAATAAATATTACATATAGGTAAATTGTATCCCCCTCACAAACTTACCCGTAAGAAAAAGTGTTGCAAAATAGATGAATCAGAGTAATTCAACAAAATGGTGCATATACATTTATATAGGATGATCTGTTACAATTTGGATATAATTATATAATTAGTATAAAGTGCATATACATACAACCGTATTTGGCTACTGTTTTTTAGTAATAAAACGTCTGATGTTAATTTTTTATTAGTGCTCATAGCTATAAATATAAAATTATTTTGATTTTAATCAAAACTTTGAGTAATTATGTGAGAATCAAAACAGAGCTGTTGTTCTCACAAAAATGATTCATCTTTTTAAAAAAATTATTAGATTTTTATTTTTTAGGTTAATTCCATATTTCTGGCCCATTTTGAAAATAAATATGAATTAAAATTTTTAGAGAATTACTTCTTTTCTATAATTAGGGATAGGGTAACGTTGATGAAAAAAATGCTTCCACACCCATCAATGAATGATTTACAATTTTATACAAAATTTGTCGTTTTTCATCATTTCCTGCTGCTCCCCAATTCATTTTAAAAGAAGTGTATGCATATGATTTGCATTTTTCAAAATCTCTCATATATATGCAACCTTATTTACATAAGACACAATTTAATCCTTTTGCATCAAGGCTCTCCGTATATTTGCCCACTGTATACTCTATATTTTATTTCCACAGCGACTCACAAAACAAAGTTGCATCTTCTTTAGAAGATTTCCCAGCAGGCCAAAAAAACCAAGGTAGGAAACTTACACCTACACTCTTTATCCTAGGAAAATAAAATGAATTGAATAACTTATGGCGGTTGGTTGCCTCATCCTTCTTTTTATTCACTTAGACTCTGGCATTTATGTGTGATGCTTACCGTTCGACTGGGATTTGTATTTATAGCTTACTTTCAAAAATGTAAATCATAGAGCTTTTAAAAGGAGGTACCATATGTACAGTACATATATATGTATGTATATGCTTTTACTTGTTATCTGGGCAGAGAAATATTGGTTCCTCAAAACAATGACCTGTTCTCATGAAATTTATTCTGAGCTAAAATGAAAGAATATTTCTTCCCTCACGATCCCATTTCCTTATGGAGACATTTGCTGCAACGAACTACGAGTACATTGAAAACTCTACATCTTTCAAAATTTGTTTTCGAAAATTGCCAATGGCATGCATTTGAATCTTTCATGAATATATATCCGAGCTCTCTATCGGCTATGATGATAGTGTGACCCCCCACTAGGACAAAAGAGGACTTATCTGCTCCTCTGCAAACGAAATTAAGTATTTCTACTGAGATTTTCATATACCTTTACAGTATGTATGTATTTTCGTTTAAAATGATTTGCATAATGCATATACATGCATATATATCGCACACAAGGGACAATTTTGAACCAAGTGATTTGAATCGATAAACGAATCCATTCTTAAAAATATGACAAGATACAAAATTGTATTTAAATTCACGACTCTAGAAGAACGACACTAAAAGAATGTAACATGTCTTTTCTAAACTTAAAACACAACGTAGTGCTTGTGCAGTTCTGTGTGTTAAACTGAAACTAAAATATATATCCCATCCTGCCTGAATCAATCGAGTTTTCCTGGCAATTGAATAGAAATAGTTTCCAATTGTTGTTTCTTTAAATTTGAAATAATATTATATGAGAAATGAGACTAAGGATCCGTCAGGAAAGATCCTGCAATATTTTCAATCAAACTGCATAAGGTACCTGCATATGTTTAAGAATTTCAAATTCAATTCCCAACAGACACAGACGTAGAAAGACGAGTGTTAGATCGTTCCATACTGCAATGAATAAAAAAGATATGGTTAGATGAAAAATGTTTATTTCGGAGAATTGTTATTTTCAGAAAATATAATTTTCTGTATTTTGAGGAAATGGTTTTTATACTCATAAAAATTTGAATGCTTTTTGATTGTAATTATTATTATGATATATACATACCTATATATAGTATATGATTTTGAAAATTGGAACATTCTCATTGCATACTCATAATTGTTAACAAAATACAATCACCACGTTTGTAAAATGGATTTTTAGTTTTTGGTTTTCAGCTAAATGCTTTTCTTCCTTGAAGTTATTGATGAATAATTTTTAAAAACAAAGCTCAGGTGGGAGATACAAATCATTTCAATTGCATTAAAATAAAGTTTAATTAATTAAATACTAACAACCATTTTCTTTTCCAGCTTGAGCAAAATATTAAATTATTTTTTTTATCAAAAAATGGTTGAATATTCTTTAGTAAAAAATTTAAGTTATTTTTAAAAAATATTTTAATTTATGTAACTATTTCACAATGTTAATTTCAATATTTCAATGGGGCACATTCATAGTCGTCTGACAAGTTGTTTCTTTGTCTCTTTTAAGCTAACCTGGAGTTTGTGTTATTCATAGACAATTTAGACCCGGGTTTGGACCAAACTGGAGCTCAATCCTTGAAAACGGTTGACTCTTTAACTAACTTGTTTTTTTTCTTCTATGTGTCAAAAAATGGATTGGATTTCAATGGATTGACAGGCAATAGTACTAAAATTGTAGTAGAATTCTGTTTTTATAGCAGTTTCTAACCTGTGTGTTAACTTTAGACTCGGACTCGGGTCTTAAGTTTGACTATGAATATGCCCCAATAACTATTTATATATTGACGAAACGATATCATCTTTAGTAGCCAAACTCATGTACGAAAATATTTTCTGATGACATAAATTTTCTTCTTCATTATGGATGTCACTTACGAGAACAAGTAGATGCAAGCCTGATTGGGAGATGACCCATTTTTTGTGCTCCAAGTTTCTGCATTAAAATCTGGAAATCATTCTGTGTTTTTAATGATAAAAGTTTTTTTCCTCCAAATGTTAAACTCGAAATTACTTAGAAAATATTCTTTGTTCTATAAAGATTGTGTATTTATATATACTATATGTAGTGAGATGTTAATTTATTTGTTAGTTATGCAACTTTCAAAGTTTTCTTTAAATCTGAGCTCAGTTGTGGAGATGTTCCCTAATGAAACTTCGAGAATCAACTTGATTAGGTCTTAATTTGGGTCGGATATGACGCATTTCCTGTCCTCACTTGTTCGTTAAATAAATACATCTACCTAAAAAGGTGTAAAAGTGAATATTTTATCCCTGTTTCTAGAATTGAAGTTTTCATGTTAGTTCTTAACTTATATGCTGTGAGTTTTTGATTACCATTAACTCTGGTCCCTCATCAA
Organism: Syrphus vitripennis; assembly: GCA_958431115.1. NCBI lineage: Eukaryota > Metazoa > Arthropoda > Insecta > Diptera > Syrphidae > Syrphus > Syrphus vitripennis. Next base: position 148,263,453 of record OY288108.1, on the reverse strand, counting down.
AAAACCACAGCTCAAATGGGTTTTCCTTATAATCCTATCAGGTCTTGTGGATCCATTTTATTCATATAAACTGGATGGTGGTGCACAGGGCACTAATTTTATAGAGATTTTGGTTCATGAATATTCAAAAGAACGCACCTATCTCCTATGTTCCTTTTCGGAAAATATTCGATATCGGCTTGAAAACTCAACTAAAGTTATGGGATTGTTATATAGGGGTAAGAAGAAGTTATATAGGTGGAGGATCGTTGGTTGACGACGATGACTATAACGACGACGACGACGACGTTGGCGAAAGAACCAAATTTCCTCCCGAATGCTAATAAGAAAAGTTTCAATGATATAACTTTTCTCGTTTAAATTAAAATTGACATGAAATTTGTAGCTAATGTTATGTGGAACGATGATGGTACATACGGACGTGCCAAGCGGATTGAGATTAGTAAAGTTAGTTTTCGGCTCATGAAGAGCGAAAATGTTTTCATTTATGATGATTTGCTGGAAAGTGGTTTATTCAACCGTTAATTTCTTTGGATGTGTCCTAACTAATCTTGAGTTTCTTAATGATTTTCATCAAAGTGGGTATTAAAAATGGTTTATGAAACTTAGAGTAGATTTCGACCGGTATAATGTTAAGAAATGTTAAGTTCTGTACTTCGTCGCTTGTATGGTGAGTTGAATAACGGGTACTCCGAAGTTTTAGCTGATTTTGAAAACATTAGGTATGTATCTTTTTTTGATTTTGGCAGTGAATATCTCAATAGCGGCAAACAATCATAAGGCTTGGGGTCATAGTTCGTTATGCAATTTTGGAACACAGGATTTTGAAATTTAGTCTTAGAAAACTAATTTTTCGTTCAGAACAGGGAACACATTCCAAAAAGTTGAATTATGTAACTAATGAGTGGAAGTTTGGGTTTACAGAATTTTGGATTTAAAGAAATTTAGAATACATAATAGTGGAAAAGCAGTATAAGTTTACGTAGGGAAAATTAAATCAATGTTTCATTTATCCTCCCACATTAGCTCATAAATATTTCCTTTTAATGAGCTAATGAGGGAAGATTTTTTGAGTTATGAGACTTATAAACTTTTACAAATTATTGCGGATTGTCACTGAGTAATAACTCGGCTGGTAATTTTAAAGTACCAGTTATAGTATAGGTACCCACAGATAAAAAAGGAATATACTTGGAAAAAATTATGAAGCTAAATGGCAGTAAATAGAAATATTTTTAATATTTTAATTTAATGATGAATATCGAATTGAAACTTGGCTCATTGTCTTAGTACAAGAGTATTCGGTCATATTTTTTCTCGTTTTTTTTGTGCTTTTTTTATTGAACTTGACCTGTTTCCGATTTGTAGTCAACACTATTACTTGCATTCGCAGATTTTTAACGCTAAATAAGGTTTTGTCGAAACTGGTTTCGTAAAGTGAGCAAATAATATTAATTCTAAAATAGGTATTTTTTGCTATTTACGTTGTGGTTATTGCTATTAATCTTCAATATAACTTTAAATTCGTCATTCTTTGCCTTTGGAGAGCAAAAAGTACATCATAGACTCCTTTCAGTTTAATTCTTGGTTAAGCAGCATCAAACGTGGTAATTGGGAGAAATTTCCACAGATTTTAAGCATTGCTGTTCATTTCAATATTTCAAAAGTAGACACTGAAGTTGCATTTTAGTTTTTCAGAATATTACTATTTTTTTTACTAAAATGCTGTCTTTCAGATATTTTTTTATTATTCAAATAATAATAAACGCCACTTATTAGACTATTATGAAACCATTATGTATGTAAATACAATCAGAATTCAGAAGCTTATCGATTCTAGAAGTAATATAGCAGCAATATAATTTTCTACTTTAACAGTTTAACTTTTCTTATTATTTATTTCTACCTCCAAAAAATTGCTAAATGTGTTTGTATTTGCTACACAAACTAATTGATATCTTTACCTTGCATGACAATAAACACTTGGAAAAATATCTCGTGCTAGAATTTCTATTACAACCATTTAAAACGAAAGTGGTCACCTTTATTTTTTATGTTTACTACGTAGCCAAGCCTTATTACTTTGAGTGATATAACAAGGTGCTATCCAATTCTGAAAAGTGATAGTCCAATATTGACTTGTGGCACGAGAAGTGTTTTCTTGTTATTTGTTTACATATTTTCTTTTTGGTATAGCTGTTCCAAAACCAATACGCCTCAATTTCGTATCAGATATCACACACCTTATTATATTTAATAGTTTTATGAATGGGAGGGAAATATTGTGTATACAAGTGAGTGAGTTATTAAAATGCTTTAAGGATAAGTTAAATGTTTGAATTTCTCAAAATTGTTTTGAAAAAATAGATTGAAAAGTGAGATTCTTGTTCATGTGCATAGGTGGCCAGAGCAAATAATACCATTGTAATGAAAAAAAGTTTTGAAATCCTAAAACCAAATCCACTGCATTTTAAATAAATTTGAAAATTCAAAAAAATGTAATTTTTTTTTTCAAAACCTCTCGATTTTGCAACTGTTTTATCACATTTAACATTTTTTGAAAATAAAATAAGCTCCAAATTGGCCTTTGTTTAACGGTATTGGCAATAAAAGACTATTTATTTAATTTATAAGGAGTTTAATGAATTATTTATTTATGAATACGTCTGCTGTTTTAAAACTACTCAGAAGAAGTGTTCCGATTCAGCCCTGAATACCTTCTATTCACATCGTCTTCCACCAGGGCTGTAACATATGATATTTTGTTATTTTGTTTGGAATTATTGTGAAGAATTTACCAGGAGAGGAAACTATACTTTTGTTAAAATCGAAAAATTTCAGCCTTGTCCCGGTGAAGATATCGATCTTGTAAAACTAAGGTTCCTTGTCTCGGTATCCACTTAGCCTTTTGATCTGGTAAATATATTTTTGGGAGAAAATTTATAATTTAGAACCTGGTTAATATTCACATAGAAATATTCAATTTATTCTCAACAAAAAATGCCAGATTAAAAACATTTTTTTTTTTCAAATAACCAAAACCGTTTTATACTTCAATTTCTCGAGTGACTCGTAATTTGAAACTAATTTATATTTTGTTGTTTTTGGATATATTCAGACACAGGGTGGCTATTTAATTTGACAATTAATTTTAGTGGCCCAATTTAAAATCTTTAATCTAACCTAACATCTAAAACTGTTCTTAAATAACAAAACTAAATCAATTTTTCACCACTCAAACTAATGGATAACAAAGTGAAAAGGAGGGTAAATGGTCTTGTATATTTGTTCGCGTATTTGTCAGCTCGTCTAATAGCCGTCCATATGGAATACCCACAACTGTATTTTTCGATGCGTTCATCCAAATGACTTTTCACTAGATTAAATTTGTTTTAAATTAGAACCTAGTGCACTTTGCTTGATTAATTTTGTATTTTCTATCGCCAGCATTATTTATCCTGAAAGCACATAATATGCAGCTCTATATTTCAATAGATTTAGTTATATCGAAATTGGTGAATATGGTTTTGTTGATGATAAATTGGTGAGGAATGATGATAGAAATAAGACCAGAATACAAAAAAAAAATATATCCCATTTGTATTATGGTTTGCATTAGGGTGTAAGATAGTGGATAGATTTGATTTGGTATATAAGTAGGGTGACACTTGATAGTTTACTGATGAATTTAAATTGCGGAAAAATTCAGATTTATTTTCAAATATTTGTCAGCGGGCTTGAACCGTTTTCTATATAACTTTTCTAAAACATTTCTTAAAATCGTTATCACAAACTTCTAACGTATATTGTTTATTATGGTGACTATGCTCTTCATGAGGAGAACCTTAAATTATAATAGAAATGTGTATTTGAAAGGTTATAATTTTTCATTGTACTTTTCCCATTGGAACATCGCATTTTCGTCTTTGAGTGTATGTAGTATATATTTACGACACAAACACAAGAGTACCCCTTCAAGTGTCAGCTTTTTACGACAAATTTTCCAACAGATCAGATAGGCACAATAAATTCCGTCAAAAGTTTATGAATCGTCCAGTCATCCAATCGGCTAAATGAGCTTTACGGGCCATTTAGTTTGTTTAATGATTGAAATTGTCCCAAAAGCATTCCACATATATATTTTACCCTTCATAAGAATTTCAATTCAATATCATTTTTGTTCTGCGCTTGAACACTGAAGCCGAACCAGAGTGTCAACAAGTAATCAGAGACAACAAGGGACAAGGGTTTGTAAACTACGTTGGTTCGCATCCTAGAAACATTCCATGGCTTATTAATGAATGAAATTGCAGTAAAAGTACAATGTCATATGAGGCAATAAAAGACTATTATTATTTCACATCTGCATCAGCGCGCAAAGATGATACGGTAACGGTGCATATACTATTTCGTGTAACCTTTGACATGCTGGTTTGGCTTGAATTTAAATGCATATGATGTTTAATTAAAAATAAATAAAACTCAATTGAATAAATAAGCAGATTTTTCAAAAAAAAAAAAAAAAAAAAAAAAATACAAAAAACTGTACAAGCCACTTACTACCAAATTCAACGTAGCCTCATATTTCACAAGTCCATTATAGCCACACTTCACAGTGGAATGATTTCCATTGTCAATGTGCCAAATGTGCACTTTCGTTCGGATAAAGCTCATTAATTTTACGCCATCATTTACTGCGAAGTGGTACAAATTATAATGCATACATTCCGTAAAGAATTCTTCCTTCGTACATATATTCATTCAGAGTGGATTGCGGGCCACAAGCTGCAAGTTGCCAAAACGGATTTACAGCCAATAAAAACGATCAGGAAGTCGTTCAAGAAATGAACTTGCTGCAAGAAAAAAAGAAACATCCAGAAATGTGAAAAAAGGATACCATACCATAGAGGAGTATCCTTTTTCCATCAAATAGGTAGGTACTAGACCGAAAATACTTTTTTCTTTCATGCACACAGTTGTGGTATTTAAAAAAAGAGATCTAAAAAAAAATTAAATTCGCATTTAGTTCTTGCATTCCTGCCACTTTGACTTTTAAGGGGTGACCATTCTGAAAAAGTTCTTTTTCACATTTTATTTAAAGCTTAGTTAAAAATTTATGAACGTAACGTTTTTTGCACAAAAAAAGTGTTTGAAGTTAATTTTTTTTTGTCAATTGAACTGTGAACCAACCCGAAGTGAAATAAAAGTGTATTCACCATACGACTTTTTCCACGCAAAACAATGTCACTTCCATGGTTTTGTGTGAATAAAATGGAGTTTAAAAGATCATTGTTTTGGACGAAAATAATCTTTTTTTCTCACCAAATACATGTTTTTTACAATAAAACTCTATGCTCCCCAGAACTTTATGTTCTGCATTTTAATAAAATCTTCAAGACTAAATAGTTTTTGTTCTAGTTAAAAAAATGTGATATATTTCCAATCCTATAAATTTGTTTTTAAACTCATTGACCACGACTTATTTTTATTGTAAGGTACATCAAATATGTGGCTAATATCGCAATAAACCATAATATCTTCGCAATCCCTCCCATTGCCAACTTTTGATTTTTAACATTGTACGGAATTTGTTTTTTTTTTTCATAGATTGCAAAGGGTCACTCCTCTTATACGTTTTATGAACTTTTGAGCTAAAAACGTAATGTGGTTTGTTTTGCAAAGGAAGTTAATTCGTAGCAATTAGTTTACAAAAAAAAAGTTTCTTTCTACAAAAAATAAAAGCTTTTTCATATTCTTTCTGCATGGTGCGGACGGGACGGTGGGATGGCATTTGTATAAATAGGTATACCGATATGTAGTTTGAAATATGTATGAGGACTCCTCTATTCCTCGTTTTTGTTTTGTATATTGTTTTTTTTTTTTTCATTTACAAATTAATGAACTCATTCTGTGTTATGGTTTGTGATAGACATCTAGGAGCCAGAAAAATCTCCCTGACCTGCTGTATGTATGAAGAAATTGTTGCTACAATAAACACACAATTAGATGTTTGTCTGTTGCTAATTGAAGATGCCAAAACGCCGTCTCTATTAGAGCATACATAAAAGAATACGATAACAACAGTGATGAATGGTTAGTCGCATCTCTAGCATCCGAATCAGAATCGAGAAAGAAAAAAAAAAAAACGGACAAAATACGAAAAACAAAAACCACGCTCGACAACAGAACAAACAAAGTTCTTGAAATAGAGATACGTATCAGTAGAATCCTTCTCGTTAACAAACAGTTACTATCAGTTCCAGGCATCTTTTAAGCATCAGCAAGGACGAAAACAAAATAAAAATTCCAGTCTCCTTTCAATCAAATTACCAGCAAGGGATGGCAAAAGATTTGTCGCCCACATATAAATGAAAGGAGAGAAAGAAATCATGCCCCAATGAGATTGCAGATAATATGATTCCCCAATGGTTTTAGGGATATTATTCTGAGCCGTTGAGCTTAGCTTACTTATATGTGATATATGTACGGTATACCTGTGAACTGATAGAAGTTGCAAAAGGCATCGAGATGGCGGGCGGGCGTCTTCGTCTTCGTCGCCGTCGCCGTTGTTGTCTTCGAACAATAACAAGAATAAAAAAATGGAGTCTAATCCAAATAATAAAAACGAAAACAGGGCCGAGAGGTAAGAACTTTCCACCTCAAGATGGTTATTTTAAATAAATGGAGCAACAAGGGACACACAAATTATCCAGGACACCCCCCTTGCGATGTAAATACTGCCACATAGTTCATTCGCAGCACACAAACACAAGAACCTTACCCTACTTTATTGCCGAATTTTCATTTCGTTTTGGATTTGGATTTGGCTTTTCCAAGGAAAATTTAATTTTCCTCCAAAGGAAATTAGATGATGGTATCGCAAGGATATTCGTAGGCTGCCTTTCCGCTGTCTCTTTGGCATGTCTATCTTTTGATTAACATTTTCAAATGGGCTTTTTATGATTATTGTTATCCCTTGTCACCGACAAACGAGAGCCATCCTCGAGGAGAGATTCTATAAACACGGAGTGTGCTTGTGATTCTCTTCCACCTGTGACAAGGACCAAATACTGCTGGTCTTCTTCATCTTCTTCTTCATCTTTATTTTATATTTTACTTGGTTTTTTTTTAGACCTTAGGCTATAGTCTTTAGACTGATGACTTTAAAACGATCATTACTTGTTTAAAAAGTGCTTACCGCGGAAGCGATTAATTAAATTCCTTCGCAAGGATATCCATCATTTTCTGAGTAGTTATATGTATTTTTGTGGCTGTGTGCAAGTATACAATTTTCAATTTTCGACAGTGTGCTTGGCGAGTTGAAACAAATTAATTGTAATTTTCATCAATCAAATATATGACGGGAATTTTGTATTCAATGGCATTAGTTATTTAAACGAAATTGATTTTGTCTACTTAGAGTAATGATTGATGGTCATTTTTATTATTGGACATAATAAAAATAAAGTTGGACATTTTTTTAATAATGGCTTGAAGAGAAATTAAAATATCTGTTAGCTTTTCTCCCCAGTCGTAGTAAATATATAAGTGTGATATAAATTCATCACAATTTTGGAAAAAAAAATGTTTTAAGGAGAAGTGATTTTCTAACTTATATTCTGATAATAAAGGCTTGCCCAGACCAATGTGAAGCATTCGGTTATGACTAAGAAACAACAATAAGAACTCTTCGCTATGATTGGCGACAGCATGTTGTTGTTATTGGGGCATATTCATAGTTGTCTGACAAGTTGTTTCTTTGTCTCTCCTAAGCTAACCTGGAGTTTATAATATTATTCATAGACAATTTAGACCAAAAGATAAATTGGAGATCAAAGCTTAAAAACGGTTGACTCTTTGACTATTGTTTTTTTTTTTATCTGTCAAAAAATGGATTGGATTTCAATGGATTGACAGACAATAGTACTAAAATTGTAGTAGAATTCTTTTTTTTTTACTAAACAGAGCTGCGAATATATTTATGAAAAGCAGCTGTTTCTATGAATATGCCCCATTGTTTTTTCGTTGTCACGACAATTACGCACCGGTTTAGGTTGCCCTCAGTGTTACCACTTTACTTCAATTGAAGTAATTGGAAGAGTAATCAAAAACCAAGAGCGCGGATTGGTTGAAAAAAAATGATTGCTGTAATAAAATGAAAACTGAATTGTTGTTGCTTTTAGTGCATTTGATTTATATAACTCTTCTAACAGGGTTTGATTATAGATTTTTATAAAAAAGGTTCATTTTGAAATGTACTTCTCTTTTTCTCAATCTACTTCGCTTTTTTTCAAATCTACTTACACTTTTTTCCGGGAAGTGGTAACGCTGGTTGGCCTTATATCCGTTTTCTCCACTTTCATTGTTCCATAAGGCTCTCTAAGAATCAAAATTTTAGGAACACTTATTCTTCGTGATCTTTGCATCGCAGTTGCAGGATATTCGCAAGCTAGTTTCAGAGATTGTTCAACCAATCCAAATTCCAAAAAAAAAAAAACCATGCATGGTTATTATTATTAATTACTAATAACGTTAATAATAGTTTTAAATAATATTAGGGTAGAATTAACAAAATTTACTTTTTTTCACAAATTATTTTGAAAAATAATTCTTCAAAAACTATGCACTGACACAATTTGTTTTCAAAAAGCCAACGAATGGTGTGTTTTCGATGTTTTGTTTTTTAAATATTTTTTTCCATTTTATGATATTTTTGTTGGATTTCGAGATTCCCTATTTGGTGACGTTCACTGCTTAACCCACTGGTAGATGTTTCATGTCGCTTCTGGGACTTGTTGTCCGTACATTTTTGGCCAACTCAAGAAAATAAATAAAAGTTCACTTATGTATGTGGTTCGAGAATGTTAAAACAATATATTGTAAATTGTGGGCTTAAACCTTCGTATAGTTGTCCAAAGAAAAAAAATCCAAAAAATAGTTTCACCTTGTTTTTTGAACAAACACACAACTCAGACGGTGGATTGCCAAATTTCACAATATACCTTTTTTCATTACTTTTGTATATAATATGGGTACTTTTTAAAATTTGAAACAGGTGTCTAAAAATATCGTTGTTTGTCTTAATGAAACAGTAGAATCGTTTCATTCATTCTCCTTTGAACAAAAGTATGCAGGTATGGCTAGCTTGTACCTGCAGGTATAATTTTAATATTTTTTTTTAAGAATGTTGTATTATTCTCATCCTTGATGCGTCATTACGAAAAATTCCCGATCCATATCGCCCACACATAAAGCAAACCACATTAAGGTCATTACATAACGGTGTGGCTGCCATCATCAAACTTCATTACAACGAAATGTTATAACTTTGTTAGAAAGCAAAAACCCGTATTCGTGTACAGACTATAGACAAATTGAAGCTGTCTAATAGGCTATATTGGTGTAGAAAGGTATATGCTTCGTAAACCTTTTCAGCATTTGCATTATTTCAAAGGACGAGCGATATGCGAGGACGCAACTTAATAGCATACATGTTCTTTACACCTATATACCCATAAAAGTGTATGAAAACAAGAGTGTAACCTTTCTGTTGATTTCGGTTGAATGTAATTTCTTTCCAAATTGCTTTCAAGGTAAATGATTCAGGAAGTCGTAAGCTTTAATGTCTGAATGTGTAAGTGGGTGTGGGTGTATAGTGTGTCACATATATGTATAAATTCGATTCTGCTCTGCACCATCAACGTAATCAAAGAGTGTGAGGGCTGTCATTTAAGTGCATATGCTAGGAACAAATGAGAAAATGGCAGGATTGTTTTAACGGCGCGACGTTGTAAAATTCAATGGGCGTCGAGGCGAAAAAGGGCAAAGGGGCTGTTATTACATAGCTACCTACGTATGTGTATGTAGTTCGTTTTCTAAGCCACCATGGCAACATGTTTGGAAATAATGACGGGAATATTTTAATAAGCGTTATTGTCAAAGTAATTTGAGGTTGGCGAGAAAAGACTATTTTTGAAACAAAAAACACCTTTGAGAGCTAAAAATCAATTTCTTGTTTCTATGATTTTGAAATTTTATTTAATCCTGTTGAATTCATTGTTGATTTGATTTGGAGCAAAAATCCATTTTCTAATTTCTTTTTAAAAGTCTTTACTGCAAATTTAGAAAATGGTACACATTTTTGAACGACATTATTATTTTATGGGGTTTCTCTCATTAAATAATTTTCCAGACATTAACTTAGGAAAATTGATATTCTACAACAAAAACCAAAAAGTAAACAATTTAAAACAACTCAACCATCATCTTTCCTTAATTATACAAACATTGGTATTTCTTTAAAAAAAAAAAAAACACTTACAGTAATGATCGTTGATTATAATTAAACAAATGCGATCTTATAGTTTTGCTTAGTTGATAAGACATGCCAAGGGTTTATTCAATTTAGAAATCTTAATTAAACTAACCACACATATTGAAGGTAGGTTAAAGATACCTTACCTATATTCGCCTTCAGGAGCCGTGAAATGAATTTAGGATTAATTAGAAGCTACCTTCCTCTATTATGTTTATTTGTATACCAACTACAGATATGTATTTCGAACAACCATTGCTTTTCAATTGCTCTTCCACCCAAGTCCAATCAAATTAGTATTCGAAAGCATCCAACCGCATCCACAATAATTTGGTCCTGCAAACTAAGCACAAGTGCCTCCTGCTATTCACATTATTCCAAACCAAAGTTTCGGTTTAAATATACAGTATAAATATATCTATATAGTATGTAGATAAGGTACGATTATGTATATCTGTATGTGAATTATTCTGGGTATATGTGGTGTGGGTGTTTGTGTTTACCGATGCTTCTTCAGGGGTTGATATTTAAGCCATTATAATTAAGTATTTTTTATATCAATGCAGCATTTTGGCAAAGACAAGGTTGACGCACTGGCACCTGTAGTTCTGCCCGAGCAGTAGCAGCGGTTTCCCACCAAACTTCTCGTGTATATGTATATGTACCTATTTTGGAAAATTTTCGATTGCCCCTGAATGACATCGGCAAAATAATTAAATTTAATTGAATTGTCTTATCTGCAACATCATCGGAACCACATGTTGCATTGAAATTGCAATTGTGATGCGGACTTAAAGGGAAACTGGGCGACAATAGAAGTCGATATACCCTATACGCCCTCAAATACCGATGGCAAAATCCTAGACAGAATAGACACACTCGCAAGGCCCAACTGTATAAACAAATAATATGTGTCGCATTGAGTATGTGCTCTGAGGTATATTTTCATTATTTATAAGTGAATGTTTTAGGATATGTTTGAGACGTATATTATATATACTTAAATACCCTTCAATGTGTTTTTCCTCTGCACTACATTATTTTAATTAGATTTTGATGATATGGTTATGATATTGGTTTTAATTTTTTTTAGGGATTGATTGTAGTAGTTGTCAGTGGTTACCAACGTTTTTTTTTGACATGCCCTTCTTTGGAAACTTACATTATCTCATGTTACTAATATGAAAGTTACTGGAAAGTATCATACAGGTAGAAGAAAAAAAGAAACATAGTGGCTGAAACGAAAATCTATGAATTTTGGAACAGTTCTGTGTTTAGTAAACAAATATTTTTGGTACAATAAATATTAGCTTCTAACTTTTTGATGAAATCAATCTCTTAAAAAAAAGCAAATAAACAATAGATCAAGTTTGATAAGATTTCAAGTCAAAAATTTACTAAAACATAGCCACGTGTGTGTTTGAAGCACTAAACTCTAGTGTGTCAAATAAATACACTTGTCATATATTTCTCAAGGAAATTTTTCCAAAATCGGCCCGCAAATAGCTATAACTCGATACTACAAAATCTTGGTGTTAGCTCACCCAAGTGTGTTTGTTTCACTCAAAACTTAGCAGCTTAACTGCAAAAGTGTTATCGCACAGAAATCTATTAAAAATTAAAGTATTAATTTTGTTTCAGGTAAAAGTTTGTTTTGGTTTCATATTTCTATGGCTCAAGATGTGTTTAGAAGGCTGAAATTGAAATCAAATACAAGGGGCGTTTATCAACAAACTATCATCCTTAATCCATTATAGTTTCAACTTATATCTTCTCAAATGTGCACCAGAGCCACCATTTATAAAAGTCATCCATATTTTACTTGCTTTTTCGATTTTAAGCTAAGGAAAGAAAAAACATAATGAAAACAATGGTTTAAAATCTACTTTGAAAATATTTTTTTTTAAAAAACTTATCGCTACATCAACATAAATCACAAACTCCGCATTGTTTAACGAAACTCTTAAATATTAACTTTTTTTTGTGTTTTTCCTCTTTTCCAGTTATCGATATTCATACTAGCTACTCGTTCATATATTTTCTCTTGTCTTTTCGCTCAAAGCATCCTTTCAAATTGGTAAATTTACTGAATACAAAAGGAAACGAATTGAATACAAAATAAATAAAAAATACAAAAAACATACATATCCTGAAAGGCGAAAAGAAACGAGGTGGCAGAAATGCATTAAACAATCTAACAATGATTGATATTCATAACCCTTTCAATATGCACTCAATTGAACATTTTAAACACATCGATAAATGGCGCCGCATGGGTTTTGAATTCGCATAAAACAACTTATTTAACTTTGGAAAGAAGAATGAACCCTGCATCCGGAGACTGCAACCGGACTATATTGCTCGCTACATATACTAGAGATCTATGATGGACCGGAATTGAGGCTGGCCGCCTCACATGCGTTTCCACCCTAACGACCAGACGAGTGAGAATGAGTTTTGTTGTTTTTAACCAGCCCGTATTCATCTTGTTTATTTTTTTTATTGTCATTGGAAATAAATTATAAATGGTAAGTAATGGAATCGTTGAGAATTGTTTGGACATTTAAATGAAAAATCTATTAGTTTTATGAAAACTTGGTTAGTGATTGACTTCGGGAGTTTCTCGATTTACTTACTGTAGTGGGCTGAAAGCTATAAGATTTGTGGACATATATACAATGAGAACGTCGCTGCAAGTGTTGTACGCTGGGTGCCATTTTGAAAATGGAATTTTAATTCTTATCTCGATAACTCGAAATCTTAATATTTTTTCGAAAATTGAATTAACTTCCTTTTTTGTATACCACATTTCTTTTATTGCTTGTACCTCCCTGACTGTTAATATTATGAAAAAATATGGTGGTGTTCTAACACTGCAAGTGCTCTCGAGATAAGAATTAAATGCGTTTTACAAAATGAAGGCCAGTGCACAACACTTACACTCGCACCACTTTGTTTTTAAACTCAAGGCCTGTCTGTGTCTATCTTTCCTTTCCAATCATATATTTGTGATGTGTGTTTTTTGCAAAAAATATTTTCTTCTTGTTTTATTTTTGCATCTTTTAACAGAAATATTACATTCATTCGAGTTTAAATTTAACTTAAACGAAGACAGAATAGGTTGTATAAGGTATTTAACAAGAAACGCATGTAACGAGTTGTCTAGAAAAATAAAATTTAAATATTTATAAAGATAGAAATTAATCAGAAATGTTTTTTTTTTTTCAAAGTATGGTTCTTAAAATCTTATATTTAAAAAAAATGCAAAAACAGCTCTAAAGTTTTTTCAATAAAATTTTTCAATGAAAACATCGAGTAGGAATATCAGACCCATTCGAAGCCCTTATATGTTTTGTTTCTTATTTTTTACATTACACAAAAGCATCCATTAACACAGCACTATACACAGCTAACGTAGCTGCATGATTTCCGTTTCTGTATGCTGCTTAATGCCTTAATGGAAATTGTAATCTCAGAGTTTTTTTTTTCTGATGGCAGCTTTTGTTTTGGTCATACGCGCATTTTTATGTTATTTCTTTTTTGCTCACAAGCTCGCTCTTTTGCCTGCACTTTGCTGATTTATGCTCCTGATGTTAAAAGAAGTATTTTTATTCCCAAAAGCATTGAATTATTGTTAGGCCCAACTAACCTTGGTGCAGAGAGATTCAAAAGAAATACCATATTAAAAAACTCGGATTTAAAGCATACTATCCTGTCAGAGGAAGACTTTAGTATTAAAAGTAGGTGCCTTATTAGAGAGTTGTAAGCACTTTGATGAAGAGTTTAATCAAAACCAATCAGCAAATGAGAAACTTCTGCTAGTTTTATCCTCAAGTTCGTCGGGTGGATTAGTGCACGTCGTATAACACATTGTGGGGGTTTCTGGTTTCTTATTCAACTTTCTGATAGCTTCTAATTTGCTGATCATGTACTTTCAACACAAAAGTTCTGATGAGGTTGTGACTTTTAGAAGGGCACCGAAAGAAACCAGGAAAAAGAAAACTTTATCTTATCCATAATATCCTTCTGCTTCTATTGGTATGATATATGTACTTACATAAAGTCGAAAGCCACTATATTAAGTTTTTTATTTAAAAATTAAACACAAGTATTGCAAAACCGCAATAATTTCACAACAGAAAAAATCTATTTTCTATATTATAATTATATTCTTCTAAAAACATTTCCCAGCATCACTTAATCAATTAACTTATGTACATAGGTTTAAGCAATTAATTGGGAAAAATGTCCGAGGAACCAAGTCAGTAATTATTATAATAAATAGTAATTATTTAGTAATTACTTAAGAAAATTCTAATTACTTGAAATGAAAAAATTATTAGAAATATTTTTTTTCTTATTACTCAAGAAACAAAATGTTTTATTTTTTTAGCTCCAAAAACAATGGTACCTATGTCATACATTAAAGGCAAAACAGGGAAAATGGCTCTGAAGATTTTGATGAATTTTTTAAGTGGGGTATAATATATTAAGTGAGTGTAGGAACAGTACCAGCGCCAAAAAGAGAGTTTTGAGTTGAAAATTCAATAAATGCTCTACAGATGAAAACGTTGCAGTGAGAAAAATACACTCCATCTGAGAGCCGAAGTGATACAAAACTCGGATTCCTTTTTCTTTACTGACTGTAAAAACAGTACAAATCCAAGCACTTGCATGTTTCTTAAAGCTGAAACACTCTCGTCTTATGTGTATTTCATCGATTTTTAATTTATGGTGGGTCGATGAAATTCTATTAAATACACTTGCGAGCGAGCGGTCTGTACACTCAATCAATAACTGATGGCATACAAAAATTAATGAATACACTACAAAAAAAAAGCCTTTTTTTTAAATTTTTTCTTTCATTTTGGTTCTTTTATGACCACGAGTGTATTAAGAATCAAAAAACTTTCCAATCTCCATTAAAAAAAATTAAGAAACAGAAAAAACTGTTTCTTTTGTTTTTCTCAAAATAAGATTTTTTTCTTACAATCACCGATTCAATATTGACAAACAATATTTTTCAAAAAAAATATCAACTGACCTTGCTATAATAAATTATAAGCATTTGAAAAAATAATTTATTTGTCTGAAAACTTAATATTCTTATAACGACAATTCAATACCAAATACCACTTTTCCAATTTTTTGAAAAACGGCTCTTTTGAATTTTTCCCGATACCTACATCAGATAGCATTGGCTCTAACTTATTTTTTTTTTGGCTTATTTTTAGAAATTCAAATAATGAATTTTTATCTAGTTTTTCATATTTTTCACGTATGAAATTCTTGTTTTTGTTCTCTAACATAGCAGCAAGTTCGTGCGATTCAGTTGTGCATTTTATTTTCCTACAAATTATATGAACCGTTTTCTTGAAAAATTACCCCATATACCATATTTCATTAGAGCGAATCGATTTACCCAAAATCTAATAAATTTCACATATGGGACAGCTCGATTTTGGTATTTTGGACCAGCTGACACCATTTTTTATTGTAATCATTTATTCGATAATAATCAGATGAATTAAGTGTGAATATGAGACACAGCAGCATTGATGATGCGGAATACAACCTGCTAGGCTGTTGAGTTGCAGCTGATATAATTAATGAAGAACATCTTGCTGATTCCCCAGGCATTTGCGATGCTGTGGAATGAACAAGGAATATAGAGTTTGTAGCAGAAGCCGCAAGGTTATTTAACAAACACATATCTACTGCCGACCACAAATAATTCATTAGTATAATGAATAGGCTTTCTGTATATTAGTGATGACGCCGGGTGTGTTATCTAGTTAGCTTGAAACAAAAGTCCTTGAATGGAAACCCAATCATCATATAAGCGTGCATAAACTCATTGTTTAATTTAATCCCATGCAAGACCAAGTCCTTGCATCAGGAGTATTATCACAGATGTATCTCTATGAGGTAGATTAATTGTATTCAAATTGTGCAGAGTAGTTTATCCTTTTTAAATTCGTCATAAATATGAATGGGTATAAAAACTCAGATTTAATTATTTATTATATTTGGTTTAGGTCAGTTAAATATATGTACTTTTATCTGACTTTGAAAGTTAACAAAAATTTAATTAAATAAAATCTTGTTGTCCCTGAATTAAATATTATATCTTTGGTAAATTGTCAAAAGTACTTAAATATGATAATGTCTTGCAGTGCCTGCAGAAAGTAGCACTCACTGAAAAAAAACAACATAAATAAGTTCTATAGAAGAGTATAAGAATAGTTAGTAAGAATATAATCTTGCATGCATCCTTTTTTGTAAATACACACACAGCTTGGAACTAACACAAGTTGAAATTAAACAAATTTAAGATGCTTAAATCACAGCACAAAACTGTGCACATAATAAAACATTATGAAGGATTTCCATAAACACTGTAAGCTTCAAGTGTATGGACATGCTAAATGTACGTAGCCAGAATTTTGTTTGGGAAGGGGTAGAAGTAGAAAAAACGCATAATAAAAAAAATCTCTGTTTAAATAATTGGGATGTTACTTTTAAAAATTCCTTTGCATTAATTGAGAATGTTTTAAAAACTTTGAAAATTTTAAGTAAATATAGTAAATAAATCTTGATATTGGTTTTCTCTAGAACTGGCCACAAGACGGTCTCCTCAAAATTGAAAAGTTTTAGTCCAAGTCAGAATTTCTCTAATTTAATTTTATTTGTGCGCAGAATGGGCAACAGTCATTTTATTCTAGAGCTTGCCCAGTACCTATTAATTTTCAATTATTTTTTCAAAATGCAATCTTGAATTGTTAAAAAAAAATCCCGAGATTTTTGATCCAAAATTTGTCTAATATAATAATGAGTTTAAAGAAAAAACAGGATTGGTCTCGTCTTTATGGCCAACCTTCCTCTATTAGTCATACAACAACTCATGACTTTTGCGAAATTTATTTCGGAGTGTCTTTATCCGTTCGATCCCACACCCGCTATACATACCTGATATACTCGTACTAAAACAGATACTTACAATACAAGCTACAAAATTTATACGTCTTTCATTTTAGCACAATTCCTCTTGCCTATATCACATAGTATTATTGAAGAATAGCCAAGTTTTGTTTACGAATCCTTATACATTGCTCAGCCAAATACGATTTACAGAATCCATACGTAAGCAGTACGGAGGTATAGGATATATGTAGATATAGGTATACTTAAAATGATATTTCAATCCCAATTCCAAGAATTGTTTTTCTATACGACTGAACAAAAAACTGATGACGTTGGTTGATGAGAGGGACAGCAGAAGCATGAAACCAAAAATATTAGAAGCAGAGCATTATAATCAACATCAAAGGAAACTACAAAATGAGATTAGAAAATCGGCAAAGCATTTTCGTGTAACCATAAACGCACACAAATATATGGGCTTTTCTTCTTCTTTTTGGTAAAGAGGAGAAACTATGGAAACTGATTTGTGGTTTATGTTAGAAAAATAATTTTCTTCTTGGCAAGTTGAATGCTTACAAACATATATGTACCTACGTTTGTATCATTTCAATAAATCTACTTTTGTTATAAATACTTACCTATAATATGGAGGACTGTAAGAGTGTAGTTATAATACCTATTTCCTTGAATGTCAATAATTTCTTTGCCATGTATATTTTCAAAACTAAATAAAAGCCAATGGCTTACGACTATGGTCTTATGAAGTGTTGTTGTATAGCTTAGACCTATGGAGTGACCAATGGTTACATTTCAATTTAACTGCACAACTTTTAATTACATGCGAGGTTGATATTTGTATTAGATATTCATTTGACCTCGTAAATATGGTAAAGACGAAAATAAAACTCACGGCTTTACGCTGTTGAATGAATATGGTTTTTAATTTTCTTTGAAATCTGATTATATTCCATAATCTGATATTCTGTTGATCGTAAGAATTTTTTGCTTTTAAATTATCAGATTTTCAAAATATATTGTCATAATTAAATTCAAAAACAAATGATGGAATTTTTGGGGCAATAATTCTTATTATACTTTTCCATTTTTTATTTATTGAATGAATGAAATCGAGGTGAAAATTAAATCTTTTTCAACAACAATTTGCTTAGAATTTTCTGCACGATATTTAAAAATTGAATTGGGCGTTTGGTAGTTTGCAGAAAATACTAAATTAAAATTTTGTATTTTAATAAAGAATAAATATATATTCAACTAGTTGACCAGATTTGCAATCTCTTTTGTCTTATATACAGCTCTACCGTTTTTCATAGACTCAAAAGCAAGTTTGATGAATAATGTGAAAAGAGGTGCTTTAAGAATTTCATAAGCTGACACTCATCGGACTGACCAAGAAAATGGCTTCGATCTCGGGGCACTTTAACAAAACAATGGCCTTAAATCTGAACTAGCAAGAGGAACTGTCGAAGAGATGCCATCAAAGTCTTTGAGGGTTTGATTTTAAAGAATTTTGAAAAAGTTTAAAATTTTAGAGAGATAATTTAAGGGATAGGTTTAAAAATACTAAGAAAACAGCGAAATCCGAGCTCACTCTTCAGATCATCATAGAACAAATGGCATCCCTGCACGCAGCTGATGTTTAAAAACTTGATTTCAGCTACCTTCAAGGTAGGTTTACTACAGCGACAAAAAATTGTTCTTCAACTTTACATAAAATTCCATAGGGGTTTTGACTAGCCTTACAAAACTACTATATCTAGAAAATATCAGATTTTTTACTTTACTTTACTTTTTTAATTATGAAAATGAAGATTAATTGAGCATTTAAAAAATTCAATTAAAATTACAAACAAAAGTTATAAAAAAAAGATAGAATGGTCACTCTGATACACAACTTTTTGATGCTAAGAAAGATTTGCGGTTCTCCTTGAACTAAGACTTTCGGTTACAATATCCCTAATGTAAATTTTCACAAGGACTTTTTAAGGCGTTCTATATATGCACATATATCTGGTTTGAGAAAGAAAATCAATCTCTCTTCATTTTTGCTCGCACACACTAATGAAATGTATAGACACATTCTCAAATTGAGTTTGTAAGCACCTTTCGAGTAGATCATATTATTCTACCGAAAGGTTTTTCTTTTGCCACAAACTAACCTCCGAGGATATTATTGCTTTTAAATTTATTCATGCAAATCCTGAGCAAGTGGATCCTCCACCCTCCGGATGTTTGCAAATCCCATAATGGAAATAACTCAATTCTCTAGAAAAAGAGGAAAAGGGCTTTGTATAATTCCCGTATATGTAGTAGGTAGAGGTACAGAGAAAGAGCACCCAGCTAAATGGATTGAAAATCAAGTCATTTGCACTAAAAGACAAATAGTTTTGGCAAAACCAGATTCAAGCTTACCTACTTTTCCAAGAGAAACTGCATTTTCAAGTGCGAAAACTAAAAACTAAACAGTCAATAGGAAACACCATTTCCCTTCTTTGAATCTCTTCCACTGGCTAAAACGAACACATAGTATATTGATTTTGCAGTTCAGGCTCCAGGATATTTGCCTATGTTACATATTATATTCACGCACTATAAGGGAAGCTTTAGTCGTGTTGGTCTTTGTCTAAGTTGGAGTATAAATAGATGCTGTCTAAATAATTGCTCTCTGGCAATACTAAAAAGACTGCAAGATGCTTTTGAATAAAATTTAAATATTTAATTTAATAATTTACATTCCTTTCTGGACATTGTTTGAGGTCTTTATTTTTAGAAATATTTGTCCTCTTGGGACAAATATACAAACAAGAGTTATACATTTGTGCAATATTTACTGAATTAGAGAGTGGAACTGTTTGCACTGCTTGTCTGCTGCACACTTATGTACTAATGCTCAAGTTTGAAAATGTTTCAACTGTTGTAAGTTTATGCATGTGAACAAAGGTCCTATGGCTTTTGTACAAACAATCCTTAATTTGGAGTAGCAAATAGCGAACTTTCCTACACTTAAATGAAATCATGCAGGTTCTAAGTACAAAATACTTTTTATTAGGCCAATTTGTTGGTGTTGTCCATTAGCCACCATTTTGAAAAACGCATTTTAATCCATATCTCAAGATCATTATTTTACAAATATTTTGTATTACACTACTTTAAAAAAAAGTAATGAAATTTTAAATATTTCCTGCTTGAAATTCCAATTTTCAAATTCAGATTCAAGGTAAAAGTCCTGTTTTTGTTAAAAATTTTAGTTCAGTTCTTAATTTAAGCCTGTTAAAATTTACATAAACTTTTGTACAAAATGTTCGGAACACAATACTATCTCATTTACATTTCTTTTTTGTAATCCATATTTTTTCATAGGTCTTATGGCCCGTTGCACCAATAGCTTTTTAGAAGTTAAAAAGCTTTTAGTTTGAAAATGACGTTTGTTCCATCAACGATTTTAATAATTATGTATTGAAGAATACCAAGGCCACGAAAATAATTATTTAGAAAAATATAACCTTTAGGCGTTTTAACTCTGAATATCATCTTATCTGAAAAAAATTATGTACATAAAAGAAAGATAAATAATTGTGCATCAAAGGAGTGCCTAGAAGCGCATTTTTTTAAATGACAACCAAGGCGCACAATACATACAGACGTTCCATTTTGACAATTACATATTTTGTTGAAAGTTTATGTAAATTTTTATTCGTATCTCTTTCGTTCGTTAGTGAAGCTTGCATTAACACAATTGAGGAGTTAAGAAGTGAAGCAACATTTTGAGAAAAAGTGGCCTTTTGCCCAGGGTCTGATTTCGATACCACCAACTCTCAGAAAATTGAGTATAACCATAGAAAGAGATAAAAATATTTGGGACCAATATAGCGAAACATTTCTTCCACTGTAACAATTTTTGCATTTACAAAATCGGAGACAAGTTTCACTTTTCCATTCGAAGTTATCCAACCATATCTAGGTATATTTTTAAATAGTATGTTTTAATATTTATTTATTTTTACAAATTGGTAAATTAATTAAATATGCACACACAGTGACGGGTATTGTAAAATGTTACTTACCTAAAAACATCTAAATTGGTGGAATGCTTATTCAGAAAATTGTTGCTTCAATACTTTATTTTATTTATAATCTTTTTTTCAGTGTAGAAAGAAATTGAAGATACTATAGTCATTTCTCATACATTTATACATAACAGACTCTAAAACCAAAGAAATGAGATTAATTTGAAATTGATGATGAGACAAATAGGTTGGATTTGATGGTCTATAGTCATGCTTGTCTGCTAGCAGTAAATACACTCCGCATTTCAGTTTAGCTGTTTATGGCTTTATAATTCCATCATTGTGTGTGCGTTTGCTTTTAAACTGCGATAAATAGGGATTTATTGAATAAAATTATAAGATTTAGGAAAATGAATTTCTATTCGGTCGCCGATTTATCATTATCCCACAAGGATGCTGACGACTGAATCATCCAGCCATTCAATCATTGGAACGAGCCAAAAACTGCTATCAAATTATAAAATCTGTTCAGGTCTATACATTTTTAGCACACCATTGGACACAAACAAAATCCGCGAAGGAGGAATTTTCGTTTAGACAGTGGAAAAGTGATTCGCCAATTACGCCTGCGATGACGCGACGCACCATCAAAACAAGCAAATGTACGATTATTATGTTGGTATTATGACAGTAAGAATATTTTTATTGCATCGTATTTTTAAGACGGGTTTGTTTCCTTTGGCTCATTTGTTCATGGAAATATTCTTAATGTGAATTTCACAAACACTGGGAAGTCGAGAATATCTATGGTAGCATTTCGTTATTTTAAAATTTCCGGTTTTTTCACATTTAAAATTAATATAACATTTTTTTTTTTAAATTGGAACGGTTTCAAAAGTTTTAAAAACAAAATATTTATTACTTTTTGAAAAAAAATTGGGAAAATAAAGAGTAGATACTTATGCTTAATAGTTGTTCTTGTAGTAACGAAATTTCAAATTTCTTGATTTATTTGAAAAATGAAGTTTTTTTTTAGTTTTTATTCTTAAATTTATTTATTAAAAACAAATTTAAAGCTTTTAGTTTTAATTTAAAAGTATGTATTACCAGAGTTAAATGTCAGTCAATTTTGGTCAACAAATTGTAAATAAATAATATTCGTATTTTTCAATAGATTTACCCAAGAAGTCATGCAATTCTGACAAAACGAAGGAAAAAATTATGAATAAATGTTATGCAATTGTAATACATATTTTACATAGTTTAAGATGCTTTTGAATACAAAAAAATTGACCAAAATAGCATAGGTCATTTAGAAGTTTAAAACAAATGGGCGGAGCAGCGAGCGGATACTATTTGTAATGATTCAAAGTCTGTATTCAACTCTGTGTTCAATACTTTAACACGTTTAAGCCTTTAACACGAGTGTGGGAGACAAAACATTGTATGAGTTCGTGTCGAAAAAAAAATTGTCTACTTAAAATTTCAAGGAACATACCCAAGATTTTAAATTTCGAGTGTAAAATATTTTACTTTGAAGTGCGTGTGCAAGTGGGCGGAAATTTAACGTCATTTTGATCATTCTGAAGGGCAATCAAATTCGATAGGGTGGATTTAATGTAATTGAATTATGTCGCTCGCTCCATACAAACGTTCACTAGGTCGTATACGTACTTTTTTTATTTTATTTAGATTTTACTTAATCTCTACAATTTGTCTGTGGAAGTTAGCTTTATACGTCAGTTTAAGTTTTATTATTTATTGTAAAAGCAAAAGAAGTTCTTTCAGTAAGATTAAAATTAAATTGATATAAACTCAATTTGAAGTCTTGTACCAAAACTAAGTCAATACAACTTTAATTTAATTTTAACTTCTCTCGTTTTGGCAAAACATACATAGACAAACCATCAACAAAATATTAAACTTCAATTTTTTAAATATTCTTAATAGTTATTTTCCATCAAAACTTGAAATTTTACTAAAAATATGATTGTCTTCAAAATTCATACCTCAAAACACAAATCTTATTAAATACAGTTGTAAAATAATCTTGTATGTAAATATGGATCTGACTTAAAATGTTATTTTGATTCGTAATTCGGCCAGTTTCTATAGCCATATATTACTCAATTGTATTTTGCTGCAAGCATCTTGTTCCAATTTTATTAACAAATTTCGAAAACACACAAAATCCAAATCCAGCAGAAACAATTTAGGTGCGAATTTCCTAATATTATTTCAAGCAATAAGCCGGAGGTGTTTCTAAATAGAAAACCACATCGACCGACCGACCGACAGTCCTATACATAAACCATCATCCTTTGCTTCTTATAATAATGTACCAGCAATAAGGAGCACACAATTGAACACTCAGCAATCAGCCAGCAGCTATATACTCGTACCTTCTCGTATTTTATACATTTCTCTCGTTACTGTTGTCTTAAAACTTCCACTAACTGCCGAAGTGATGGCATGTCCTCGTTTCTGTCCATGTCCATTCCATGCCTCTTCCAGATTGAACAATAAAGTACACTCTTGAAAATGTCCGTCCATCCGTCCGTCCTCTCAATATGAGATTTAAATAAATGTTAACTTTTGAGAAAAAGCATAAGTAATTCGAGTCCATTTCCATAAGGGGAAATTGAACGAGGTTTTCAATTCCTTTAACTTATAGTCAGACTCACACAAAACTATACACAAACATATATGTAGATACTTTGAAAGGACGAGAGAAAGTATCTTGCTGCTGCTTCTCCAGGGTATTTCAGATGCCAATAGAATTGACTATAGAAGAATCCTTTATGCAAATATCCGGACATTAAAGCAAAATCGTGTTTATGGAAATTGAATCCTGTCGAGTGTGTCATATTGAAATGACTAACTTCCACCATTACCCTCCTTTACCACTCGTTTTCATTGGTTATGGTCATTTCAAATGCGAAAGTCAATCTTTAGATTATATTTTCATCGTCATGATGTCCCAGGTAAATGTAACCCTGAGCTTAAATTCGTGCAGCAATTTTAATAAACCTAGTTGGAATCGTTTATACTTGAGCAAATGGTGGATGGGTGGTAAACGCAAATATGTACTTGAAATTGGTCCTTTATTCACTTTGTACGGCTAGGGAAGTCAGTTGAAATATTTGACAGCCAAGAGAAAAATTTGTACATCACATCACAAAAGGCAAAAACCATAAATTTCCAAAACATTTCCCGTAGCTGCCATATTTTTGAGGAAAAAGTTTATACCAACTTAACTGCGTACGGCTGCATTGCTCTGCAACAATACTAACAACATAGATACACCTAAATGCTTTTAACGGAGTTCCTGTGTCGGTCTCTTGGAATCATATCAGTCGCCCGGTTCTTTAGTTTTTGATGGGATTTTTGCATAAACTGTCCGGGAATGAAAAACCCAAAATGAGCAGTTTTTGGTTTATTGCTATAGACCGGAATTCCTCTCACAACTCCAAATCCAGAACCAGAAACACAATGGTAAAGTTTAGCAAACTTTTTAAGTGCTTCTCGTGTCACCCATACCCACTGGGATTATGTGAGTGGGCCTGTCAACTGTTCCATGTACCAACTTCCGCTAATTTCTAGATTCCCAAATAATATTGAAACCTTTTTCTGTGGGACTTGGAATTAAGCAACAAAACGTCCTTCCAGGAATCTGTTAGTGATTAAAAAGGATTTTCGTTCCCGGATGTCAGCAAAATGAACATGTTTTTCATTTATTCTTCTTCATGCAAACTATAGAAACTGTCAAATATTTACTGCCACGTCAACGCTATATCCTTGGAGTATAAAAAAGGCGCCAGACGCGTCGTCCATCGTTAGAATAGAGAAATAAATTCCCTTCCCCACTGGGAATGACGACCAAAAAATAAAATAAAAAATATACTTGGAAAAAAAATTATATTGAAACCAAACACGAAATAAGAAATTAATTCGCCATAAAGAAGTCAAGTCACGTAACTGAGTGCTGAGAAAAAGCTGCATATTTCTTAATTAGCTCTTCAATGACACGAATGAGCAGCACAGTATTTTGCTTTTACAACATCGCCATCGCCCGCCCTGGGAATTTCGAGACCAGCATCACAAGGATGTCTCCTTTTTGACTTTGTCAGAAGTCACATTCGTCGCTCGTCTAAGAGGGTGTTGATGGTTTTGATGAAATGGATGGTACCCGAATTTCAAGTAACGTGCATACCAGAATTTCTAATTAATAGAAGCTGCTACAATGATGAGTTAGGGTTTTTGAGTTTTTTTTTTTTTTTTAGTGAAAAAAAAACACCTCTCTTCAAACGATGAAAGAAGACAAAAATTACAGGAATATCTTGGAAGGCAATTAAATGAAAAATGAAAACAGTTTAAGTACCGATATTATTTTAAGAGGTAACGAAATGTTAGTGGGGTCATTATTTTTTCGCGGAATATTCTCACGAAGAAAAATTATATGGAGTTGGTTTTTTTCGTGATTTTTTTAAAGAATGGTTGTCTCAGTCATTGAATTGAATTGAAAGTAAAAATAGTTATAAAAGAAAACATGTGCGCCTGTAAGACCCAAATATTATGAAAACTATTTGTTCTATTGCTAAAGTTTTTCACTTCTGCGAGACCTTTTAATAACAGATCTCATGTAATAAATTTGCTGTTTCATTATAATTCCGAATTATAATGAAAGGCCAAATTTGGAAGTTTGGCCTTTTTTCGCTTTGTGAAAGTGGTTGAAAGCCAAATGTAGGAGTTTGGCCTAATTTCACTTTCACTGCACCAAATTTGCATTAGGAATTCTCAACAAAATATTACAATGGTTTTATACATATTTTGTTTGGAGTTTTGTGATGAAGCAAACATAAGTGAAGATGCCCTAAAAAACCCAGTTCAAAAGGCATAAGCAAACGTAGTTGCAACACTACAGTGGAAAAAAGACAGGTTTAAAAATTCCTGGGTCCGATTTAACAATACAACGACATCTGCATTCAGTTGAATGTTTTTCTTCGTTAAGTTAATGATTATTTTGTTTTCAATAAATTTTCGAAATTCAGAAGACATAATAAGAATTAAGACTTAATCACGTTTTTTCATAGCATTTTGAATATTACAAATCAAATTAAAACACGTTAGCTGCCATCCGCATATAACTTTCGTTTTTTCACCTGCCAATAGTGTTTTTTTTTTAACAAGTGCTTATAAATATAGTTCTGATGCGTATTTAATTTTTTTTTTCTGCGTTTTATAGCTGTGACCAGTGGCGTAGCAAGAAGGGTGGGGCTAACTGCAACGTAGAAAACAATATAATAAAAATAGCTTATTAAATTATTATTTACTCTCATGCTAGGTGGGCCAAAAGTCACTTGCTAATTTCACTTGAATGATTTTCAAAATGGTATTTTTGTACATTTTTTTTCAATGAAACTAACCCCAAATACTTTTTGGAAAAAATGGGAATGATTGTAATGAATATGCTTTTATCTATGATGCTTTTTTCTATAAAGTAGCATTTGACCGCCACTTGTTTTGACCGCCTCTACTGCACGAATTTTTATAAAAGCATGAGTTATTTTTAAATGACCCTACTGGAAAAATTAAAAAAAGATTTAATTTGTTTAAATAATAAAAACAAAGCCACATTTGGTTTGGTAAGCAGTAAGCAGGGGTATGAA
Organism: Syrphus vitripennis; assembly: GCA_958431115.1. Classification (NCBI taxonomy): domain Eukaryota; kingdom Metazoa; phylum Arthropoda; class Insecta; order Diptera; family Syrphidae; genus Syrphus; species Syrphus vitripennis. Next base: position 148,236,520 of record OY288108.1, on the reverse strand, counting down.
TTTTCCCAAATATTCGTGTATTCGTAGACTTTTCCAAAGAAATTTTATGCTACCAATTTGTTTCCTTTAACGGTATTCTGTTTTTTGCTTTTACTCATCTAAAAGGTTAAATGCTATCTTTAAATAATAGTATGTGTCAAGATATTCTATACATATTCTAAAATAACCAAAATTATGATTTTTACAAAGGGCCCTATATCCCCTACTGCTTAAACTTTTTGTCTGAGCCACTTTCTTCTTCGATCCATTAAAAAAACAAGCAGCACATAATACGAAGCGTTTTTTAATAATATAAATTTTATATATAACTGAAATAAATCAGCCAAGTGGATTTTCTGAATTATTGATTCAAAATAGCGTTAAATGCCCTTTACTCAAAAAAAAACGTTTTGTCCCACTAACCTCACTTCGACTAAGTGAGGCACTTGTTAAGACGCAAATTTTTATTAATTTCAGCCTTTCTCAAAAAATTCTATCGAAAACTATAGCCAACAATATTAGAATTCCTAATCATTAAAATTGGCAGTTGTTTTTGCCGGTGGCCCGGCATTGTTTTTATGCAAAGGGGTTTTTTATGAGCTATTGTCAAATTTAATCTAAAAGCTATTTAAGTACCTTCCATAAACAACTCCTATATTGTGTATCTTTCCATTTTATTGATATATCGGTTTTTGCCTTAGCACCACCAATATAATCAATAATAAGTCGGTGTGGTTCTCATTTAATAATAGAAAATTTAATTTAACATATACAATTATTCATTACCTCTTTTGTCCTTTAATGCCACATAAACTGCCCATATATAAACCTAGATGCTAGATGTCCAGCCTTTGGTTTATAAAATAGATACATTATAGGTATGTACGTTGCGTTGCTAGCAAATCTAAACCCAAAATTCAATTGAATACAATCAAAGTATACAATGAAGCCACCCTTTGAGCAATGCAATGTAAACGCAAATTTCTAATTATATGCGGAAGAACAGAGTACACACATCATTACCTTCCAAAAGCAGACTTTATCTATATAGACTGTCCAGTGTACAGTGTCCAGCCAGCAACCACCTTTACTTCCATTCCCAATTTTCATTGTCCTGATGGAAATCCAGAATGCAACGATAATTCCCGATTAGAATACAGAGAGCGGTTCCACTTCTATATCAAACCTTCACCATATACGACATCCTGCATTGTGATACGCAAATGGAAATCGGAGTCAACTATAATTTTGGTATTTCCAAATTTACTTGGGCGGAACAGAAACGACCAGCGGCAGAGTGTCGTTGCACGTTGTGGTGCTGACGCTTTGTAATTTCATATAGAGCCATGCAAATGGAGTTAACAACAATAATTTGTTTCTTCACACAATTGACATAACAATCACTAATTCACAACGTATGCAAAACAGCAGAATTGTTTCAATATACACCAGTTACATATATATGTACATATGCATATACTCGAGCGATATACACATTCGTTATGTACATATAAGAGGAATGTAGTGTGTTTTAAAAAGCCTGAAGAAACACCTATGCTTTGGCAGAGCCGGGATTTTGTTCCGATGCACTGCATTATTGCACAAACCGGTGCAGATATTTGCAGAACGAAGCAAATGGACCATTTTCAAATATTCAACTTAAATCAATCAATATCGAGCTACGAACCCAGTGTGACCAGAATTGTTTATTTTTTAATTTGACCATACCTATTGACATATACAAAAAATGAAGTACTCATAATATGTTCTAGAATCAAATACCATTTTTTTTAGATTATTACTTTGAGCAAACTCAGCGTATGAATTCTGCTAAGTAATCAAATTTATTATGATGACTATAGTATTCTGGATTCTGGTTTAGGTCGAACGCAGACAAATTATTCCTTATAGTTTGAACCTGATTTGAAAGATTTGCCATAAATACGATTCAGTTCATTGAAACCCGCACATTTCGAGGGTCAATGGTCACACTCAATTGTTGTAACTCTTTTCGGCTCAATGGATTATTTCCATTGAACACTTCTGCTCCTAACATCTCGTCATGTCCAAGTTCAGGAAACACCATATCTGATAGCAAATCCAGTTCGACATTTTTGGAACAACAATGCTAATTAAGCTAATTACGCATACCGGGTAACGAAAATCCGATTTTACGTAATTACAAACGGAATGTGCGCATTGTAGTGGGAAGCATGAAAAAAAAAAACATTCTTGATCCAATCGCGAATTACTTCCAGCTAATTGCGCTGTGGTAATCAATTTGCAGATTAGGATCAAATTCTACAAGGATACAATTTCCCTATGCATTGGGCGGGTTTTGATGGGAACATTGGATACTAGTACTAGCTAGTAGCTAAGGCCTTCATTAATATATAAAATTTTTCTACAGGGGAATATGGTGTGTATGCTTATATACACTATTTCATCGAATATGTGGGCAAGGTAATTCGATTTTGATTGCGTGGTCAAGCATAGATGTTGGCTATTTAATGTTGAAAGGTGAAATTCTGAAAAAATACAGATGTATAGTAAAAGAAAAGTTGGTAGGACTAGTGTTTTGAAATAGCAAATTTTTGTATATAACTGAATGAATTATTTCGCAATGGATCTCACTCATACTAAAAGCGCATAGGGATTTCGTTCACAGTATATAGCTTAATTGAAAATCATGGAATATTTTTTTTTAAACTTAGCATCAGCATGCATATTATGATCTTACTATTGCGATATCGTTTAGGCTAGGCATGCAGTCCAGAACTGCATTTTATATTATTTTTTTGGGCGAAAAACAGTTAAATTTATGGTTTTCGACGATTTCTTCTATCAATTGTATATTATTAAGTTCTGCACTAAAAATACTTAGGGCCATTTGCTTAAACGAAACTTAAATATTTATGTTCAACCTAAGCGTTTATGTTTTACTTTTTCCTCTACGTAAACTGTCACATAAGAGTTTATGTGAAACATAAGTACTTATGTTCAGTATCAGCAAATGGGCCTTAATGATTTAAATTCATTTATTTATAAGAGAAAAAAAGGCGCAAATGCAAAACAATTTTTTAATTATATGTTTTATTTAAATTCACACTTCTAGGTTTTTTTCGCAAAATATGTTATAAAAATATCAAAAAAAGAAAACCATTTCAAAGTTTGTACTCATTTCCTTTCAAGAATATGCAATTCTAAATGGACTCTCAACTCAGCACTTACAGATTCATTTAGCGTTAAGTGCTCCAAACCATCGCCCACATTTTTGCTATTTAACAATCTCCATCTGTATTAACAGCATCCTTTTGAAAAAGATGCATCTCTGCCAGTGTTTGGCTCTTGAGAAGCCATCAACGTCGTCGGTCGTCGTCGTCAATTGTTGGTGTACTCGCAATTGTGGTTGAATATTTACATAGGTGTATACAAGACCAACAAGGACCTCATCATCTGTGGAGGCAAAATCACTCTTTTAGAATGAGTTATTCTCAAAATCAGTTGTATTAAATCCTCGGCATTTAACGATAGGGAGTTGAAATCGGGAGACTCGTGGTGCAATAACTACAACTGTACTCGTTCATAAATAATCATGCAAGGAATAGATGTTATCTATGTTGTTCCATATGCATTTCTATGATCAGAAGGATATAATGATGATGCTCAGTTTAAGAGTCCAAATTCATATACACAATATGACATGAAACGCCATCATCAAGAATGATGGATGTCTATACATAAAATCGAGCACAAGGACTCCTTGGTACTTGGTCCTTGTCATTGGATCTATTATAGTGGTGGTAAAACTATTCCTGAGATTACAATGATGCTGACAATAGTTCCGGAGAATCCTTTTGTACGCGATATGATGGAACATGTGAATGTTGGGCGATATGAGTACTTACCTAACTGCAAGCTATGCTCTTTTCTAAAGGATATACGTTTTATTGAATATTGTTTAGGTTAGTCAGCTACCATAAGTATACTTCACATGTTTTTGTGTTGAACAACAATAGTTAGCAAAATAATGGTTATCAAACTAAGACGGAAGTGAAGGTTTTCAGCAGTTACCATTGATTTTCACCGGAAACAATTTATTTGTATAGTTATACTGGAAACGATTTCATTATTGTTAACTAAGGTACACACTGTTGTGGTTCATCAATGGTACAAGTCATTAAATTGTTTCAAAATTGAATAAGAAACATAGGTATAGATGTGGAATATCGAGTGTATAAAATCTAAGGTTTTTAAAATTATTGCCGCTTTTATACAGAGCAAAATTACTATGAATTGAGTACAGTAGCACTAAGGTTCGATTAGATTAAAGTTCAAATATACAAACTCGTCACAAATTGTTAGTCCCATCAAAATGACTTCACTTAAATTGTAAAGGTAAAAGGAGGGTCACCAAAGTTCTCATTAGTCAAATGATCTCCATTAGAAGTAATTTGGCTTTCATTTAGTTGACTTCGATGCTATCAAGTGAATTCCCATCAGTACAAGGAATCGTGTTTATATAAGTCATCAGCGACACGCAATTCTCTCATTTCTGTGGCATAATGTTGCACCATCATATATATGTTGAATTCCCTTTGGCGACACTATAGTACTGGTCTAATAAATTGTTCTATTTTTTTTTTTTGTTCATTAACAATACTTCCATTTGCTGTAGAAATACATAATTTCATTTGTTGTTTTTTTTGTTTTCATTTGCAATGAGTGATGGGGCTTGAGGAATTAAATAATGTCAACGTTAAGTCCTATAGGACACATGTTACTTTTTAATTATAAAACATGCGTTTGGTAACCTGGCTGTTGATTATAAATAATTTATATTGTTGTATCAGTTATGAGCACTTATAGGAAGTAACAAAAAGAATGATTTTATATGTAGTACATTAAACTTTCAGGGAAGTAGCGTGATGAAAATGAAAGGCATTTAACACAAACTAATATTTGATTCCTTGTAAATGTCGTAGTGCATTTTTGTTACGCCACAGGCGTTTTGAACTTTTTTTTTTGTTAACTAAAATAGTCTTGTCGTTAGTCTTGCACAATGAATAAAGCTAAGGGCAATTGATCATTTGCTGGAACTGTAACGGTAAATTTTTAATAGGCTATTTTCGTTTTTAATACCTACATTTTGATAACCTCCTTCAAATCCTTTTACCAAGCTAATAATTTCAAAATTGATATCTCCGATGACACTGAATTAAAGTCTCATGTGTAGTTACTTTGTAAGTAGATATCAGCTGCACTATAGATATTCAAAACTAACAGGATTTTATGCTAACATCAGTTCTATATTCTTCCAAATTACATTAATTCCATATTCCATTCACCAACCTCCCAAAGGTTTCCAAGGTTCATTATTTGCTTACTCATTTGACATAGGCAAATGGTAGTTTCCAGTAGCGTAATTGACAGGGGCAATAAAAAAAGTGCTCTCTTTTTTCTCAAAAAGTATTATTCGGAAATGCTGTTTAAAATTGTGTTCCATTGTATGTGTATGATTTGTTTTTTACTATAAAATAAATACAAATAATAAATACAAATAAAAATATTAATAGGTTTCGTAAAAAAAAACCATAGTAACAAACCATCTAAAACTTAGTAATATGGGCCCCAATTATTCCGGGTCACTAGTATGCCACTGGTCTTTTCATATTGTTGGTGTCACTATATAAAACATAAAAGTGGTTGTGTATAGGCTAAAGCCAATTTAGCACAGAATGGTGTAGTATAGCGTTCCCGAGAGAAGTCACGTCTAATAATGACATTAAACGAATCTCATCATCCCTCTTCAGGGTCATGCTAGGGAATTAGATTTTCTGCTTTCCACATTCAGTGTATGTTTCATGGAAACTGAGGAAGGACATCGTAGAGGTAGAGGGATGTATGCATGAATTTGAAAATTTCATACATGTTACCTGACCTGAAACATCACGTTAATAAAACGAAAAATGATCTCTTGGAATGAAGAATATCCAAAGACCCAGATTCTGACATAAATAAGATAGGTACACTGTACAAAATTGTTTAAAGTTTTGAACACCAACTATAGGGTTGTTTAATGTCTTCACTGGAAATTAGATTCTTCTAATTCTGGTTCTTATGTTCCTCAACAAAATATACTTTTTTCAGAAAATTAAATTAACATCGTCGCGAGCATCGATCTGTGTTTCAATTATTTTCCAAACTTTTGATATTACTGAATCCGATGAAACAAAGATAACCGAATGTCGGTAACATGCCCTGCACCACCGACATGGACACCTATACGACGAAAGCAAGGAAATGTTCGTTTGATGTTAAAAACTGCTAAAACATTGAGAACGTCTATATTTTCAAAATTAAAAGGTAAAATATCGTTCGAAAATAGAATAGAATATTTAGGTAATAAAACTTGAATGTATGAACTAAAAAACCGTAAATCTGTTATTAAAAATGGTAGCTCCCAAAAAACAGCTTTATCTTGCATTATATAACAGGGGGACAAATAGTAGATTTTGACAACGTAGACATTTTACAAACAAAAACAAATTAAAATAAAAGAATGGTTCAAGAAAAGTCACACAGCTTAAGTACAGATAATTGATAATATAGGCTAACGAACGCTGGAGGTGGTGTTGAAGCCACTACTACTGATAATATTTGTGCTATTTTTTTTAGGTAATTTTGTACTAGGTATTGCAAATTCAACTTACAAATCAAAAATGTAAATTTAAGTTGTCGTATGAGATACTTTACACCGTTACTAAGAACCTTATAAAAACTAAACATTTTAAAATATTCTATGACAAAGCCTAAAATTATTCTTTTGCAACACTTACCTATAGATATATGTAGATTTGTTTCCCAGAACTTTAAACGTATTCTTCTAAAAACCCTGGTTGTAGGAATTTTACAAACCGATTTTAATTAATATCATTTTAATTTAGAATAAATTGTTCTCAGTGTATAGCGCTAAAGCAATAAGGCTGGCAGGTATCATTCTATCCGGAACCTCGAATTACACATTAGAGATGTTAGACAGATTGGATGGGATATCTTCTTTGGCAAACGTTTTATACTATGTTGCTTACTACTAGGGCATAGTTGTAATGGCAGATAGATTCACATCATCATAGTTTCTCCATGACATGATGTTAAGGAGTTTTTGTAATTTATTTTAATTGCTCTGGGATTTTTAAATATTTTAAAAGGTTTTTCTTGTGAAGAGTTTTAATGGAAGCGTTTTGAACATAATTTTAATGGGCTTTCGTTGTACTAAAAGGTTTATTATTTCATGCGAAGAAAATTTATTAAAAGAAAATATTATAAAATGTCTCAGAAATTTGGATATTTAAAAAAAAATTGCTCATACAATTATATTTTGTGAAACCAAAACTTATCAAGTTTCTAATAATTCAAAACCATTAAATCGTATTACGTTTCTTAGAAAGGCTTTATTTAACTTGAGTTTATAAATGTAAATAATCTACTACCAAAAATCTAAAAATCTAAACTAAAAAAAACTGTATCTACTACAGACATACAGATTTTTGAACTAAATGTTAAATGTTGTTGAGAAAAAACATCAACACTTATCAACTGAAACAAAATTAAAAGCTTTAAAAAGGGGGCAATATTTGCTTTGAGAAATGAAATCAAGTACTGTTGCCAAAATTGAATATTTATGAACTCTACCAAATCCATCAGAAGCATTTTTTTTTGTAATTTTTTACCTAAATCTGTTGTCATGACTAAAAAACAAAATTTGCCTTGTACCACAAAAATAAAATAATTAAAATTAATGAGATAAGAGAACATTAGTTTAAAGAAAATGTTGTCACCACTATTCAAAGAAGAATGTCTTTGACTGGGATTACTTTAAAAAATGATAGCAAGTATCTCGTAAATAATAATATCGTAGCTAGATATACACATAACTATAAATAAACAGCCGAGGGTAATTTTCTAGAAAATGTTACAAAACACTCAATTAATCACATAGCTCTGTCATCACAGCAGGTATTAAATGACGCGAACCAAAATATTTCTAAGCATCCATACAAAGTTTGAAGTAAAATTTGTATTTATGTAAATTAATCTTATGCGTTAAAGTCAAAAATCCTCTTTCCCTTGTTAACGACAAACTAAATTAACTTATTGCCCTCCTCCAAGACATCATCATTACATAATGACTTTGAATTGAGTGAAGTTTTATTTCGATTAATTATTTATTTAACTGGTTCGGGAATTTTGAAATCCTTCAATAATTTTTGGTTAAATGTAAGGGGGGATATTTGCGTGATGCACTTTAATTTTATGGCATGAATTTTTCAAAAATTTATTTTAAATTCTTTTAAAAAGTAAAACCATGAGCCTGGCTCAACTTGGCAATGCCTTCAGATCAAAGTGGTACTTGTTAAAGTTCGAAATCTATTTATTTTAACAGAAAATTGCTTCAGTAGTTAAGGATGTAGGTCTATGTACAGAGTACAGACAGAAAAACCAACAGACAGAATTGTGGGACCCAATTTTTTCGAGTTCGTAAAAGCGGCAGATGAGAAAGTGCTTGCGATGGTTTTCTAAAGCATTATATCGACTGAAATGATCAATTAAAGAACTGCAGAATTTTTCACTCTTTAAGGCAAGATGATTTTTTTTACAGGAGTTCGTGACTTTTAAGATATAACGATACAATTTCAATGCCGAATTTAATAACATTTAGAAAAAGCTGAGTGAGATTCAAGTATGAACTCAGCAGGAGCTTTTATCTTGCTATCCAGTTTACAATTTATTGTATATACAATTCGAGGGATATCTCTCGAATTTTCCAGAGGTCAACCCGGAAGGAAGGAAGTAATTGATACATTTTCGCAGGTATTAATTTTTTTTGTCGGCCAGCTGAATAGGAGATATTTTGCTGGAAGTAGATTTTCGTCATGTAAGTTCTAAAGGTGTATTCTATGTTTCTGAGAATATTTTTATCAGTGAATAAAACAACACGAGCGAAGCACACGTCGAGTTCTTCGGAAGAAACGCCATTGTACAGGATACAAAAGAAAATTTACTCATGATGTTCAGATCGGCGGCGATTAATAAGACACAGAAATCAGCAAATAAATTGCACAAATGCAAGGATGGAAGATGTGGAAGTCAAAGAAAAGAACATATCATGGTTAAACGCTCACATCAGTACAAACACTTAACCTTAGGTTAGGTTGTTGGGCTGACAATTGATGTAGCTATCGTCACACTTAGATCAATGTAGATCCATTGTGCTACCCTTGAGTGTGTTACTCTTTTCCTGATAAAAACCTATGTGTTCTATAATCAATCAAGCCATTTAGAGGCATTGATGAAGTTCAATATTAGGATTTCTGGTGTATCAGATAGATCCTCGAGATTATCGAAGAAGTATCTGCCAAGAAATTTCCTTCTTTGGTGACAGAGCGCAGGGCAGTGACAGAGAAAATGCGTTGTATCTTCGTGCACATCTTCGTCACCACATCCCCTGCATAGGTCGTCTGTACTGAGTTTCATTTTAAATTTATGGTATTTCAGTAAGTTATGTCCGGTGATTATGCTCGTAAGAGTGCGAAGGGATCTCTTACTAAATTGCATAATTTTGTCCGTTTTCTGTTTATTGAAACAGGGCCATATTTTCCTAGTTGTATCGCAGGTGTCCAGTAGGTTCCACCTTTCATTGGATTTCTCTAGAATTAAATCTGAAATTTTCTTTTTAATTTCGCAGGGTGGGATATTGACCAGCTCTGCTTGACTGGCGTCAAGCGCCGATCCTTGCCTTGCTAACTCATCGGCTTTTTCATTACCCGGTACCTCGCTGTGCCCCGGGACCCAGCAGAGTCTAATATTATGCTGCGTGCCAAGAACCCTTAGTTCTTCGCGGCAGCAAGTAACAAGCTTCGATTTAATAATATCGGCAGAAATCGCTTTTATTGCCGCTTGGCTATCAATGTAAAAGGTGATATCAGCCCGTGGTATCGCCATCATTGATACCTGTCTAGCAGCTGTTGTCACTGCCATGACCTCCGCTTGGAAGACACTACTATAGTTTGGGAGCCTAATTGAGTTGTTTAGCTCAAGAGATTCTGAGAAGAAACCTGCACCTACACCCGTGTCCATTTTGGAGCCATCTGTATATATTGCTATTGCAGATTCACTGGTGTATGGTTCATTGTTCAACCATTCTTCTCTGCCTGGAAAAGCAGTTTTGAATGGTTTATGAAAGTCAAATTCGGGTGTTTTATAGTCCGTGATGATACTATCACTCGAATATCTGTAAAGAATCTGAGCATGTCCTTTTGTGCTGTTTTTCCATGAATTTGTCTGGTTCAGCCGCAAGGCGCTAAATGCTGCGGATTCTTGTACGAAGAGGTCTAAGGGTTTCAGGTCGAGTATCGTCTCCAACCCTGCAGTTGGAGTGGATTTCATGGTTCCTGTAATCCCAATGCACGCAAGTCTCTGTACCTTTGTCAGAGTTTTTAGGTTTGTGCTTTTCTCAATTGCATTCCACCAGACCAGATTACCATAGGTTAGTATTGGTCTAATTATTGCCAAATACATCCACCTGATAATTTTTGGACTCGGTCCCCAGGATTTCCCAAAGATTCTGTTGCAAGAATAGAATGCAATCATTCCTTTTTTGGCTCGTTCCTTAGTGTTAAGACTCCAGTTTAGTTTCCTATCTAGAATCACACCAAGATACTTCGCTTTATCTGAGATCTTCAGAGGTGTACCTTCGATTGAAGGAATTCTGAAGGTTGGTATTTTCGTTTTATTTGTGAAGAGGACCAGTTCTGTTTTTGACGGGTTAACCATCAGTCCACATTTCTTAGTCCATCTATTAACCTTAGAAAGGGCGTATTCAATCTGTTCGCTGATAGTGGATAGGAATTTTCCTGTTGCTAATAACGCAAGGTCGTCAGCGTAGGCTACTACCTTTACTCCACAGTATTTCAGATCGAGTAGGATTGAGTTCATTACTAGCACCCAAAGAAGTGGCGACAGGACTCCTCCTTGTGGGGTACCTCTAGATGTGTTTACTCTCATCTTTGTACCTGCTAGTTCTGAGTTAATTTGTCTGTTTTTTAACATGCACATAACCCAATCTATTATACAATTATCGACTTTATTGTCTACCAGGGCTGTTTTTACCGCTTCATTCTTCACGTTATTAAAGGCACCTTCAATATCGAGAAACGCAGCAAGGGTATATTCTTTGTCGTTAAGAGTTTTTTCCACCGTGCTAACGACGCTATGAAGAGCGGTTTCTACACTCTTCCCTTTAGTGTAGGCATGCTGAGCTGGGGATATTTCAACCAGTTTCAGAGTGCCTCGAATATGTAGGTCTATCAGTCTTTCAAACGTTTTAAGAATAAACGATGTCAGGCTGATTGGTCTGAAATCTTTTGCTTCTGTGTGGCTGGGTTTGCCAGCTTTAGGAATAAAAACCACTTTGACTTCGCGCCACGATAGGGGAACATATCCCCATTTTATACTATTGATAAATATATTTTTCAAGCGCGGTATTATAAGGGTTTCACTTTTTTGTAACATCATTGGAAATATGCCGTCGAGCCCAGGGGATTTATATGGAGAAAAGGAATGGAATGCCCATCTGATCTTTTCATCCGTTATAATGTCCGATGGTACAGCGTGTTCCGTGTAGGATTCTGTTTCCAGGTTGCTGTCTTTTGACCCGCATCCTGGAAAGTGAGTAGTTATCAAGTGTTCTAGAGTCTCATTACAGGATTCGGTCCAGCTCCCCGTGGGTATCTTGAGAGATCCCAGAGGGATTGAGTCTTTAGAAAGAATTTTCCTTAGTCTGGCCGATTCGTTAGTACTCTCGATTTCACTGCAAAAAGTTCTCCATGAGCTTCGTTTCGCTTTTTGAGTTTCTGCTTTAAATTTTCGTTGACTGTTTTTATATATATCCCAGTCATTGTCATTTCTAGTTCTCTTAGCAACATTGAAAAGTTTTCTCGTTTCTTTTCTTAAATTGCTGAGTTGTAAGGTCCACCATGGTGGTTTCTTTTTACCCTTCCCTATGTGTTTCCGTGGACAACTTTTCTCAAAGGCGTTATTTAGAATCACCCTGAGTTCGTCAGATGCTTGATCAATATGTTTGGGTTCTTGAATCACAGCGTTACTGAGATTTCTGCTTCTCATCTCTAATTCCCTATAAAAGAGATCCCAGTTAGTATTTCTGAGATTCCTATAGGGTTTCGGAGTTTCCACTGTATCGTTTATCAAGAAGCATATAAGTCTATGGTCTGAGAATGATTCCTCCTTGAGGACACTCCATTGATCGATAGAAACTGTGTCTGTGTTATTAGTAACAGTTATATCGATTACTTCTTCCCTATTTTTAGTAACAAAAGTGGGCTCGTTGCCCCTATTTGCGACTAGTAGGTTATGTTCTATTATAAATTCAAAAAGAGACTCACCTCTGACGTTGGTATCAGTGCTACCCCATTGAGCATGATGGGAGTTAGCATCACATCCAAGGACCAAGTCCCATCCTTCAATGGCTGCACGCTCCACTAGCTGGCCTGTGAGGTCTGCAGGTGGCCCTTCAGTCCCGTCATAAGGCATATAACAGGATGCCAGGATGAGTGGTGGGAGCCCGATCCGCTCTAGCTTCACGGCAGTCTGATCTGTATTGCTATATGTAGATAAAAGAAAGAGATTAAACTGTTTCCTAGCTACAATGCAAGTTCTAAATTTACTGTTTGCTACCGCTTGTGTAGTTTTGAACAGCGTAAGTCCCTTTGAGTTTAAACCCTTAATTATGCCACCTGGTCCAATCCAGGGTTCTTGAATAAGGGCGATATCTATTTGTCTACTCTCCATGAGGTAGACAAGGTTGGCGCTGGCGGCTTTACTGTGTTGAAGATTAATTTGTATTAATTTCATTTTCAAGTACATTAAAAACCTCCCGCCTCTTACTTACTTGATTGTTCTGATTGGCCATTAGTCTCAGTTTGCACCGGTTTATCCCGATGCGCACCTTGAAGCCAATTTTCTTCAGAAGTGGTATAGACTTGTGACTAAGCTGCACAACCACTTCTGTACCGTCTTTTGTCTGCTCCCCTATCTCAAGCACCTTCCAGTTCGCACTGAGTTGCTCGGTGTTTAGAGATTGCAGATATCTCTCAATCCGATCTCTCGGGATGGTCGGACCCCGTAGCATCATCTTCGCCTTAGGCTTATTTAAGTCTTTTATTTCCTTAATGCCTATTAGGCGAAGGTCAGCGTTAGGCCAGGGAGCTACCGTTCTTTTAACGAAGTCCTGCAGCCACACGAGAGTGTTTCCGTCTTCGCATGTCAGCAGCTTGAATCCGTGGACGGTTCTTAAGCTACCGAAGAGGGGCGGTGACCCATTCTTAACGATAGCATCGTTCACCTCGTCCAGGATTCTGACTTCCATCAATTGCCATTGATCATTCGAAAGTTTCCGAGAAGGTGTGCTAAAATCTGCAATAGCAAATTGCCGCTTCTCAATGGTCCCTTCCGTGATCAAGGTCTTCGGTTTTTTAGTCTTAGGTGAGGGGTTCGTAGGCGAAGACTTGTCGTCTTGCCTAGTTCTCTTGAACGCCGTTGAGCTTGGTCCGGGGTGGGGCAAAGTGCCAACCGTCTCCCTTACCGTCCTCAAGGTCTTTGTTCCCTTTTTAGTCCGGTTGTTCGTTGTGTCAATAGTCGTCAAAGTTTTCAGTCTTTGAGTAGCATTGTCCAACGCTAGCTTCTCCCTGGCCGTTAGGGTTTCGGGTTTCTTGCTAGAAAGACGTCGGACAATCCTCTCAGCGTTTCGTCGTCTCTTCCTCTGTATGCGTTCATTGAGACTTCCAGCTCTCTGTGAGGCCTTGGTCTCAATGACGGTGTTCGTCGTCGTGTTACCTGTCAGGTCTATGACGCTACTTCTGCTCGACGAAGATGGAAGAGTCGCGCCGGAGTTACCTGCGGGGCTAGTGCCCCCAGCGCAACTCCCACATGGCCCTCCCATCCCTGCCTCCAACATTTCCAATTTCCCGGTTGGGGGAAGTGATACCGCTGTCTGCATGGTTGGCGTCAACGTAGGCGTTCTTGTCATGTCCGTGTCTAATGAGAATCGTCCTATCTTTGACTGAGTCTTGGCAACAGTCGGTGGATTGGGCGGTCCCATTAGAGTACTAACGCCCGTACCTCCTGAAGGGGTCACCTCTTTGGACGGTGGGGCAAGTGCCCCTCCTGCCTTCTTAGGATCATTCTCCAGGAAAGCACGAGCGCTTTGAAGTCGTAGGCGTTCGGTGTCAGTCAGTTCTTCCCAACTCCTTTTGCCAAGTCGTTTGATTGTTTTCTTGCAGTTGGAGATTTTACTCCGAACTGAAGAGTTTGACAATCGTGAGAAGGTGGAGCTGGCAACGGAACATGCGTCGTCGCATGAAGTACAGAAGTACACAAAGGAAGTTGATCAACGGGAATCTGTCTGCTATGAAGACGAAACATGATTCTTTTTATGGTACCTGAAAATTAGTAGATCTTCCAAATATGTGCAAGTCGATAAAAAAGAGAAAATTAGATGACATACCGTGGTGGTCATAGAAATAGCACACATTTTTTTTTTAACTTTGTACCTACCTCTTATTAAATTTAATCAAAAGGAACCGTTGAAGTTTCAATTTTTTACTAAATCTGTTTTAAATCTACCACTGAGTTAAAACAGAGTTAGTTAAACCTGCAAATTAAATGTTGCATAACTAATTCCACAAGCTATGTTTTAGTCGTGAAGGACCTGAAACACGGTCTGATTGTTCCTTATATTCAAATTTAATAAAAGATAAAAAATTACAAATAGGTGTGCTATTTCCATGGATACCACGGTATCTCCTAATAAGAAATTGGTGGTTAACCAAAGTTTTGAACATTTTTAATATGTTTGTGTTAATTAAATTAGTATTGATTTGAGGGGAACTATTAACACATAGAGAAATTATTTTGCAAATAAAATACTTTGTTAGACCCAAATGTACCGTATTATTTTAAAGAAAAAATATCAAATTAGTTCATTTTTTATTGTATACCTCTTTACCTCCTATTCATCAAATAATTATCCTTTCATTTTTACAAAATTCGAAATTTTATTTGCATAGAACAATTTTCCTCCGTCACTTTTCACAATCACCCCTGGTCTGGATTTCGTTCGAAATCAAATCTGTACAAATATTCAAACAAACTCAGAACATTGTCTTTTAAATTCGTAAGGATTTGCTTCGAAGCAAAAATCAGAACAGGGACGAACAACAATGTTTGACAAAAGTAAAAACCTTTTTATAGTAGGTTAGAATATGTAGTTTAAAATTGTGGTGCCCACAATAGATTTTTATTACATTTGAATTTTTAAAAATTTTAAAACATTATTTTAAACTTATAAAACAATGACGAAAACCTTTCGACAACTCCTTGATTGATTGATGCTTCATTTTAAATTTGATTTCACTTCACACTGAGGTATACACAAAATGCTTGAGGACGAAAAATATAAAGTTTCTATTCTATGTAGTGATCATCAGGTTCATGGAATTGATGGTACTTTTATATTACAATATTTCAAAAGTAGGTTTATATCAAAATACCAAGAGATAATATTTCTATTGTTCTTGCAATCTCTAGATAGATCAGTTATAAGAGACTGGTACACACATGAATTTTACATATTTCATTATATCCTCCTCCATCTACCTGGTCAATGTTTTGTACATGTTTGTTAAGAAACTCACAAAACTCATACGAAAACTTTTGAATATCTTTTCAAGCATGCAGTTAAAGTCTTAACTTTTCTCTAAACGACAACTAACAAGCATTTTGAAAGTTTCAAATTTTCAAAATGTGCCAATTACGAAGCTAAAGAACTCTCTCACTCACTCTATCTCGGTGTATATATTTTTGTTCATTTTAAATGGACTCGTGTGCGTGTGTGTGTGTGTGGAGATAAACCACCCCCTAATCTCAGCAGCAAATATGGGTTGCGTTGGAACAAAATCCTTTTGTCCTATACAGAATAAGTACTTACAGCAGCACATCAAGTAACGAGAAATGAATCCCTTTCCAAGAAACCCTAACAACCAACCACCACCATTATCATTCATAAACTTTTATTAAATCCATCCATGTGCTATGATGGCCAACTGGTCCTCTGGATCTCCCTGCTCTCACAGCACGACCAAAACAAAACAAGATTTTAACTCGGCTATACTATATCCCAACACACATATAAAATACCATAACAATGTTGGTTAAAAATTAGTAATTGGTTACCTAAAAATCCAAAAAAACAAAAAATCATACAGAAGAAAACCAACAAGCAAAAAGACTAAAAACTTGTTTCACTCAACGAGCAATTAAGACCAAAATTACTTTCCAGGTCATGGGTTGTAATTAAAAGTCAAACTTTTTGGGCATGTTGAAAATAATTTCGCCTCATGTATATACTTAACGTATTCGAATTGAGCTTGGAAATGGATACAGAGGTGCTGGCGATGCGATGCGATGGTGCTTATGGGATCCCCGGAAGAGCTCAAAATCGGAAGAACAAACAAGAGAAGCAATATAAAGTTTTCAAGAGTGTGGTGGGTGCGTTGTTCCACAAGTCCTTTTTTGCCTGTAATATGTGGGTTAAGCGGGGGTATATTGTGCTCTCAACTGTCGGGGTAGACTGATGTGGGGTTTAATTCTTCGTTAAATGCAAAATACATTTTATATTCAGACATTCCGAGTGCGAAGAATCCTTTTTAAAACAGCGGGCTCTGAATATTTGTTCGAGAGTGTTTGTGTAAGTGTACATCCCTGTTCGTCATGTGTTATGACTTTTTGCGGTTAGGGAACTCTTGTTGAGCAAGTACCACACTTGCGGCGAGAAACAACATCTAAAACCAAAATCTGACCGAAGATTTGCGTCAGTCCCAATTTAAGGAATTCTTATTAAATCGTCCGCATCAGTGTACGAGAGAATACCCTTTTAGCATCATCATCAGGGAACAGGGAACCAGCTGGCGTAGATTTTTGAGATGTTTGTTAATCTGGTGAGGCATAACTGATTTAGAACCTCGGATCTCGGATTGGTTGGGGAAAGCGTACTCGTCATGTGTCTATTATGCTTTTCGACCACATTACGGGTTTATTTCTAAAAGCATAATGTTACAATATCTTGTATACATCAACCACCGAGCATCCTTGATCCCTCGCACCCTAATCATAGGAGCATTAAATTAGATTTGAAGGGGGAAGCACTCTGTGATTGATTTGGATTGAAAGTGTTTCAAATTGTATTTTCATTCGTCTAGGAATCCAATACTGAAGGGAAAATGGCGGAAAGAGGGATATAAAATAAATAAAACAAATGTTTTGGGACTCAACCCCTACCCTTAAAAAAATAAGAAGAAATCAAATTAAGTTTAAGATTGACAAAAATGATTTTTCCTTCTTTAGCCGTCATTGCCATCATGGCTCCACCACAAGCATCGTCGTCTTATCCTTGCAATTTGCAAATAAACTACTTTACATTTTCTTATTTAATCCTATCATTCGATCTATTCCCTGTGTGCTGTGTGTCGCATGCCCGCCCACCCCTCCTATCAGAAGCTCCAGTTTGAAGCCACACTTGTGCTTGGTCTCAATGTAGTGTATGGAAGCGTGTGGAATGAGGGTGTGCCGGATGGAAAAAGTCGTTATGGAACGAAAAATTGGTACGGTATCCGTATATGTAGCGTAACAGTGGTAACATCGGTAGCAAGGGCATGAGCCAGAGAAGAGTAGCAACACCAGTTCTAAGAAGATGTATCTCACAGGATTATGTGAAATTCAATTTGCAACTTTAATGTGTTTATTTTGTGTGAGAGAGGAAGGGAGGCCGTGTACAAGGCTATACTCTTGGTTACTGTGGCTTTGGACTTTATATTGTAAATTCTGAGGATGGCTGTGGAGGATTTCTGTAAACGATGGTACGAAATTTATCAAAGTACCTACTCAATGTGTAAATAAAAGTTGAAAATTGAATTTAAACCTTCTATTTTGAGAGTTGCACACATAAATAGAAAATCCTTTTTATCCTGTCATTTGCGCGATTTCTTATTACACAGATGTATGTATATTTTTTGTAGAAGAAGAAGTCCTTCCATATATATTCAGATTTTTTTTAGTTGTTTTTCTCTTTTTCTTTGCGACAAGCAACTGTGAGTGGAAGCTCGATTTGTATCAGTTTCGTTAAGCGCACTTATTACAGTAAGAATTACACCGAATTTCATAGGATTTGGAATTACTCTAATCCTTATGATGATTTCGTATTTTTTTTTATTTTTGTATAATTTTTTTAAGTAAAAATGTAAGAAGTGCTTTTTTCAAAAATTGTTCAATCCTGTCAGTTATGCCAACTGTTTTAGAGATACCTAAACTGAGAAAAGTGCTAGCGAGCTTCCTGTGAAGACTGAATGGATTTGCTTTAAGTACCATGCCGTATAATATATAATGCGACGCCGGCCGCCGCTGCACTCATAAGATGTGATGCTCAAACAGTATTGGAGAAAGATAAAATTAAAAAATTATCAAAATAAAAAAACGTTGGTATATTCCGACTTTTTGACAGAAAATAAAACGAACGTCTGTGTTGTACGTACTTTTTTTATGTGCGAGGTCACGTGATCAAATGTGATTTTCAAACCAAAAAACATGATCTGGGATAAGCCTGTTTACGTGACCTCGGTAGCGTAATGCGTAGTGCATATGGCTCTAAAAAAGCTTGGTCTAAGTTCAAGTCCCAGCAGATACAAAAATGTTCAATTATTCTATTTTCACCAATTCTATAATGATCGACTTGGAAGTCATGAAATAGCTATATTTCAATCTTAATATAATATATAAATCACGTGTCACGTTATTTGTCCGCGTTGGACTCCTAAACTACTTAACCGATTTTAAATTAAATTTGCACACCGTATGCAGATACATCTTAATATACATATAGCCGCAATATTATTTTATTGCAAATTATTTGTCTATTATTTGACATTCACAATTATCTATCAATTTCAAACGATTTTAGCAGATGGTGTTAAATGGATTAAGTAAGTAATCAATAGATGGCGCTGCCGCTGCTATGTTAACCTTACAAACGTATCATATAAACTACAATTTAATAGCATAACCACCACGTGTTGTTGTAGCCAAAGTATAAGTAAAATTTATTTTGTAGTAAACGAAATACCGTTAAATTCAATTGTTTCTACTTTTTAAATTGTTGGTGTTAGCATAGCCGTTCACGTGTTACTTAGACTGAAGTGTAAATTGAATTTATATACAGTGAAATTATTCCTGCTTTTCACGTATTTGTGCTTAAATATTTCTAATTCAAAATAATAAATATTACTGTTAAAGATTTAATACTATCTGCCTTACCTATACCTCATTCATAAGTTTAGGTGTCACATGTTATTTACTATAACAACTTTGTGATATACTCATTTGTTACAAAATTAAATAAAAATAATAAATTTTAAAATTAATTCTTTTGTATTGATGTTTGCTTAATATAAACATATCAACTGTACGAAAATTTTAATCAATCGTGTTCAAAGTCCTTCCCCTTCAAATCCTAACCCAGTGAATTTGTGTACCAGCTTTCCGTCTTCGTTCATAAATAAAGATTTCATTGTATTGATTATGGTAGTAGAAAATCTGACATGGATGTCACCATATTTTTTTACAAATGCCATCTATGTAAAAAAGTTCCTCTTAAATTGTTTACTACTTACAATGTAATATTACAAAAACCTTAGCCACAGCAACGCGTGGCTGGGTCTGCTAGTTTCAATATATGGCCCAAGAGTTGTGGTTTCATTCATAACTTTCAATATTAATCATCCAAGAATGTTCTAGAAGTGTTTTTTTGTAAAATATTCTTGAATAAATTGGATTAAAATTAGAAAATCATTTTTTACATTTTTTTTTGTAATAGATTAATATTTTTTCAATATTAAAAATACTAAAAAAAATCTACTCCATTTTGCATGAGTCTCATCAGCAGTGGATGTTTGGACCAAAACCAATACTTTTTTTTGTTAATTTTTCGTAAAATAATCAGTAGAAAACTTAGAAGATATTTTGAATAATAGTTCTCCAAGCCACCGCAACCGCAAGTCTTAAGTCATCAATTCTCCTAATAGCACTTTGATGTAGGATCACACAAGCAGAAAAAGTCCTTCTTAAAATATCAAAAGAAGTGCTGGCAAACTTTTTGTATACTTACCTACTTATTTTTTATTTTCAACATTCAAACAATGCTCTGTTCTTGGCTTTTGAAATTGTGATTTATATCCTCAATCCTCACACACTTCAAAATCATCAGTATTTTTTTTTTCGTTTCCCAGTCAGATTGGTGACCGAATGTCTTAGGTTTGGAAAATAAGCCTCCTTAGAAGATGATAGTGGGTAAGGGTAGGTTAGGACAAAGTGTCAAATGAAAACATTAATATTGTCAAACATGGAACAAACACCCGCATTCCGAAACAACATTTATTGGCTTTTATTGAAAATTCATGTTCTTCACTGAGTGTTGAGTGGTGGTGGTGGGGCGTAGGAGACGAAAATTTACGGAAGTTGGTATCGTCATTGCGACGCGACAGTTATGTTGATGTTCACGTGGGGTGATTTTAAAATTAATTGCCGATCATTGCGTCCTGTCCAGAGAGAATGAATGAGATTGTATATTATGTAGGTATAAGGACTAACATTGTCATATCAATCTAAAAGCTCTTCGAAGGATATGCGGGGGGTAAGGCCAAACAAAATGCGGAATATTGATGAAATCAACATCATCGGTTAGTAATACTATATCTACCTGCAGCAGGGTGCTGGCTGTGCAAAGATATTTGGTAAATTCAGACAGGAAAGCAATTAAATTTATTTACATGGCTAATTAACGGTCTAGAATGACTGCAAATTTATTGATTTTATACCTACACTTTGCATGCAGTCCCATATTATGTGCTTGTGCATAATACATGCATGTATGGGTATGTAAGTGCCCCTAGATGAATGCTCTGTTTGCAATATTTCAAATGTCAAATTGCATTCATGCGGAGGATTTGTTTTGGGTCCGTGTTTAATTAGTTTAATGAGTATTTGCCTTGATGGAGTCCCACAATATTGCACAATATTGTATAGTACATACGTTGTACGTAACAAGGCATTGTATTTCGAAATATTTCCTTTCCCATCACAATTTCGAGTTGGTATGAGCCATGTCTACATAATACAGTAGATTCTCATTTCATTAAATTATTATTTATAGGTGTTTCAGTTTCAGATGCAGCAAGATGCTGTTCAGTCATATCGATTTGCATCATAAAGAAATTTGAAATTTTGCCATCAATTCCAGGAACCTGAACCTTGCTTCAACTCGATAAAGCAGGAAGCGAAAATTCATCGACTATAACGTACATCCCCCTTAAACAGAATCGGCGCACTACACCTCTATAATCGCTATTAATCCTTGTCCTAAGCTACAACGACTAAAATAAAAGGACGTGCTGTGCCGCGAAGGAGCTATATATACGAATTCCGCATGAATATTGCGTCACATCAGCAATTGTGTTGGGGACTTTTCACTAAATTACTCGATATCAATCTTAATTGTCCTTCAGCATAACAAGGAAATCGATGACATCAATGGAAGCATAACAAAGACTTGTCCTCTTGTCCATTGATAATGCTTCCTCCTTCACTCTGCTTACCATCTACAAGAGTTGCACAAGTCCAAAATCGCAATTTAACGAAAGCGAACGGACAAAACACAGAGCTAGGAGATTAATGCCTTTTTGCTTCCCTGCAAATGTTGATTATACACAAAACAAGGACGACAAAGTATGGTGCGGGGGTTGGTGATGATAATTTCAATCCATCATTTTGAATTATGAATGAAATGGATCTCGTTCATAGGGCTCTAATGAATTTTCGCAAGGTATTTAGTACAAGGAACAGGATCTACCTATCAGTTTATGTCAGGGGAACGCATTACTTACACAGGCATTCGTTTGTTGCCTGCCTTTGGTACACGAATTACGAATAGTATATAGCGCTGTTTTTGTGTGTTATTTTGTGGCAAGCGATTTGAAATATTAGCGTGATATTTGAGCGACAATGGTATTGTTAATTAAACAAGCCATTATGATTCTGTTGTAACATGATAAAGGTATATACGATATAGAAATGGGGAGTGTATTGTACCTAGGTTCTTCGGAAATGTGCGTATAACAAGCAGCGTTTTTTTTTTTTCTTCTTTCAAATAATAATCAGAAGTAATTGCTTTTGAAATGTTTAACGTTTCCTCCGGCGACACTTTGTTAAAGCGCCGAAGTGTGAATTTAAAGCATTTTATTCATTGCCTCGAGGAGAATGATGGCGGAGTGTGAAATGCTTCTTTATAATTATAAATTTCAATCATTCTGCTAAATATAATTTTGGGCTTGAATGTTTAATTAAATTGATAGCATTTTTGGATGAAAGAAATGTGTATAACTATCGAAAATTGTTTCAGTTCAAAAGATATTTCCTATTATTAGATTAGGTCTTCTTCGCTTATTTTGAAATAGAAATAAATAAGAAAAACAAGTCAATCATTTTTTCATTCGAAATTGTTTTCATATTACTACTTTATTTAATTAAAAAAAAAATTACATAGAACATACTAAATTTTCAGTTTAAGGCATGACCTTATTTTTTTCATAGCTTCTACATTTTTTTTCTATCCACACGGTTCAATTTAAAATGATAAATTAAAAAAAAGGCACTTTAAGAATATAAGCCAGTGTTTGAAAAATTGACCAAAAAACCTTTTTTTTATCTCGAAAATGGTTCTTTGAAAAAAAATTAATGTAATTTTCGTTTTCGGCGTTCAGACTAAACTATACGCACAAATTTTATTATATTTTTCAAAGATGTTCTAGAAGTACAGGACTCATAAAGAAAATCAATAATCAATGATCCAGTACTTCTAAGAAAAATAAAAAAAAGGAAAATATTTATTTATTTATTTATTTATCGAAAATAACTTACAAAAATAAATTTGTAAAATTATTTATAAGAAAGACATCAGGGCAACAAGAAAATATAGAATTCCGATTCAAAAAAATCCTATTTCCACAGCCTCGTGTTCTTCTACGTAATATTGAACCTGTTAATTCTAGAAATAGAAAAATACTATTTTTCAAAATATTCAAACAAAATATTTATACCAAAAATTACAAAAATTACATTAACAGCTAACTCGCACTTTTGCGCGCTCTGTACACTCTAATTTCTCCTCCACAGAGATGATTGGGCTTTAGTTTCGACGTCATAAGCATATATGTACCTATGTTCCGTCACCAGTCATAACCCTTTTGAGCAGATCAGGATCAACATTGACGTCGTTCAACATGTTCAACATGCGACGATGTTGATGTGACACTGTCTAACAACCTTTATGCCTAAGCGAGTATTACCCTACTTTTTGATCACACCTCGTATGAACAAATCCAGTTATAGTTAATTTTTTATTACTGCATTTTATGTAATAGAATTTTGCAATTAATGAAACCCAAATAATATTGGACTCAAATTAACGTAGTTTGTGGTCAAAATAGTAATCACTTATTGCTAAAATCACGATATTAGTATTTGGATCTTTAAAAAAGTTGCGTTCGGCGGGTTGAAAACTTGGATTGAACATTGGCTTAACGTAATAATTATCGCTGAAAAAGGTTTAACGTTTACCTATAGTTACTTTTAAATTGTATGAGTTTCAATTAAACAAAATAAAAAATAAAGCCGGCCAAAAAAAGTTATTTAAAAAAAATTAAAAGGCTCCTTACCAAACACATTGTTGCACTAGCTTATCATTCATGATGTATTTTCTCAATTTGATTTAACTGAAACCAATAATCAAAACCATGGAAATTGGTATAAAAAAATGTTAAAGTTTCTGCCTAAATGAAGTTATAAAAAATAATATTTTCATATTAAACCAAACTGAATAGCAAATCGAAAGCATCCTAAAATCCTCAGCTTTGTTTTGTTTCCAATCAAATCTCTGCTATCATTTCGGCAGTAATATTTCTTTTTCAAGTGTATACATGTACCTATAGGTACAGGCCAGGCATAGAATATAAAACCGAATCGAATAAAAAATTACCTATCAAACTTACCATACACTCTTCAAAAATTCGCGTTGGAACATTTAAATTGAATGAGCCAAATTTGTCAACATGTCTGTCAATCCCGCATAAATTTACACTTCATAAAATAAAAAAAAACGAAATGTTTTCATCATCGCAGAAAATTCGTTCGCCACATCTCAGTCTCCAGTCATCATCACCTCCCATCAACATTCAAGAGTGTTGAAAATTGACTCTCAAATTTTCCATTTCCATCAATCCTTGGACAGAACATCCTCCGTAACGCCAACGTCTCAATTCTCATCATCATCGGAGATCAGACCCTGCAGGCGTATACCGTGCTGCATAAATTTATTTCAGTCTTTGGTTGAACATTAAAATTCCCAAGTTGAAGTGTATCCATATATAGCTGGCACTGCGATGGCAATACTTTGCTATAAAATCAAAGAAAATTCGTTGCAAACTTTATGGGGGCGCACACAGGACGTGAGAATTGCAGATGCTGTTACAGAGGTGAATAAAAACACGATTTGCCAGTCAGATATGGGGAGTATATACAAAAGCGGCACTAATTAGGCCATTAAAGCGAGCTGCTAGGGATGTCTCATGGAATGATATCCCAATGTAATCAAAAATTAATACTGGGGGTTCTCGGATTGCTCGTAAAAATATTGTCGCATTCCAAAAGCTATATAATCTTTTGGAGGCACGCATGCAGAAATGTCAGCCAATAAAGTGCTCTTTGGATCCATAAAGTATTTCTAGGAGGCACATACCGCAAGAAAGTAATAACTTACTATGTTATGGAGTTCAAAGAGTCTTTGGCTTCCATAATTGACAATCTCCTCCCAGCGAAAAAATGAACATAACTTACATTAGAGTATGCAAATGTAGTAAGATATCGTAAAGAAGCGACGCGAGAATTATGATGTTTTATACTTACTACCAGTACTAGTAGTCATGGTTACCAATGTATATTTATTCCTCTCTGATTTTTTTTTCGACTTTTTGTAGATATGAGCAATCTAAAACTTGGAGGCCTGTTTTCTGAGGTCAGTGGAAAGTTAGACCCATTTCAAACTTAGCCGACGACCGAAAAACCAGTGTAAGCAGTCGACTGTTTTAGTATGCAAAACCAGCAAAATTTCAACTACCTGTATAGATGAGATTCCTATTCGATAACTTTTCAAAATTAAGGCAAAAATTAAAAACTGGTCAAAACTGACGAATTAATTCAGATTTGAGTTCAGACCTAAATCATTTCAAAATATGTGTTTTAAGATATAAATCAAATTCATAAAATTTTAAATCACTACATAGTAAAAAAAAAAACAGCTTTCTCTGTCTGTCCCTATGTGTTCTTAGATCTTTAAAGTTACGCAACGGATTTTGATAGATGGAGTGATTGATTTTCTAATTTTGCACCATTTTTACCAAAAAAAGAGCATAAATATGCCTAGAACTCAATTCATAGCAGCTGTATAGCTACATCAACTTGGTTTTGGTTATAAATTATTTGATTAAACACTAAAAACTACCTACCTAAAAAACATGTGTCACAACGACTTCATCCACTTTCCCAAAAAAAACAGACTTCCTTGAATTCTTCAATTTAATGTTAAATGAAACATTTTCACCAAATTTCGCGGTCGTACTAAATTTTACTATTTTTATTTATTATTATGTATTTATTTTTTATTTATAATTCATTTTTTTTTATTTTTTCATTTTTATTACTATTTAAAATCTCATATTGACTAGTCTAAGTTACGGAGATGCTGGCAACCATATCCATGATTGTTGGGTGCGTCTGTTGGTAGAAGTGGTGATTGCGTTTGTTGGGACATCTTCGATTATAATGCATAATTGAAAAAAAGTTCAGCCCAAAAAAAAAAAAAATACTAAGCATGTTTTATATTAAATGTTGTTGTTGTCCCATTGTGCGTCACGGCTCTCGGTCTTTGTTCTTGATTGATGGATAGTCGTTTATTCAATTTATTGCTCCCCAGACCACGTATGGCTACCCGCTGGCTGGTCTGACTATGTACAAACATCCGTCAATCAACGGCGAGCGGGCGGGCAAATTTCAATCTTCCACAGATGAATGATGAGAGGACTTTGGGGAAGTATAAGGATCGACTTGCCATATTGGCTGTCCATTAATAATATCGCTTTCTTGTCTTCAACTGTGGTCGTATGGAATATAATTTTAGACGGCAACAACGACGATGATGCCGATAAAGAGGAAATGAGTAGAGTTCCCTAGAGATATGCCATTCGCCTTTTGCTTCGAGTTTCATTTCAAGAATATGTTCGTCTGTTTTTAATTGCTCTCCTCAACTTCGCTCATTTCCTCTTGTGTTTTGTTGAATTTTTGAGAAGAATTTATGCTGCTCACATAGCAGCGCAAAACAAAGTACAGTGACAGCTCTGCAAAATTGCACACGATCAAATGACAGGCCATTTATAACAATGAACACCTAATTAAGAAATATAGAACATTGTTTGGCGTCAAGCGAAAAGCAAAGGGACATCCCGGGATACGTGACTTGGGTTCTGTTGTACGTCTATACTTCCGAAGCTTACCGCTCACGACCTTATAATTTCTTGTACTTGTTTCTTTTTTTTTCCTTTTGGCTCTGCTATGTATTGACTCACTTGTACTTTGCACTTTTGACTTTTGTTCCATGTAGCTTTGTGGTATTCGTCCTTGAGTTTTTAGATGATGATATAGGGCATGGCGTTGAAGAATTACTTTAGAAGAAAAGAAGCTGCTGGGATGCTGTTCATGTATGTTTGTCCTGCAAATAGAAAAGTGAGATGAATCATTATTTAATTAAAAAAAAGTGACGGTCGAAAAAAATAAATATCTCAGGTTTTTTTTAGTTATTTATGAAATGAGCTCACATTAAATAGAAGTTGCTGTAATTTCAAGTATTAAACGTTTTCATATTTGTTTTAGTTGAATTGGCAAAATGGGGATGTTCATAGAAAAAATTATACAAAATATTCATTTTAATTGCAGGCACATAATTGTAAGATTAATCGAGAATCAATGAATATTATAAAATTAAACTACTTTGAGATAAAAATTAATTAATTTTAATTTAAAGGTAAAAGTTATTAAGCTGAAGATCGCTGCATCCGAAGTTGTTTTTTATTTAAAGTTGCAGCTCTCGAAAAGTATCAACGATATTGGAAAATTTTAAACACCAAAATGTTGGGCACAAAATTTCCCAGGGGCGATGTCCGCTACTTTTTAAAAATTTTATCCTGTTATATTTGTTTTTAATGGGTTTTTAAACTTTTCAGATTATTTTTTTGTTTAGACGTGCAGATAGACGAAACTAACGGTAAAAATAAAAAAACAAAAATTGTATCGTGAAGAGCGTCTTTTACTCTAGAGGCGATGTTCCTTACTTTTTTTTTTTTTTTTTACTAAGCGTTTTTAACCATGAAACATAAAAACAAAACTCACAAAACTTTATACCGTTATAACTTCGGATCACCTAACGGTACCAAAAAAAAAAGTACATAGAAAAATTAGATTTTTTCAACTCTAAAGGCGATGTTTTTTTATTTTTTTTAAATTCATGTTCTAAAGCCATTAATTTGCATAACAACAAATTATAATAAAAAGAAAAAAAAAAACAAGACCAATATTGTTGTCATATAAATTCAAGGCTCACCCTTTAGTATATGCACTATGCAGTTCGTATCTTCTTTGTCATTTTTTCTCTTTATTATAATTTGTTGTTATGCAAATTAATGGCTTTAGAACATGAATTTAAAAAAAATAAAAAACATCGCCTCTAGAGTTGAAAAAATCTAATTTTTCTATGTACTTTTTTTTTTGGTACCGTTAGGTGATCCGAAGTTATAACGGTATAAAGTTTTGTGAGTTTTGTTTTTATGTTTCATGGTTAAAAACGCTTAGTAAAAAAAAAAAAAAAGTAAGGAACATCGCCTCTAGAGTAAAAGACGCTCTTCACGATACAATTTTTGTTTTTTTATTTTTACCGTTAGTTTCGTCTATCTGCACGTCTAAACAAAAAAATAATCTGAAAAGTTTAAAAACATATTAAAAACAAATATAACGGGATAAAATTTTTAAAAAGTAGCGGACATCGCCCCTGGGAAATTTTGTGCCCAACATTTTGGTGTTTAAAATTTTCCAATATCATTGATACTTTTCGAGAGCTGCAACTCTAAAAGAAAAAAAAGAAAAAAAAATGCAGCGATCTTCAGCTTCATTAAAAGTTTTGAAATATCCTTTTAGAGAATTGAATCACTTACCGTATGTGGTTTTCAAGACCGTATTTTTCATGATAAGAGTAAAAAACAATTGTTTGTATGAAAGGAACTGGCCCATTTCCCGTTTGGGTGCCCCCGTTGATGGTACAATGAAATAAATTTGGTGGCGCGTTTGACCCATGAAGAACCAGGTATACTCAGTGAAATGCAATTCTCAACCATTTATTGCAGGAATGGAAGGACCTACAATTTTATATCGAATTCGAAAGGCCAGCGTGAGAAACACTCTATTCTTGGCAAGTGATAGAATTTGTCAATTTGTAGAAAGTAGCTTTTCCAAATATAAATGTTACAAAACAAAGTTATGGACAAAAAAATTTTAATAAACCAAAATTTAATAAAGCGGACGCGACGCATCTGACCGCGGTAGGTCTCTTAATATGCTTATCCATACCTCAATATAGCTTTGAAATAAAAAATAAAGAAAGTAATTTTCTGAGATGATAAGATAAGATAAAGTTGGGAAATTGAAGTGTTATGTGGTTCTTTATTATAATTACTTGTCAAAGAAATTACACATTTTGTACTTTTTGGGCTCTGATCTCAAATTCGTCATTATTTTTCCGCCAAGGCTAAGGTTGAACATTTTTTCAACTAATTGACGGTTTTTAGAAATCGATTTATATGGTTTTTTAAAATGATTTTTGCATTTATTTAAATTAAGTTATGATAATACTATTTCCTATTTGTAATCATTAGCTAATTAGGAAGTCTTTAAATAAGCAAATGTTTATAATTTATAAATCACAATATTTTCCAATTTAACTACGGTATTCACATTTTTGAAGTCTTCCCCGAGTACGGAAAGACATCTTTGGTTATATATTTTCTAATGTTGCAAAAAAAAAAATACAAAATATAATTTATAACCTTTTGGGACAGCTTAGAGCAGTTTTTTGGTTTCTGGCAAGAAAAGGAAAACGCTACAATAAACCACACCCGCGGAGCGTAAAAAAAGAAACTTGATTTCAATTTCCATAAAAGCCAGTACAGCTCATGATATAATGTCAGCTTCATATTAAGCTGATAAGTCATAAATTTGACAACAGAACCGCGACAACAACGTCTCTGTCTCTGTCCTTACCCCGTGTCCTGGCCTCTCAAGTCTGGGCATACATATATAGTTGAATATCTGGTATGACGACAGTTTATAATGCGTAAAATCCACATGTCACTGCAAAGAGCCATCTCTCCCTTTATGCTCCATATCATCGGAAGGAAGAAAAAAAATCCAAATTCCTTTTTTTCAGCGCATGGATGGATCCTGCTTGCTTGCGTGCATTCATCCTTGTTTCTTGTGCGACTTCGTTGTCACGGTTTTAATAGCGTGGTCGGAAGATAAGGAGAAAATAATGTTGAAATATTACACATGACATTTTGACATTGCACAAATGATATATGAAATGATAATCTATTCGCGGGTGGCGGTAACACCTCCCCCACTGCCATAACCATCACCCGGTCGAATTTTCGAGGGGGATTCAGTGCAGGCCATTAGGCAAACACTCAGGCAGATTAAGCTGTACGAAGGTTGGGGGATATGTGTTTAGTGTGTGTTTTTTTCTCAACACTCAACTAATTCGCAGTTTATTGATCACGTCACTGTTAGTGGTTGGCAAATATCAGTAATTGATTGCCAAATTATTGGCTCTGAAGTTTCAGATCACGTTTATCCGAGTGGGTTGAGGGTGGGTGGTGGTCGTAGGAAGAAGCTCAAGGAGAACAGGAATTGGATCCCAGCTACTCCGAGGAATCTCCATTGAGACACCCATAAATAAAATATTTGTTTTTCTCTCGTCTCGTCTTGTGTTGGCTTGGCTTGTGTTCTATATAGGTACATATGTAGGTACATGGGATTCCTGGTCGTGTTTGCAGAGCAGGTAGCATCCATGGAATAATTTAATAAGGAGAGCCTTGCGTCTTGGAAGTGGTTGCTTTTTTCTCCCCAGAGTCAAGTTTTTCTTGGCACGATAACAAGGCGAAAATTATTTTTTGATTATTTATCAAGTGTGCGAAAGAAACCTTAAAGGAATGAGTTTAAGGGTTCTTGTTTCATGGGTAAATATATCTTCTTGGGTGTATTCTTATTGGTTAGTGGTACACATTGTATACACGTTTCTGGTGGTTGTGCGAAATGATAAACTTGGTCCTTAGCCAAGAAAATGAATCTTGAGTATTTTTCCTGGGATATAGTGTATTGTACTCATAGAGCGGATGTTCATGTTCGACCAGAAACGGCATGTAATACATAGATGTGTCCGTGCTCCTGATGCACTTGGGTGCATAATTTAAAAGTTTTTCACAGTTTGTGTCTTACATATGCATGTGTGTGCGTGGCAGCGATATACAAAAAGTTTTGTTCTTTTTCATTATCTATGCTTGGGCAGGATGCACAGGGGAGCTTTTGTTTTGTAAAGTAACGCTTCTGAATGTTTGCGATACTAAAAGTTTTGTTTTACTCCAAGATTATTTCATTTTTGTAAACACGTTTCTTTAGACAAAAGAAACAGCTTACGGTACAGCAAATTTAACTTTCTTTAATAATTTTCTTTTTATTATTCTAAAATCTGGGAAACAAAATGAAAGTTTTTCGACACAAAAACATCTTCGCCGTAATTCCGGTTCTTTCCGACAAAACTAAGACCGTCGTTGTAGGGAACAGCATTGTTTGGAAATGGGATACATTCGAAGACCTTATTAATCTTCTTTTTTTTTAATATACAAAAGTATAAATAAGGATCTTTATCTACATAGAACAGTTAATTTAGGCAAAATCGGGATTGCATCGCAAAAATGTGCCAGGGAGTTGCACATTTTAGCTCTTTAAAGACTAATGTTATATTATATTTAATAAGAACCGACACCGTTCACTTATCATGTTAGATTCATCGTTTGTCGTGTCAAACAACCGATCGAGAGCCCAAGCACAGCCATTGGAAATCGACACGCGCTGAACATTCAGCAATAGTCAATTGCTATATGGTTGCGTTTTGATTGACCCAAATCGATATCCGTAAGTTGATACCAACTTCCAGAATGGGCATTACAAAAGCAACCAGAGCAATTTCAAGTGCATTAAATTCAACGCACTTCGATTTCCTCATATAGGTATTAGAATACAACATCCCTTCCTACCCGTGGAGAATTCGAGAACGATCAGCTGGATGTTTTAAATCGAATCTTTAATGAAAAAATATTCGGTTTAGAATAAAAAAAAAAATTGGTGTTCTGGAATAGACCAAAACCAGTCTCAAGAGACATCCGCGACTAGAACGAGAAACGGAGAATTACAAAAGTCTCGATTTTCTTTCAAATAAAGAAACTTAAAACTTAAAATTAAATACTTCAATGCAAGATTAGCGACTTTTACCAATTCAAATTGTCGTTTTTAATTTTTGAAATGAGACCGAAAAAAAGTTTAACCGGCACTGAGAAGAAAGCTAGAAGAGACTTAGTTATAAATTAGAGAAATTTTTCGATTTTGACGAGATCATACGAGAGAATGCCTAAATATCAGGTTTTTTTAAAATTCTAAAAAAATTCAATGCGAATATTTGTTGCTTTGGCATGAATTGAGAGGGGAATACACCAATTTTGGTTCTTGTTCTGTAGTCTCCGAAGAATCATAAAATGCTATGATGTGAATGGTTAAAATTCTAAAACATCAATTAGCAACATTGTTAAGTAGCATGGCACTTGTGTCTTAATACAATGTTGTTGAAAATCTGCCTCCACCATATTTTTATATTTTCCTGATGATGATGAATTATTATATTGCAGTTGAATTTTTTTCTGTGTAAAATACTCTCCATTTGGGTTTGTGGCACAATGTAAGCAAAAAGAAGAAAAAAATCTACTGCTTGAGTTAAATTAATTTAATCAATAAATGCCCCATATATAGAGTAGAGAACATCTAAAACAGTTGCTTAATTTGAACACAGTTTGCATTTAACATTGTTTGCAGCCATAATTCGATGTCATCTTCACTCGAATAATAAACTTTATCTCCGACTTTTGTTCCGTCATTTTCCATCTGCAAAACAAAAGCATTTGCATCTACACCTCCAGCTGGAAGATACATTTATGCAAATTTCACACACTCCGACTTTGACAACTACCATCTACAATTCTACATACTAGGTACGGTACTCCATTGCATCTTCCGCAACACCCACATGACACATAAACATGTGCTTAATTGCACAGTAATGGTTCCTGTTGACAGGAAGAATGCATCACAGCCTTAAATTAGCATAAAACCATTCATCCGCATATACACATACATAACATCCTTCGCTCTTAGTCGGTGTTCAACTGCCACTTTGCAGATAGAACAGTAGTCGCAGTCGTATATTAAGGATTGTTTTTATCATCATCACATCGTAGATCTTTTTTACTAGGATCCAACAACAAAAAATGAATATGTGAAAATAGAATGATGCATCGGTTTTATTCATATTTTCCCCATTAATGGAGATTATCTTGTTTATTTATTGAGTTTTGATAACATTCATCGTTTTCAAATGTTCGCATTGAACGATATTCTCAACTTTGACCGAGAGGACAATTTTATTATTAGAAATCCGTGTCGATTAGTAAACAATACTATAGGTTTACAGTGCTGTCGTCTCTTTCTTTTCATAGCAAATGTGAATATAGGATACACTGTATTGGTACACGGATTATTATGTACTTATTGATCCACGGTTACATAAAGCTATAGCAAATAAATCAGCTGAATTTTTCATAAGTCATAAGTCCTTTTCAAAGTGAAAGGTTCCATCAGCTGTTACCATTATAATCGAAAAAAAAATCGATAAATCTTTGATTCATTCAATAATATCGAACATAGTTTACTCGTATATCTTTTATACGAATAGGATGAGTGTTACTGCTAATGCCAAAAGTTTTCGTGCTGTTATATGGGTCAGAGTTTTATTAGATTATGTAAGCAGGGACCAATCGAACTGGCACTGATTTGTTAGTCCCTTCAATGGAAACATTTATCTGCAACAGCCTACATAATCTCAGTTGAAGCAACTGTGTCACGTTTGATTGAAAGTAGCTACAGGGAAATTATGACAATGCTGCTAATGTTCCTACAAGTCACATAGCCTTAATGGTGTAACTACTATCAGACAACCGAATGGCATCGTGTTGTGTAGTTTGTAGTAGCGGACAAAAGTATACATAAAAAGTGGGTCACTTAGTCGATTTGCATATTATTATTCACAGTAATGGTTATGGTATTGAATTTGGTAGGAAATTAATACTTTTGATTTCCACCCACTGTACCTATTTCGTCGTCAAAATTTATAAAAATCCAGATTGTGTTCCAAGTAGGCTTTAAAAATGCTGATTTTGGATGTGAAATAAAATAAATTATTATCAAAACATCAAAAAAATCAAATACAATGCTGTGAATGCACAAAAGCCAAAGCCCCTAGTTTATTGGGACCAATAATATAAATTCCCGAAATATGATTAGGTACCCGGCTACCCGGGTAATACCCGGAAATTTGGTTACCCGTTCAGTGTACCGAGTACCCGGTCGAAATCAATAGTTCTAAAAGCCAGGTTTTTGTTACAAGGCTACAAAAGTAAAAATAAAAATTGAAGCGTTAGCGTTACTTAAAACACTATATTCACTATCATTTGAAGCCTTATAGTGAGTGATGCATTATCGGCCAGAAATCACACCGGGTTACCGGCCGGCAGTGATTTTTCCAAAGGATAAGGCAAAAGTTGACAATTTTTTTTGGATTTATCTCACCTGTAATTTCTTCAGTAGGTAGGGTGGCTAACTTTTTTAAATTGATTTTCAATTATTCTGAATATAAATGAATTCAGTGGTAATGAAGTAATTGTGCATTATTAGGATATTAAATTAACATCATTATAAGATATTAAACTTGAGACATTAAATTAATTAACACCATTTTTATGGACATAAATTTTTTTCGAAAACATAGAATTTTTTAAAAATTCATACATCAGAAAAATTATTTCAATTTGGGTCAAGACGACGACGAAAATTTCGGGAAAAGTGATCAAGCTTGTATTTTTCTTCTATATAATTTTTTAAGCGTTTCTGTATGATGTCCCGTGACAATTAAGCAATTAATAACCATAATCTTAGAAAAAAAAAAAACACCCGAACAATTACTTCCGAGCAATTTAAGCTCTCGCTCTCAAAATTCCTTTAAACATTAAAATTTTTAAAATAGAAACTAGTGTCACTTATAATTTGGATAACCACTGTTTGTAATTTTATGTTGATTTGTTTTTCAATACAACTCTTTACTGTGTGATTTTATGCGGTTTTTATTAGAAATTTTAGGCATAAAAATGGGAAATACGACGGCAATGAGTGTTGTAAATAGTGTCACGATAAGTCACCTAAAATTGACAATGAAAATAAATTTAAGTTGGGAAGTCACTTGAATATTGAAATATTCACATCAACTTTTTTACTCAACCTAATGAAAAATGAAGCATTAAAAATGATTGGTAAAAAAAAAATTTTAATTTTATTAGGGTACCTACAACCTACTCACCCAAACCCATCCACTCGCAAGTTCTGCATTCTAATATATTATTCTACAAAAATGATAACTTTTAACTGGACCAATATCCCAAATACGTTTACGTATCCACTGAACCAAAAAACTGTTCAAAGACATATCACATTACCCCACACTTCGTATATTATAGCAAGTTCGAGCAGATCAACCACATACGAATTGTTCACACAATTACCCCAGAAATGTTTCACGTATGTGCCACCTCATTTGACATGTGTTCTAATCCTTCCTGCTGTTTGATTCTTGGCTCCAGCTTCAGCTCCATCTCCATCTCTAGCTTCGAGTCGAGAGATTCAACTCATTCCTCCCGCATGAATAATGTAGAGCATCCCATTGCCCCTCATGTATATGCTGTAGATATTCTGGCACTCGTACCGATTGTTTAACATAAATTTCGAACTCGATTGAGCATTGCGAAGAATATGCACTCGTTCGAATGTAATTCTTTTTGTTTTGTAAATTTTGTTTCTCTTTTATTTTCAACCATTCTCCCCTAGGGGGCGCATTCAATTGCATTCCACCATCGTCTCCCTTATCCCCGAAGATGTTCCATCAACAAATGCCAGCGAGGGGATGTGTGTGTGTTTATTTACAATTTTTAACAATGTAATAGCAGAGTGGAGGTGTTGTCCCGGCACTCTTGCATTCGAGATAAACAGCAAAAATAGAATCTTTCAGTCCTTTTGTATTCCGCTTTATGTGTTGCCGCCCCATCAAACTGCTTCAACCCATCCAGGAAGTGAGTTGGAGGAATGTGAATTGAGGGTTACTTTTTTGTTGGCTCATATTATTGTATTTTTTCGATGGATATTTGTGTATTTGTATTTGCTTTTATCATTGTCAAATATTTTTGCTGTGAGAAAAATATCCTTACACAAAAAATACACACAACTTCACGTGTAATTTACACTTTGTATTTGCAGACGAACCAAAAGATAAACACAATTTGTAATGTGTGACATTCAATTGAGAGGAAAATTGAATTTACGGGATTGCAATACACATACGAGTAGGTGTAATATTTTTTGTCCTTTTTATAGAAATTGCGCCGCTTTTGAATTGGACTGGGCATAGAATCAGGAAGGCAAGAAGTTGCATGGAGTCTACGCTGTGTTATTCTGAGAAGTTTCAATTCTCATTGAAGAGGACCTATATATATATATAGATTACATTGTAATATCAAAACTTTCCTTGGCGTTCCTTTGTATAAAGTAAATCTAACATCTTTCGTTACTTAGATATTTGTGCACGGAAAGGCAGCATTATGTAAGGAATAAACCAAATGTCTACTTTCAAATATTTGCCCAAGTAGACCTGAGATTCGGTCTGTGGCATTTTTTAAAGCAAGTTATTTCAGCCAATCTGTGATCTATTCTAAATCGTATTTTTTCTGGAATTTTGTAAAAAGTGGGAAAAGTTTAGAATATTACCAAAATACATGTGACAAAAATATGGAACTTGGTAAAAATGTTTCCTTACTTAATATGAACACAGTGCGTTGGTTAAGAACATAGAAGGATTGAAGAGCAGATACGGGTTGCTTTTGAAGATCTGGATATTAAAATGGGAGAAAAAGATAAAGCCGGGTAGAGCATTACACACATAAGTTTGGGAATAATTAAACTCTTAGATGCCCATAGGATAATACTGTCGAAACCAAGATTTAATGAGTTAATCATACGTTGCCGTTGGAGTTCTACATCCGAAGAAGAGGGATGATAATCTGAAAACGAATATGAAAATCGCTATCGTCAGCAAAACAGTTTAATGGATTATAAGTTTCAGCCAAAGGAAGAGTTTTGGAGACAAACCGGAGCCCTCAGCATTTATTTTATGAAAAAAATTGTTGAAATCCATATATCAAAAGTTTTTTTTTTTGTTGTCGAAAGTTACGATTTAATCTTTACATAGGATACCTAACAGAATTGAAGAAAGTGTTCGTAATATGGTTAGTTCGTTAAATTTGGTGCCTATATGAGAATTTTGAAAGTCTTGGACCGGTATTATCTCGATCTTTATTTTAAGAAATAGGTAAACCCCTTTTTATATGGTTCATTCTTTACCAAATTTATAATCCTTATAGCCGTTTTTAACTTGACTTCTTATAAAATAGCAAACCTTCCCAGTCTATACTTAAACTAGATCAAAAGCAACTATTTATAGCATCAGAATAAAAAGTTATCCCTTTGCCTTTAGGCTGTAAAAGTGCTGACAGAATTTCAAAATTATATATGTATACCTACCTGAGTTTGTGTACCTACCAGCCTATCCTAGAAATTCAAACAAAAAGCTTTTACAATTAATTGAAAACAATTAATAAGAATCCGGCTTTTTGTGTAACTAAGGTGGGCAAGGTCTAAGGTATTCATATAAATTCTATCATGATATTTTATTTGTTTTGTTACTAACAAAAATTAAATCAAAGAGGATCCAGTAGTCCACACGTTGGAAACTTATTTGCGTGTTTACTTCTAATTAATTGACTTTACATCAAGCAGTTCGTTTTATTTTCAGTAAAACGTTTCCAAATGTTTTCGTTTCACCACTTTGCTTATATTTTATAATATGTACGTTGCTACACAGAAGAATGAATGCCCAAAGGTAGATATACAATTCAAAAACAAAATAAACAGCGCGTGAAAAGGATTATCTGCCACAAGTTGAAGGTTTAATAAGAGTATCAAGATTATTTAATTTCCGCAGGTTCCGTTTAAAAAATGAACACAGGATATTTGATACGGATAAAAAGAAGGACTTTGGGTAGAGCGTGGTTAGAAATATAATAAAAAAATGCATGCTACTTATTTGTTGATGAAAGAAAGGAATTTTATATTTGAACTAGTATCGCCCTATGGGCGTAGAAATTTTATCATTTTAGTTTATTTAAAACTTAAAATCTACTATATTCTGCATATCTATTCAAAATAGATAACGTTGATACTTTGCGTTTTCAGTGATGTAAGAATGTACGGCAAAGTTTGGTTGTAAGTAAATTTTTTTTAAATATCCTGTCTTTCAATTTGCGACACAAACAAGAAACCAATCTTAAATTATGTGTTTGATTATATCGTATTAGTCTGATTTTGTAGCTAGTTTATACATAAATTGAAGGAAGAACACCAGAAATTACTTCAATTATTCTATGTTGTTCACTTTTCAGTAAACACTTTCCTTAAACAATTTGGGTTGATCGGATCTTCCGCTGTTGCCTGTCGAAGCGAAAAGAAGAGCTCTGAAGGACATTGGATTTTGGTATATAGTGAGTATATCTAGTATATAGACAAACGTTACATCTGTATATCCAGAGGAGGTGAAATTTAGATTGCAAATCCAATCCACCCCTATAAATTTCAATCCCTCAGGCTAGATGTCATGGCATCCTTGGACTTGTTAAATATTCATTTGGGTATCGTCGTCGGTCGTATTGGTTTCCAGGATTCAATTTTCTTCGAGGACAATTTATTTATGACCACCTGTTTGGAAAAGTGTGTTTAGAGTAGAGAGTGATTCTCTGGGCACACAATGTCAATGCTTACCTAGGCATCTAGATGAGGACATGCCCCAAGAGCATCATAAGGTCATCTTAAAGGTGTTTGCCATACGAATATAAGCCGCATTTATTATGGATCTTGATGGTCAGCCGAGAGCAAATATTTCACCTTTGCTTTTTGTTTTCGTATCAATATGCTTTGAATTCAAAAAGAATTATTGATACCATGCTGGTTTTTGAAACCCATTTCTGTTACACAATCACAAAAACATATGAGTTTGGTATTTATTCTGAAGCGTTAATGGAAGATAGGAGAAGTGAAGAATTTTTGAAGATTTAAATTGTTTGCTTAGCACTTCATAGATTTTGTAGGTGTTTTGAATAAAATTTCGTCAGGAAAGATTGAATTATACTCTTGGCGTTAGGCAAAATAAATTAAAACAATAATTTTCAGCCACATTCAATTATAAATATGACAGAGATGTATGTTTCAGCTCTGTCTAAATCTTCCTAGTTGTGCTGATTCCTCTTCAATTCTTCGTCAATTGCTTCATTGTGGGCTAATTCGGTCTGCTTGTCTGAGTGAAAGGGTTCCATTGGATCGCTTGACTAGCAATGCTTTCGCTACCCTGTCAGAGCTCAGAGCGTATGACCAGTTCTCCATTTCTGTGCTTTCTGGTAACAGCGGTTGTTAGTTTTTAGGTGCTGCACTTGTAAGGAAGTGTAGATTCAACATTGCAGTGAAACAACCTTATCATGGTTTTTAAGATTAATGAGTTGTTTCTCCATGTTTTGGTTAGCACTCCAAAGGCCAGCCTTTGCTTCCCAATTCAGCTATTAATATCTAGTTCAGTTTAGTTCTCAGTAGTAAAAACATTTATTAGATTTAAAAAAATAATCACTCACGTAGTCAAGGTCTTTGAGGTATGATTGCAGAGTTCACTGAATTCCTAGATTTTCATTCGACAAAACCATCAGCAACAGCTGAAATATTGGTG
Source organism: Syrphus vitripennis (assembly GCA_958431115.1). Taxonomy (NCBI): domain Eukaryota; kingdom Metazoa; phylum Arthropoda; class Insecta; order Diptera; family Syrphidae; genus Syrphus; species Syrphus vitripennis. The sequence goes on along the minus strand of OY288108.1, from coordinate 148,196,955 downwards.
AATTCCTGTGTCAACCTTCCTGAACGTGTAATGTGGATCCATCATATGAAGTCTTTATAGTAGGAATCAGTTTATGTGTGATGCCCCTCCTACGCGAAGAAAGCCAAATAAATTATCTATTGACTCTGTCGAATCAGTTTTTCCAAAGTAGGTTCTATAGGGAAATTCTTTTCCATACTACCCAGAATTTGAAAGTTTCAGTGAGTTTTTTTTTGTTGTTTCCCCGAACTTCAAAACACACGTTTATTTTAAATTAGGGTGTCAGTGAAATTGTTTTCGTTTTGCAATCAGCCATTCTCACAATTTGCTTGGATCTCCGCAACATTTCTGAAAACTTGCAAAACAATATATTCTAGCCTTCGAACATCTGCAGCAGCTAGCCTGTGTTTTTCTTCACTCTATAGGCCTTTTAAAATTTTCCAGTTCGAACTTGCAGGTAGGTTCGTTAAAAATTGGATTTGGTTTTTGAAACACATTAATAGTAAGTTGAAAACGTGGTTTGTTTATGTCAACATCCGGTTTTAAGCTTGCCATTAAATTAAATTAAATCTTTTTACCTGCATTGATATTTGTCCCTAACTTCATTTTACCTATATTAAAAGTAGCTGAAATTGTAATTCAACTAGTTCTTCCAAGATGGCGGACGCGTAATAAGCCAAAATATGCAGCAAATCCAGATTTATACCGAGAAGCAAACGCTCTTCAAAATTGCATTCAAACTCTGCAGACGTCAAAACTGTTTTCTGATTGTTCTTATTTGAATCCCCGTGGCTGTGCTTGTCCAACAGGGAGAACGACTTTTCTCAACTCGGTTCAACTTAGTGACTCCGTCATCTTATTTTATCTTGTATAATTAAGTAACTCTAGGCAAAGTGCAATCGATTGAAAATTATGTTCTTAATGAAATGTTTTCGAGCAGCTTTATAGGTACCATAAAAATAATGTTGCAGTCCGTTAATATAGCTCTGTCTTTGATATGAAATTTCTTTGAAGCAACTTTGTTGCGAAGTTTGAAACATGTTTTGTACAGATACACAGTAGCAACGCATTTCCCAGTAATAGGCGGATACAATATGCTATGCTTGTGCGCAATGTAAATAATATTGGGAAATTCACAGTGAAAACTTCAACAGGTGCTTCATGAGAGGTGTTGTTGTACGAATAAAGACTGATATCCAATGGCAGAAGGATTTGAAGAAGATTGGAATAGATTTTTTTGTATTTGTTGTTTTTTTATTGTATTTTCTTTTTTGTAATGGATGTAGTGATGGAATGCAGTTGGTGAACTTCTTTAACGATTTGATGACGTCATTTTGATTTTGACTAGAATATAGAAGCAAAACAGTGAGGTGAAAAAAATATAATATTATGTATAATTTATATTAAGATTACAATCAGGAACACTAAATTATTACAGTAGAGTGAAAAAAAATGCATTAAACATTGATTAAAAATTTAATTGATGAAATATTTTTGTTCTTTGAATTAATATTTTTATTGAATATTTAATCTTTTATACTGATCTCAAACCTGTTTATCAACAATGGGTTCTCAAATATAACCTTTTTAAAAATGGAAATAAACTTATTTTAATTTTAGTTTAGTTAAATTAAAAAAATATGGCGATTTACTTAATACAAAAATTTCAATTAAGTATTTCTCAAATAATAAAAAAAAAATTGATCCTAAATTTGCGTTGGTGCAACTCTCGTCTCTTTGTTTAAAATTAATAATAATTTTTTTTCATAACATTTATATAAATCTTTTTTAGATTTAAATCTTTAGAGTTTTCTTCTCCTTGAAATGAATTCCGTCAACTGTCGAAATAACTTAAAAAAGTCCAAAACCGTAAATATTAAAAAAAAAATGCAGCTAATCAGGCGAAAGACGATACAATTTTGTCTGCACAATGACAATGATCAGACTTATTAAAGGTTCCTGCTGCGCCAAACTTTCTGGTTGAAATGAATTATTTTTCAACCACACGTGGACACGGTAGCTTTCTGCAAGTTAAATTTTTCTACAATGCACATATTTTGAATTTTTGGAGAACTGACCAATTTGAGTTAAGTTTACGAACACCACCCTTTCACTTTTGTTTTATGGCTGACAAGCAATTTACGTATTTTAAATTGCGAGTAAGATAGCCAGTTTTTGTTCATAATCTTAGTGTATTTACTTTTTTAAAACCAAAAACCTGTTTTTCTTGTGACAGGTTCAAAAGAAAACATGTTTTTCGGAATTTTATCTTGTACTATTTATAAAATATAAAAATTTAAGCTGAAATATGTAGCGAAATAGAAGGAGAAGCTGGAGAAAGAAAGAGACGGCGACAGTACTGCCGCTGAAGGGGAAATCTAAAAAGGATTCTGACGGCATTGGAGATCCATCTACGATACAGAACAGTTGTATTGAATTTGAATAATTCGGAATAAAAGTCAATTAATTATAAATACTTGTTTAAATATTTATTTTAAAGCATGGAACTATTCTTTAAATATTTATATCTAAAAAATCGCGAAAATCGTATTTCCTGAAAATATTTTCTTCGCGATCTATTTTTCAACGCAATACTCTCCTCAAAAGTGTAACTCGGTTCTACGTTCTACCATCTATGTTTGGTTCCATTTTTGGAAGAAGCATCAAGTAACAAGAATTGAGATCGAAATAAAACTAAAAACAAAACACCGATAAATTAAAAGTGAGCACCAGAATTTCTTTTAAAATCCTCGTCCATTAACTTCCGACTGTATGCCGGCGTTTTTTTTTGTTTGCACTTTTCCCGGAAAATTTCCAAAGTCCTCTTCCTGTAGTGCATGCTATAGTAGTTGCCCAGACATCAGTTAAAAGTTGAAGCTCAATGTATCTGCGCCTGAAGATAGCGGGGACACGATGATAGCATTGTATACTGTCAGAAACAATGCTAAACATTTGTATACGCCGCACTTGCCTGAATCGGGAGCGGTCCATTGGGAATATACCTTCATATAAAGGTAGATTATGTTCGTTGGTTGGATAATAGTCTTCTGCTTGATGGGGTATGTGGGGCGCATTAGCAAATGACATTCTCAGCCCCCTAACTGGCAGCTGCCTTGCCTATAGGGATTCCACCTACATTATATATGTCCTGTGTATCTACAAATAGAAGTACATACACATGTAATGATATAGTGTTTGCTTGAAAAGGGCTACGCGATGTAAGTGTTATTTTGCTATTTAAGTTCCAGCTATCAACATCCTACACTAGGGTCTCAGTTTTCATTGCAAATATTTAATATTCCATGTATGAATGATGACATATGACATGACTTCATTGCAGGAAGTGAACTAATTCTTAGGTGGGTATGAAAAATATATCTGTAGGATGCGACTGAATTTGATTCCGGTCATTAGTTTGTGTGAGTACGATGAAATGATGTTTAAGGGCTTAAGCCTTCACTGCATTCTAAAGTTGTTAGTAATTTAGTAATAATAATGAAGTTTGAGATGGTCATTTCAGCAGGTCAACATTATGGTCATTGAATAAGGCAGCATGAATACTCATTGTCATTGTTATTTTAGCAACAATCGTCACTCTTATCAAAAAAATACTCAAAACCTTAATTGTAGAAGAAAAATTTAAAACTACTTTTTCACTTCTATTATCAAAATTATATTTAATTATTATGATAGATAATTATTAGAATCGAAAAGAATTTTGTACTGAAATAATTTTTTTCAATCAAATCTGAAATCTTCAAAATGCAGAATTCAGCTTAAAACAATAATTTAACTTGTTAAATCACAAATAGTTGGCAGCATTGATGTTTGGAGCTGGTGTGCATAGAAGAGAACAAGAGTGCGAGGTCTCTTGGATTGCCAACCACCGATCCAGCAATATCTTCGAACTATACTCTATACCTAATTAACTACTTTATATATATAGTTAAAACTTAATCTGAAATCAAATTGAACTGAATTGTAATTTTGCTTAACTCAATTTTTTATGTAAATTAATAAATTATAACGTTTAAAACTGTATTAAACTCTACATAAATAAATGGCTGAAGCCTTGCATAAAATCATTGACTTATTGGGACATATTCATAATCGAACTTTAAAACTGAGTCCAACTGGCCTCGGGTCTAAAACACGTTAAAAACAGCTGCTATTCATAAAGAATTTGGTAGCTCTGTTTAGTAAAAAACTGAATTCTACCACAATTTAAGTACTATTGCCTGTCAATTAATTGAAATCCAATAAATTTTTTGACAGATAGAAAAAAAACAACTTAGTCAAAGAATCAACCGTTTTTAAGCTTTGATCTCCAATTTATCTTTTGGACCCGGATCTAAATTGTCTATGAATAATATTATAAACTCCAGGTTAGCTTAGAAGAGACAAAGAAACAACTTGTCAGACGACTATGAATATGCCCCATTATGTAGATGAACTGTTAGTCACAACTCATTTCCATAAAAAAAACTCAAGTAAATATGGTTCCTTCTCTCCTTAGCGACATGAGCGCTCATTGTTCAAATGTAGTCAATAAAATATCAAAATAATATTTTCCATAGGAACTAACGACATCTTTTATTCTTTCTATGCTGATTTCAATATTTGTAAAATTAGTTCTAAATTTTCATATTAAATATTCTATGTTAGCTCTAATTTTCCTTTTATTTGTGCAATTTTTTGTGAAAATTGTATCAGAATAGCGATCTTGACATTCCTACGAAGAATTTTACTTACACGTTACGTCCGCTTTGGATCAATTAGCGCTGCTGGCGTTTAGCCATAGAAGAATCAACGTAACAGGTCAATGCTGAAACCATTATAAATTGGTATCTGAAGATTTTGAGGGTCAAGGAAATTTTAAAAATGATGGAATATGATTTCTTCACACTAGCAACCTCTGTCAGGTTACTTCAAAAGCTACGAAGTTCAATTTTGTAGCAGAGTGTTATTGATAGTTTTCACCATTGAAACTGAACCGATAGCATATTCTTAAACAGAATTGAAAACTAGTTTTCGAATAATTGCAACTGTGTATGATTCTGAAACCTCTCAACATTGTGATATACACAGAAAGAATTACACACATTATGAAAGAAAGGGTTTGAAAAATTGTCAAAAAATATTCCTCAGACCACTCTGTGACTTTTCCCCAAAAAAAAGTCTTTAAATTGTTTTCAGGGCTGTGCTTTGTTCATCCTTGAGTGGATCTATTATATGCCTTTAACATTTTATATTGTTCCCCTTAGCCGCTTTATTTTTATCTAACAATAAACGCCACTGACACCATCAAAAAACACAAGAATGAAAAAGGATGATGTCTTTGTGTAGTACATTTCTCAACCAGCTATTGTCCGAAAAAGTATCCTTCATGAGATTTTCAATTTCTTAAGATTCCTCAATAATGGAAGCGAAATATTTTATTTTTATGTGCACATTACTTTTTGTTGTGCAACATTTCAGCATAATGTTCCAATATCCAATCTATACAATATACTCATATTATACGAGTACATATATGTAGATGTCCTTTACCTACCTATCTTTCTTTTTCTGTCTCTATTGACATGGTTCCCCCAATCACAAACATAATAATTCTGTATAAGGATTTCGACTCAAAGATTTTGTGTAGATGTGGTTCTTCGATTTTGATTTTCAATTAAAATGGACAATGGAAGAACATTCTTTTTCTTATACTTTTTGTTGTTTGCTTATTGCTTAAATGTTGTGTATGTGAAGTTTAAAGCCAAGAACCATAAAATGTGCATATGATGCGTTATTTAGGAATCGTCGGACTATTGTTGTAATAAATCTTTTGAATTCAAGGAGGCAACATGCTTTATAAAACCTATAGAAATAGATACATAGATTATATAGTCGGCAGTCGCCCTGGTTATGTGTGAATAGTTTATAAGCTCTGATTCGTTCTGGAATAGATTTTTTACTATGCATCTTTACCTCTTGATGAGTTGAAAAAGAAAGAGACTTTTTATAAATTTTAGATGTTTTGCATAAAAATCTTGATTATAATCAGATAAATAGTTTTAAGAAAATCAGAAATAAAAAAAAAATGATATCAAAAATCTGATTTTCAAAAAGGAAACAAAATTTTATTTTTACTTTGGGTACAGAAAATTCACCAGTTTAGACTGTAGCTCAACGGATAAAAATATTCATACACAAAGAATTGCGAAACCCACTTTTTTTTAGCTTCCATATCATAGTTTAACGAGTTCAAAACTTACAGTACGTACCTAGAGTCTCAAATAAAAATTAGAACTGCCGAGGAGAGTCCAAATCCAAAAATTTCAATCTCGACTGGCTGTCTCGCCTCAGTTTCGTCTCTCCGATCAATTTTTGATTTTATTTTTGATTTGGGCATTCTCAGATTAAAAAAGCTATTATAAATATTTGTTTACCGACCTCCTCTGCACTTGCCCTACTCTGTCACTTGGGAGACTTCTTTTTCAACGATGCCAAGGATCTTATCAACATCGTAAAAATTCGTATACTGTCTCTCTCGCTCCATCAGAAGCTGCCGAATGATTTTGAAATGAGAATAATCTCCTCATTTTTCTAATACGGTATCACAATGGATCTAATATTGGTGTAAGTGAGTCAGTCGTTTCCCTGACAGCCACGTTTAGTAATTAAACTAAAGTGTTACATTATGTACAAATAATATTTGACCTTTATTAAGATAGATAAATCATTGAATTTGAATCTTATTTTCCAACGCATCTGGCATATACCCCACAAAATATCCTTATATGTATACACAACATCTATGGATCTTTGTTTGCACTTGTATTGAATTAATTAGAAAATTATTATGCATTGGGTTGAAGATTAATGGAACATTGAAGTACCTTGAGCAAATTGAGTCATTGCATGGGTACTTGGTTACATAATAAAGTGCTCTTGAGCTAAAGTGCTACGATAAGCACCCTTGACGACAGCGTGCGATGAATATGCTATAAAAAAATTACCGTATGATATATATAAAAAAAGAAAAATATCAGCTCATTAAAAAGATTCTAGAATACATATTTTTATATTAACTTATTGCCACCCTCAGATTAGAGAGTCGTTTTGCAATAAGTACCCACTTTAAAAAAGCGTGTCATATACCACATACCTTTATGGAAAGACTCTAACGCCATTAAAGTCGTAAATAAAGGACTATACAATGCCTTCAACATTCAACGTGCACCAAAAGTCATTAGTCATTCTTGCAATGACAAAATACAAAGGTAGACTGCAGGTGACGCGAGGTCTTAAGCCTAGGTACCCTATAGCTATCTTTATTGCTTCACTACGCTTGTTTGCATCCAGAACTCTTATATGGAAGCAAATTTGCATTTCATGAAAGTCCTTAGTGTTAAATTTTATATATTTTATAAAGTATATGGTAAAAGATGCATAAGTGAAACCGTACACAGCTACAACAGCTCAGCAAGATGAAAGCGCGACGAAAGGACCAAGGCAAACAAATGAAAGTGGGTCCTTAACACACTGATGAGAAGAAAACTGTTTTCATGAAATATTTAAAAAAAAATGAAAAAAAAAGTAGAAAAACCTGTCGTTACCTTTTTGCCTCGTAATGCTTCTGTGGTATAAAACATCCGCAGGTCCTTAAATCAGATTCGGAAGCGGATCACCGTTACACACACATGGGTTGTTAGGTGAATCCTGAATGCATACGTACATGATATACGATATAGCTATAGCTACATTGAAGACTCGGTTGCATGGAGAACATCATCATCTGCCTTTCAGCTTTTCAGTTCAGCCTTTATACCGAAATGATTGGAACGGAATATAAGCCTTCAAACGAAATTTAAATGACGGGGAACAGACGGCTATGACGATGACGATGACGATGTATAGAAGTCGACGTCAACGTCAACGGCAACGGCAACTGCAACGAGGATGCCAATTAGGAGCAAGTAAACAGGGCATCAAGCTTCCAGAGCTCTTATGGCTTTGGCGTCTATATTTGCGTTGCGCCATCCACGTTGCTCTGCTATCAGTGTGCAGTGTGCCGTGCTTTTGGAGTTGAAAAAACTACTCGTATTTCAATACGACCCTTAATGACTATAGATGGAGTGCTGATTGGACAAATTCCCTCAAAAGGCTTTTCGTTTATTGAAAAGATTCAGCGTACTATTCGATTGAGAAACGTTTGGAAACTTAGTTGGAGCTAATTAAAGAAATGGTTGTAAAAAAGGTTGAGGTAGGTAGATTACATGGCAGTCGAGCGTTATTGTTCTTTATGTTATGCTCTTGAAGAAAGATTGACAAATTTAATAATTAATATCCTTATAGCAAGCTTTCAAGGCCGCACGAGGCAGACGTATTTGAAAGTGTCATTGCACGCTTTTGAAACATCGCAGAGGGCTGGGACAATTGTAAGGGGAGCGAGAAGCTACCAAGATGCAAGTCCTATATAAATAAACAAATAAAACAAACATGTTAATTTTCGAACAGTTTCCATTTTATTGATTTTTAAATCCTTGCGTCTGCCACGCGCCGTGAGATTTCTTTGGACCGTTAGATTTCTTTAGACAGAAACTTATAGCTTTGTTATCCAACAGATGGACATTGTTAAAATTTTTTTGAAATATTTTAACTTTTTTATAGAACCTGTAATAAAATAAGCCTCGAACACTAAAAGCTCACAAAAGTTTTAACATTCCAATTTTTTGTTTGTATTTAACAAGAAGTACTTTACAAAAGCAATGGAATTGTCATTTTCCCTTAAATTACGAGTAGGTATATTACAAAACAAGTTTACTAAACCGGTCGCAACACAGTTTTTAAATGAAAATAAACATACCTTCACTCGTTTAAATTTGACTTCAGCCAAACACGCGATAAAAGTTAGGTAGAGAAGGTATATGATATATGAGTGGCTATTTTTGAAAAAGGAAACCGTGCCACAATAACCCTAACCCTATAAATGTAGATGTATGTAGGTAAATGGGGAAAAAATGAAAATACTTGTTAATATTGCTTGCGGAAAGGACTGAATTCCTTCAAAAACTAAAACAAGCATAGCCTTATACAAAAAAAAGTTTTTCCATGATGGGCTTACTTTTGCTTTGTGTGATATTGGGAGGTGCGAAACTCGTTAGCACGAAATTAAGAAGAATTTTTATTTTTTGTTTAGGTTTATCAAATGACTTTTTAGAGAAGAATTTTTTCGCCTTGAGAATATTTTGAATAACTTTTGTCAGACACGTTTGTGCCTTAGGTTTTTGATGTTTGCTAAATTGTAAGAAATTATTTATCACTCATCAATTTATAGAAAAAGCATGTAGCTGAAAATTATTTTTACTCTTCTAATAAAGATATTTGCGATTTTAAAATTAAAAACTAAGCTGGCATTGTTCGAGACCTTGGACAATAAGTACTTTTCTATTCTATTTTTTTTTTTAATGTGGGAACTAGTGAGTGAAATAAAATAATAATTCAACATAACATAGCTTATTTTCATGAACTTCTAAAAAGCAATTTAGGTAAAAACTTTTATTCGGTATGTGAGTTTGGGAAAAATAAAATAAAATACTTACAAAACTCGTAGACTATTCAAACGTAAGACCCCATAATTGTGAAATGTAAGTTAATTTTACAAAATCCTTATTTTTTTAAATGTACTGGAAGTCTTCGTAATATTCAATTCAAATAAATGTCTTAAATTATAAATGTATATGGGGTTTGCTGTTGTTCAAATTATATTATTTCATTTTTATTTTTCCTTTTTTTTCATAATGATATGAATTTTTCTTAGCCGTTAACCACCATCGCATGGGCAAAGAGATGGTATTTTTTTAGGATTATATATATATTTTTTTTTCTTCTTCTCTGACAATGTTTTACCTCCTACACCGCAATTGATATAATGAAACTGCTGGCTGGAAAACAACCCAAATAAAATTTCATTATCGTCGAGACACAACAGCGACAAACGAATGCAAGAAAAAGGGACCGACTCTAGCACTTATTCCAGTTCACTCCCTTCGAACAAATTCAATTATAATGAAGAATAGAACTTAATGAACTCGCCACCATTGCCGCCGCTAAGATGAAAACGATTTTTTTGCTTTTATTTTATTTTTTTCTCTTCCTCAAATAAAAAAAAAAAAAAAAACAATTTCAAAACGTTTCTGGAAGTAAAGGCCACTACCATGCTGGCCCGCCACCATCAACGCCGACGCCATACCCGTCGCCGCCGCTGCCGCCACTGCTTCTTTTGAATAGGCACTCATTTAAATAATATCCAATGTATCCTTCCTTTGGAGGTATTATGTACTTTATACAGCTGGGCTTTTTCCTTTCATATTTTCGGAAGAGCGGGTACTTGAAACTCTCCATTCTCTCCCATCAAAGGCAATGGTAGACCGTTGAGATTTGAAAATAAGTAATCACTCGCTATTATGAGAGAAATGAATAATAATGCAATTATTATTATTATATCCTGCCAGAGCAGATGTGAGTCTATATTTTCGGAATAAGGAACAACGATTGGTAGGTAGTGTCTGAAGATTAATAAAAAAAAAACAATAATTTCCTGGGACATATCTTCTTTTTAACTATTGCCTTAATGACCATTGCATTTTGATCTCAATGGCATCATCAATTGGAAATGTAAGCCCATGGAAGAACGAGTTGTACAAAAATAACATTGACGCCCTATTATCAAGCTCTTGACTGAGTTTTGGAACTCTACTCCTGGAAACGGAAGGATTTAACTGCAAGAAATTGTCATAAGATTTGAATGTTCAGCAAATCTCATCCGTTCGATATTTTAAGTACACCCAAGACTTTGTAATAGATTGTCCTGATTAGCTTGTCTACTAGGATCGTACAATATTGACAGACACAAGCGAAGCGTACGGTTTGGCAGACCTGACGTCGTAATCCATAAAAATCATACAAAAGATACAGATTTTGTTGTTGTCGACAATAATAATAGGGACTCCATACGTGCTACCAAGATCCAGAAGTAAGCAACCATATGTTTTGAACTCAAGGTTAGCGGAAACTGATAAAGCTGTATCAGTTATAATTTCTAGACTAGTCGCAAAAATCATTTGAAGAACTTGCGGTTCCAAACAAATTTTTCTACGAAATGCATTAAAGCTTTCCCCCAACCAATGTAAAACCGGTGCCGTGATGACGAAGAACGAATAACAATAACGTGTTTTTGTCAATCAACGTGTTGATATTGTTGTTTTATCGCAGTATCCGAATATTTCCATTGGGCTGGGAGAGTCTTAAGGGAATTTCTCGATCTTTAATAATAAATATTGTTGTTACCCGAACGTTCGTCCGATCCTAAGCTTTGGCGGGAAAATTATATCCTTAAAATTGTAAAATCGGATAAAAGTAATACCAATGCAAATAAAATTTTACTCACTCACATTTTAAGGAACTTTTTAATACAGTTCATAACTTTTAGAGTAGTTTACAAAATAAATCAATTACCTTTAATTATTTTTTTTTTTAAATTTATTTTGATAAAACTATACTCATATGCATATGCACTTACAAAAACATTAAGGATCACCAAATATAGTTTCAAGTAAAACAACTTTAATTAATTATAATTTAAAATCTTTTGATTGCATCCCCAAAAAAATAATTTTTCGCACAAGCAGACAGTGATGTTTGCTTTTTGTTCTTCTACCATCAGTCGCCACACAACACAATACCACCCACTTCCTCATCTCCTAGATCAATGAGCACGCACAAGCAAGCACACGCCACCCTCAGTCGGCGGGTGGGTGATTTAATTTATTTACTAGATACAACATTGACTATTTATTAAAACCCCATGTCAATCGAGCATAGGCTTTTTCTCCCCTAACTCAGCAACAGACACAGCCAGAAGCAAACATTGATGAACAACAAATCGCAGGGGTGTTTTTGTAGTTGTTGTTGTTGGGCTGTATTAGATTGGATGGGGGTGAAAATTGCATGCGGGTGTTTTTTTTTTTTGTTCTTGGAATGAGAATGATGAGTTTGGGTAAGGGGTGAAAATTGCATGCGGCAACCAACAAGTTTCATACTTAAACGTTTCGAGGTAGAATCGCTTAGGGTGTTGAATACGTTTTAGCTGGGGGCGCTGCACCCTAGTTTTATACTTAGGTATACGTATATTGTTCGTTTTCATTTCTCACTCTGCCAACCTTTTTGTGAAATAATGTGAAGTGACATACCCTTCAATATAGTGTTAGTGTGTTCTTCCATCAACTGAGAGGCTGAGACTTTTAAGACTGGCCCTGCTGCATTAATATGTGCGTTCAGAATAATGACATCGAAATGGATTTCCAATAACTATGGGAATACCGATGTGTGTTGGCTGATGGTGGGTTAACATTAGTGGTGGGTTAGCAACCCTCTTTTTCATACGACCGGCAACATATGGCTGTTAGAAGAATAGCATATAGCTTTTGGGTTTCACAATGATGCACCCTCTATTAAGAAAATTGAAAGTCATTGACAATTTGCCACAAGTACGACTTTATCAGTTGGCCCGGTCGAGGAGAGTCATGCAGAGAGAGGAATAGAATTTGTTCAGGATTAGAGATTGATTGATGTGTGCGTGTTTTATTTCTTGCTAAGCAACATGAAAGAGGGATGCTCGTATGTGCTGCTTGTGCATCTCCTTGGAACGGAGTTACAGTCAAACTCATTTATTTTATGATATTTGTCTTTAGAGAACAAACATTTTCCTTTTATAAGAAGCAATAGAATTAATTCTATATAGGTACATAGTTCCAAGGCTTTGACTTAAAATTGACAAAGATCTATATAGTTTTAAAAATTTCAATATATAATAATTTAATGATCAAAAGCATTCTAGTTCTGAAGTACGAGTATGTATAAAAAATTAATTGAAAACTGATAAAATACTTTGAATTTGACAAGAAAGTTAGAGTAATTTTAGTGGTTTTGCTGAAAAAAAAATTCGTAATGAAACATTTTGAAAAAAAATTCAAAATTTAGAAAAAAAATTCTCTTAAGAAAGTTGTATTATGACATTTATCTCTATTACAGACTGTGACGTTTATAACCAAAATAACTCAAATGCCTATAGTGAAAAATTAATTTTTGAGTTGTCCTGACCTCGGACGTGAATGAAAACTCTCCACACCGTCAATAGTAAACAAAACAAGAGACTTTGTAAGGGTGTGCTCAAGATTTAGGTGTTTTAAAATACTTTCGAAAACTATATTCAGTAGGAAAATTTAAGACCACTGGATCATATCAAAAATGTTAACACGGTGTTTAAATTTTTTTTAAGCCTATTTTTGGGGGGAAATTTAAACTCTGGTTACAAAACCTAAAACTTGACATAAGAACATTTTTTTAGAATTTACTAACAGCATAACACCGAGTGCTCAAAAGTTTCTGAATTTAATTTTTTGAGACTCATATAAGCTTATTATTCATCAACAGCAACATGAAATAAAGTCTTTGTTTTTTTCTTGTGATCACTAAATTCTGATAGAATGATATCACAAAAAAAATTGTAAAAAATTGTGGAGATAAAGAATTAAGTAAACTAAAGCCAAACATATTTTTTTAGTTTTTATATACTCTTATTTTGTACCATTTGCCGAGTGTTTTGAATTTTCAAAAAAAAAATATTTTAAACAATTCAACTATATTTCTCAATATGAACATTATTCCCGAAGTAGCAGCCTTTCATAAATCACTAAAAAACTCCAAAAAATATTTGATCCTTTAATTTTTTTGACTGAGTGTACAAATATCTAGAAACACTATAAAGTCATTGATCTTTTGAGTTCAGCAAGATCATTGAAGCATGTACATTTCGTAAATAAAAATTATTTATTTTAGATACTCGTACATATTACTGATTAAAATAATAATCAATTATCAAGAACGACACATTGTGGAACATCGTACACAGTTACACATACGTCCTTTTTTTGAAATAACCGCATAAGAGAATTATTCTTTTTGACTAACGCAACACAAACACGGTTTTATAAAATACGCATTCAGATCTTTTTTTGGATAAATTATCTACTATTTTTAATACGTATACGCATTATATGCACGGGTCTTACTGTACCGAGACTTGCGTTACAACCATTAAAAAATATCATCGAAGGATGCAACTGTCTACTCTTGTGCCCAGGCGTATACGTGCTTTTAAATGTTCAATCAGTAATAATTACAAAATTTCTCCTTTTAATTAAAGGCACACGTTGTTTTTCGTTGGATTAAATTACGATAAACACGTGACTGTGATATAAAGTTACGAACACCAAATTCATCCTTTTTCAAAAGCAAAGAAATCCATAATGACTCCTGGAAAAGTTTTTTTTTCTTCTCTTAGTATCAAAGATATCATATTTAAATTGGTTTATTCACAGATATCTATATCTAACATATATCTGTATGTTAAGTAATTACCGCATATGGAACAATAGTCAGATATAAATTAACATCTATAGCATACCTACAAATATGCTTCTAACTACGACGGACATTTTTGAAAACTTTTAATTACACTTCAAATTTTCATAGCAAACTACCTACTTACCAACTGTCGCTCGCTCACTGTGCATCCTGCTCCACTAAATTTCATAGAACGCAAAACGCAACCTTCTCCCCCAAGCCAAAGGGTTGCAAAAACAAAAATTATTTTAAATTTGAAAAGTTTCAAGCAGCGAATGTGCCACAAACGAAACGGTAATTTCTGCTAATGGATGCTCAAAAGCAAATTTTCAACTTGTCTTCTGGATGCACGCCCAGACCGAAGATGAAAATGATTCTGTTTTTTTTTTTTTTATTTTTGCTCAAGGTCACAGAAAATGCATTACATATTTTATGTTTTTAAGAGGGTTGGTATAACTCCTGGAGAGTTTGGGAATCTTCCTACGCATTGGAACTTCATATTTACTTCCAGAAAGAAAACTGATGATAAAAACGATAGGAGTAAATTAAGTCCTTTTGTGATTCACAATGAAATGGGTTTTTATTTTTAGTGGGAAACGAAAGAGAGAATAATATAGGGAAATGCTTCACATATTATTATGCTCAAAAAGAAAAACATAGTGCGCAGGTCTGAGAGTTAAATTAAAAAAAATTGGGAAATTTTTGGACAGGGAAATTCTTTGTTATTGAACGATGAGCTGCGTAGAATTGAATCATTAACCAATCTCAAATAAAATTAAATTTTTAAATTTTTTTTGTTTGGAAAGCTGCGAATTTGTAATTATTGTCAGCATTTGTTTTTTTTTTCAAAGAAAATTTTATATATTTCCAAGGGTTACATCAAATGCATCTTGTTAAAATTTTTTATACGGAGAGATGTCTGCTTTTGAAAAATCAAACTTAAAACTGTTGCATTTAATTTTTATTTTGTATGTTGGTTTGGTTTTATATATGAGATATATAGATCGTTTCAAAGTCTGTACAAATAATAAAATTATACATTTGATTAAAGAAACTGTCCTGACAAAAAAAGATATCTGTAATTATTACCTATCGATCAGAGAGGTTTCTTGAAATGATTTTCCTATTCATATGTAAGTTTCGAGAGTTGGTTTAAAAAAAATTAATATTTATTTTTGTGTCTTGTTTTTTTTCTAACATTGCAACTGCTAAGGACTTGTTTTGAACAGTAAATAATTCCAACCCCAGAAGTCGATTTATAAAAGAAACGAAATTTATTCGAAATATCAAAAAATATTTTAAAAATTAAAATGAACAAAAGTGATTTTGATCTTGCAATTTTACGTTTCTTTTGGAAGCTTAAAGTGATGCCTTCTGTTATCCTTATTGTACCTATTTATTGTTTTCCGTCTTCCCTTAACGTTCTGATCAGAAAGTTTGAAAATTTAATCAGATTCATATTCTATACGTTATACAATGGATTAACTGGGAGTACTGTCTGTCAATACAAATGGTCTGTACATCGACCCACAACTCACAACCAAAAACAATGGACCACAATTTTGTTAGCTCAAAAAAAACTTTAATAAAAAATCTTATTAATCTCGAAAATGACTAACCGGTTATGAGTAAATAAAATTATGTACATATTTGGTAAAAACAAAATATTTCTTAAAAACTAATAAGCAACTTTTAAGTTGTAAAAAAAGGATAATGTATTAATAATAATGTATGTATAAATATTATAAAAATTATATTTTTAATATAACGCTCCACCGAATTTATTTTTTTAGAAATTTATATTTTATGTTGAGACATCGGATGGCGCTTTTTTTTAATAAAACTGTTTTAGTATTATTGCCATCCCACCACCCCAAATTTTTTTTAATGGTGAGCTTTAATGTTAAAAGCTTTGTCACAGAGATAACTCAGCTGATTCCATTCAATTGAACTGTTATTTTTTTAATACAAATTGAAAACTTAAGCCATAACAAAATATAATGACGCAAATACCTACATAAATTCAAATTATCAATCTTTAAGAATTGCTCCTTTTTATTTAGATAAGATTTAAAAAGCTTAACCGTAGCTTTTCTTCATTTCTTGTGTTGTTTGCTATCTTGGGCTTGTTTTCGTGTTCAACAGTTTGTAGGGGTGGGTAACTTTGTAGAGTTTTTATTTTTGTCTTAGGATTAAAACTATTTTTCAAAACTAATTCTACCATATGTTTTCGATTCAAAACAATTCACACCATTAAAGAACAAGAATCACCCTTCAATTTTCGGCTTATAGGAATATATACAAAAACATCATTCATTGAATTTTAAAGCACAACTTTAATTCACATACGGAACGTGTCCAGAAAATCAACAAATAATTTTCTTAACTCACCACAAAATAAACAGAGTGTAGAGGTAGAATAGAGAAGATACTCAATGACAAGAGTTCTACCACACCGTGGGAAAAATAGTACCCTAGTCTCTCACAATAATATTGCATACTTGTGAGCGCCACCCACAATATCAAATTTAGAGATACAAACAAGAGCCATGCAGTGTTCTTAGAGTTATTCTCATATCTTAAACCGACCACCGACACGTATTGAGTTTAGGTACCTATACAACAATTGAAAAAGCAAAATTCAACTCTCACCATGCGTACTCATACAACAGGACCCCATTTGCCTCCGCACACCGTTGTGTTACCCTCCAAATAATTCCCGAGATTTCACCCCCAATAAGGATCTCCCAACAAGTGAACTCCGCGCATATCCTTCCAGAGCCTGTGCTCGTGTCTTCTCTCGGTTTCGTATATAACTGCGCTGTTGTTCGCCTCACGAGTCAGTCGTCGTGATACCATTGAATCCAGAGCAAGGGTCGTTTCGAAAAGTCGCCCCTAATCACAACAACAACAACTAGCTCACAAAAAGTACAGAATAGATATTTTTCCAAAATAAAAAAAATACCTATCTATTGTGTTTCTCTATCGTATTTTTTTTTGTTGTTAATTTATCTGTTCGGTTATTTGCGAGGCTTAAATTAAGCTTAACGTAATTTTGGATTGCATTTCTATTTAACGGTGCATCATCCCCTATTATAGCCGGTCCTGCTGATTGACCCTTTTTCAGTTTATGGGTACACATATAGAGGACCCAGTATTGTTCTTTTTTCACAATTTTTTTGTGGTTTTGTTTCTAATCGCGTTCTGATTTTCCGTGAGGAATATTTACAAAATTTGCCTCAAATGTCGATAGTGGGTTAATCGTGTGACAGATGTGCCGTCGAAGACGACAACGTTAAATTTTCGACACCGTGTCGAAGTGAGTGGTTTGATTGTGAGAGTGAGAGCACTGGGAAAATCCCTGTTAACGAAAATATGTAAATTTAGTGTGTATTCGATTTCGTATGAAAAAGTAAAGAGGAAGAGAAAATCTAAAGAATACAACCAACCGAAAAAATATAAAATCTTAAAAAAATAGTGGAAGTGAAAAATCATCTAATACTGGTACGAATAGTGAAAATCCTGTTTTCATTGTCCTCCATAATATATACCCATATGCACTACCACCCACCTATCCTCCCTCAATCCTCTTTTATATCATCTGTACACTCTCTATAACACACTCACACACAAACACAAATTGAATTGTACTTGTGTTGTTAAGCGGCACTCGAATTCGGGTGTACAATATTCTGTACCTCATGCAAGTCCTTTTTTGTGTAGTTACTCGAAACTCGTAAGGATTATGTAAATTTTTATTATTATTATTATTTTTTTTTGTTTGCAAACTAGAACACGTTTTTTATTTGCATTGTTTTTAGTAGCATTCTCGAAGTTTATGGTTTTAGACATTTTTTTGTTCGACGTATAAAATCCTCTATATCTGTGCAACAAGAGAAAAGGGAATCGTGGGAAAATTTTGGTTTAGGAGAGAATGGGAAATTAAATTGTATTTACCGACATGATATAGAAAATCATTTGAAAATGTAGGTATTTTTTTTTTATAAAAGCTAGACTTGAAAAACTGTATTTTATTAATAATTGTTTTTCATGAATTTTTAACATCACATATGTAACTCTCTTTTTTATGAAGAACACTGTTTATTGTTGTTGGTAGGTATGAGTACACTGACTTATCCTTGGGGTTGTACAAACATACCATCGCTGTTGCATAAAAACCCAGAATTGATATTGCCGACGAGGACGAGGACGAGCGCAGCAAACACATGCAAAAGCAGCTTAAACGTCGTCGTCGATTCCAAAAAAGTTTTAGATGGCTTACATACGAACAATGAGCGAAACAAAATATGTAAGAGCAAGCGAGATGTATGCATTTTCTTCGTGTGCCATGTTGCAATCTAAAGATTCCATTATTTAGTTGTAAAACTCTTCAAGAGGAGCAAATGGATAGAGCAAGGACTTTAGAGGGAAGATGTAGTTTTTTCTTCGTAAAATCACCCATTTCTCTGGTAAAATATTTTAAAACTTTTGCAAGGACACACTCACAATATACAAAAACATATTATATTATATTCAGCTGCAACCCTTTGCTATAGCGACTTTCTTTGAATGCGAAACTTACTGAGTACGTACCCACTACAGTTAGATGCATTTAGTGCCAACATCCACTATAAACACACCAATCAACGTCTTCTCAAAAAGTAGTTGTATGTTGAGTACAAAATAAAGCAATTGGAGTTTTTTTTTGTATATTTATAAAATTCAAATATAACTCTGGAAGAGTTGCATCAAGATAAAGGACCAAGTATAAAGTAAAAAGTCACAAGTTGCACAGGACAAGCACAAGGCAAACGTAGCTAAATATTTCTTGAGTTTTATGATTTTCCCGTTGAGAAGACTATAAGTCCCGTATTCCTTTTAAGATAATTTTCTATCTTTTATTGAATAGTAAAAAAATATTATTTCAGTTCAATCGGAAGAACTACATTTTGCTTTTTTTTTCTAAGACCTGTTCAGTTTGAAACATTATGTACCTAAGCTGTGCAGCGGAAGCGAAAGTTTTAGATAACAATCGTATCATAGCAATACATATGTATACCGAGTGTTTAATTTAAAAGCTATTGAAATAGTCTCTTTTCTTGTTTTGAAAGGAAACTTACGATAATGGAAAACTCAATAATGTATCGGAAAAAAGAAGAAAAGGAAATAAGAAAAAAAGTTATGTGCAAAAATTATAAGGTACTTCAGGGAAGACTTAATTCATATTCAACATTCTTTGAAGCCGAAGTAACTTAGGAAATAGGTAAACCTCCAAGTTGATCCACCTGTAGATTTCTTACTAGAACTTAGCGTTGCAATGGTGTTTTGAAAAAATTTAAGTGAATTTTATCTTATGTTTTTTAGAAATTAGAGTGAAGATAGCTTTATTCAAAATATATTTCTCATTGCTATAACAATTCTTAAGATGGCCACCCTTGCCCCACATAGAAGTGGTAAGCCTCAATATATCGCTAAAAAATAAAAATGTAACTGTAACTATTAATTGTACAGCACTATCTATTGGATTAATAGAGGATACTTTTGTTTTATTTCTATATGCATACATCTTACCACATCATAAATTGGTAAATCAGTTGATTTGTGAAAACTATCACCGTTAACAATTAGGTTTTTATTTTACTGCCAGCATATTGTACCTTCTTTTGATGTCCAAAATATACGAGTATTTTATTTCAGGTTTGATATGTATTTTTGAGTTATTTTTTTGAAGCTGTATACCTTGTATAGTTTCAGAAAATAATGTATAAAACCAAAGTACAAGTGTGTCTTAGAAGATCGCGTATTTTATAGCTTTTCTTCACTAAATAACTTTTCTCCGTGCAATAACTCGATTTGTAGAAAATGTTTTTTCATTTATTTCTATTTTGCTGAGAGATTTTTTTAACATTTTACGATTTCATAAAATATAAAAAAAAGAAATGCTTTGTAGATTCTTGGAAAAAAAAACTAAATGAAATCTTAAAGTAGAATAAATTCAAATAGTTACGGTTTATTGGGAACAGCTAGTATCTTTTCTTGTGTGTCCTTAAATTTAGTTAAACTTCCCTTTTTGATTTCGGTTAGCAATTTTAATATATAATATTTTTTTTATAAATTCCTGATTTTAGAAAATGTTTTTTTATTCTTAGCCACTTTAGCATTGAAGGAAGTATACTTGTGATCCAATTGTGCAGTATAATGCAATTTTGAACAAAATAATTTTGTTAACAATTTATTTGTCAAATTTGAAATAGCAAAAAATTATTTTTTTCTTGGACTCTATTTTCTTGAATTGTATTGTGAAAGTTAAAGATTGAATTATTTTTGCAAGTCAGAAGTAAATTTTAATTTAGTTAAATTTAACATTTTACAAATCTTAATTCAGCAAGAGTTACAGTTTCTATTTTCTATTTTACCAGGTTATATTTAAATCAATTTTCCAATCTTAACTGAAAAATTTTTAAAAATTGAATGACATGACGGAATACTGCTTGGTATTTGTTACGGTCTATTTCAAAATAGATTTGGTTTTTGTGTTATTGAACTATTTTCTTTGAATTAGGTAATCTTGAGAAAAATATATGATTTTAAAAACAAGCACGACATTCGCATTTTTTTTTGATAAATCCTGTGATATTGAGCTCTGCAAAAAAAAAAATAAAATAAAATAAAATAATTATAAGAATTAAAATAAAAAAAATTTAAAAATAAATATTTCACACAAAATAATATATAGTATCACAATAAAGAAAAACAAAAAAGTGCAGCATAAATAAATTAATAAAATTTACTGGATTTGAAATTCAATGTGCACTAATTTTCAATATTCTAACTCAAATTTCGTCTTTCAATCTCAGTCGAAAGGACCATGGGTACTTTTACATGGACCCTGGTCCCACTTTGAACTTTGTTCAACAGTGATGAATTTTAAGTCATATGAAAAGTTATGGGCTCAATTTCATTTCATTGTATGGAAATTTGTTAAAATAGAGCGCGAAATTATGGTGTTTTGGTGCATTTTAAAAAGTAGATACATAAAATGAAAAAAAAAAAATTTTTAAATCACGGTAATGGAAGCAAAATCGTGTTTTCGTTTTTTGAAACCAAAAGTGTTCATTATCGCCCACCGAAAGTTTGATGGTTTTATTTATTTAAAGATGCAGAGAAAATTAAAAAAAAAACAGATATCCATCTTTCATTCATTGAAATCAAAAAAATCCACGTGTCATAAAAAAGTCCAATATTTAGCAAAAAAAAAATTCTAAATTCTAAATCATTCTAAGCACTTTTTTATAAAACGCATCAAAACACCCCTGAATTTCAAGGTAGCATAATAATGTATAATGGTGAAATGAAGTACAGCCCCTGACATTTTATAATATGACATACCTAAGTGTCATCGCTCTTGAACATTGGTCATTTATATTCGCAAACCTTTTTATTTGAAATGGCAAAAATGCAAGATTAAAATCAAAACAAACTATATCACTAGGGAATGCGTTTCAAAAACTGTATCATGTTTTTGTGTATATGTAATTATTATCTATGCTTTTTTAATTGAAATGAATAAATTTATTTATTGTAGAAATTTCAATAATCTACAAATATTTGTTTTCTTTTACTTTTAGGAAAATTCAATATCAATGTTTACGCGAATGTGTTGAGAGATAAAAAAAAATATATTTATAAGTGATGAAAAATCAAAGAAAAATTAAGTCCTCAAGGCCATATCCTCACAGAAAAGTGTAATGCAAATTGTCGAAATTGTCAGAACAGAATGTGGATTAGGAATTTAGCCGAGGGGTTCCGCAACAAGTCAAGGTATGTATATTGTATACCTATGCATATAAAACAAACAATCGATATTCCTAAGTATAAATATTTCTTATATACATACATCTAGGTATCAATAAATGTAATGCTCCCTCTTTTGAAAACTCCACAGACAAGTTAACAAGAAAGGAACGTTCGTCCTGGTTCCTTTGTCAATAGATAAAAATTAAATTCGATTAGGGGGTAGATTCTTTATCACTTTTGCTCTATCTAATTCGAATCAGAATACCATAAAGGGGCAACAATACACGCACACACACACACACATACATAAATCTGAAGCTATAGTATAGCTGGTTCTTGTCATATAATCGATATTGATACGCGAAGAAAGGTTCCACAAGGATAAGTAGGTTTGGGCTGGTGGGATGAGATATACCTAGAGACCAAAGAGGAGTGGATCCAGCATCCCGAAGCTTGTAGGCTGGATTCCGCGCCACAATCTCTCTCGTCCAATCAAATTCAAATTAATATTTATTTATGCAAGGCAGAGACATAAATCTCTCCATAGCAAGTCGTCTCATCTATTGTGAGGCCCTCATTCAAATGCCTCGTCTGCCGAAGCCAAACGAAGGATGTGGCAAAAAGGATCAAGGGATAATCTAAATAGGTGCGATATAATTCTTAACAATTGAAAATCAAAAATCTGAGTCTTTGAACTTGGATATATATACTGCTCTATATGTGTCGCCTGCATTGTGTGTATATATGGATGTGTATGTGTATTATATCGTATAAAATTTTGGTGATTGGATCTACGTTCCTTCAGGGCAGTAATTTAACATGTCTTCATACAACACAGCAGTTTTTTTGTAGCCAGAGGACAATAATTTTCGAAAATTTTCATTCATTGGTTATGAATTATTCAAACAGTAATGAATTTCAAATTCTAAGGAGCTCTCATTTCATATCCGGGAATGGTGGTGGTTGTGGCGGATACTAACTTGATAACGTAGTGATTTATCTCTCCAGTGTGGCTGGCTCTTTGTGCAACAGGTATATTCATTCCACCACAACTGCCTTTCGATATCGATGGAAGTTAACAAATTCTTCTCTTCTTTATTTTTTTTTCTTACTTCTCGACTTTTATGGATCCTTTTCGGATCTTTATGTGCCCTAATTTAAGAAGAAAACTTTTCAACGACAAGCTATTTATAGACAGTATATAGATTTGGCAGATTCCATTTGTTAGACTTCATCCACTGAATTCAAGTTTTTGTAAGAGGGTTTCCTTTTTTGGATTTTTTTAGGTTTCATTTTTGAGGAAATGTATCAGGATGTAAAAGGAAAGTGGATGTTTTATACTATGCATAAATACAAATAGTAATATATAAGCTTCAGAAATTCTATGTGAATAGTCCATTTCCAATTTAAATGTATGTACATGTTAAATGTCAAAAAAATTTCTATAAGTTTTGCTTTTCTACTATTGTTATTTTAAATTTAGAGATATTGTCATAAAACAGCATAATGCATAATATCATTAACTGAAATCACAAAAATTTCTAAATTTTACGTAAAACTCTCCTAACCAATGAATATTTTCTAGAATACTTGAATGCAAAATCTATATATGTATTTTTCTATTTATAACGGAAATACTGAATAGAGAGCAATCAATGAGAATATTAACAATTTGTATATTTTGTGTCAAAAGTTCTAAAAAGCTGTGGTTTTTGAAAACTATTATATTACATCAGTGAATCATAAGATTTCTTACAAAAAAGATTCTTTGAAACAAGAAAAATAATTTAAAGATTTTACTACTCAAAAGTGTGTTATTTCTTGAATTTCGTGAAACGGCTCTAACAATTTTATTAACCGATAATTCCCATTGAATAGTATTTTATTTTTCTATTCTGTTTGATTTCAACGTTAAATATAATGTTTATTTATGTTTCCTTAGTTTTCTTTTTAAGAAACATTTTTAACTTGTAAAAAATAAAAGAAAAAAACATTAAAAAACGGTTAACCTTTGTAAACTTTTGAATTAACTTTTCAAATAATGTCGAAAAATTATCGCTTAAATTCGTTTGGGCAAATCACAGATCACAACATCCCAAAAATGTTTCTTCGGCTGCCGCTCTACTTTGGATTTTTTTTTTTAAAGAAGCAATTAAATTATGGCAAGTAGAAAGTCTTATCAAAATTGTTTCAGCCGTTTTCAAGATAAACTAAAGTATTAGTTGAGTTGATTAAGTCCTGATTCACCATATATCGACACCACTTACAACACAGAGACACATATTTATTTTTTTTGTCAGGGATCCTTTCTTATACATTTGCATTGGTTCGCCACACTTTTCCATTTTTTTTTCCACGAAATATCGATAAATAACAAAAATACAATTCTTGCAATACTGCACCTATCTGAATAAATTTTAACTCCAGTTAACAATCTAACTCCAAATGGACACAGTAATTGTTGTATTTAACGTGAACAAACTATAGCATTATTTAAATATTGATTATTTATCATTTAAGGTTCCCTTTATCAATAGCAGCACGGAGAAAGCTGTTTTAGCGGTGATAAGTATATCTACAGCTAAACATATAGGTACATGGATATAATGTTGATATAGTTGATATGGAAAATCCATTTTTTCTCTGCGTTTAAATTTCGATTATTTGAAAATTTCGATTATTATCAATTTTGGATATTTTAGCTATTTCTATGATTACCACCTAAAGAAATATATTTATCACTTAAGGCCGTTCATACTGTTGTATTATTTGATTCACAATTCGGTGGAATAAGCCGAAGAATAAGAAAAATCGATAACATTTACTATATGTGCGCACTAATCATATTTCTTTACGCATTTAGTTTGTAATTCCACTATTCAACGTCTCAAAATTTGTGTCCTTATAATTTCTGTGTTAAGAGGCATTTTAATTCTAATCATGCTCTATAATGCGTTTATAAATACTCGTCTCGTCTCGTATTTTATATTTTTCACGCTTAATCAAAATTAGATATGAGTAAGCTAAGGGATTTGTTGGCATGGTTTAAAGATAGGGTAAATTCACCCTGTAAATAAGCATTGCATTTTTTGTAGTTGTCAACCCACTAAAGTACCCACTCAAATATTAATTGAACAAAAATTTTGCTCAAAATGTTGGTGTTAACCCCTCTTAATATTGTGATAAAAGCACACTGGAATTTAAAGGCTAGTCTGAACCAAAAAATAGTTTTGAAAAATCATCAAATAAATTAATGTACATATTCACCACAGACCTACATTTACAGGGTTCCTATACCGAAACTAATTTTTTTCATAATTCTATTAAACTTTGGTCAAAATTCGCCGAATGACACGAAACCAATCTTGTCAATTGTAAAAGAATAAACTTTCAGTCTAATAATTGCAAAACGTAAATTGTTTTTAAATCGCTAACATCACTCATCACTAACTCTTTTCAACTACGTATGTTCAATTTTAAATATACGAGTAACAATAAAATACTCTACTTTTTGTGAATATTTCAAAATTCTGTTTCCCTTTTCCCGATTGATTTCATTCATACTACATCCGTTCGATTTCCATCGATGATGGACGGAAGGGAGAAAAAAGCTTCCGATGGCGGCAATTTGCGTGCAACATTTTTGTATTCATATTGCTTTCCATATGAATGGTTGCAAATTTGGAAATTCTTGTCAATTTTTTTTTGCTGTCATCCGCCTTTGAAAGGAAGCACACAGAAAACACAAAACACAAAACAAAAAAAAACTAAAACCTTTGTGAACGTGTCCTTCATCCAAAACTTTTATTCATTCTCTTTTAGAAGGAGTGTCGTGTCCTCTGATGATGAAATGACAGACATCCAGGCGTTAAACTCTTTAACTAGAAAAAATTGCCATCATCAATTAGTAACTGCTCACTCAGCTGGTGGTTTACTTCGAAATCCTTTGTTCAGTGGAAAAACTTTATGACCTTAACCGTAATCTGCGGTGTCAGAGAACAGTGTTTGACCTATTACTCGTATATAGGCCTTTTGCTTAACACGCAATTGTGTCGACAAAGTTACAGTTGGATATATGTAAATGATAAATTTGTTTCATATAGTTGACACGCTAATGCAATTTCATGCTAACGCATATTAGCTTCTCTGCGGGGGTAGGTATGTAAAATAAAAAGCCAGAAAGCCGGTACAAAAAGCCATAATGTAGGTAACATGCGTGACATATTTATGAAATCATAAAAACGTGAAATCGCTGCCCCGCAGAGTTTGAGCCTTTTCATTTTTTATTTACAAATTTCCAATGCCTATCATTCTGCCAAAGCTACGCTACTGCCATCAGTTGTTGTAAAGAGACCGAACAAAACAACGAACGTCCAAATGCTTCTCCTGTTCCATCTATATAATACCTATTCGAAATCCTCCCCGCAGGCATCAGCATAAGGGTAGAAATATAATATACTCGTACCTACATGTTGGAAAAAAGGAAGCACGCCGGCCGGCCGTGTGTATATTATATAAGTGTAGGTATACCCTATGCGCAATAAATTCTCTTTCAATTTATGATTAAATGATTTATGGTGGATGGTGGATGGAGCCATGCGTTTGAGGATATTATTCAAAAATTTACATTATTCAAGGACAGCAACAAATTGTCGGCCATGTTGTTGCTGATAAAATTTAAAGTGAACACTTGCGAGATAGATGGGCACATTCGTAAGCTCGTTATAACACTGTGAAGCCCAATTGTCTGGTGTATTTTTGTCTGGAAATGTATATCAAATAATAATATCGTATATACTGAGTTTTGTCGGGAACGGGATGAAGTAGTAAGTAACGATGCTCATTTCGTGACGCCTGGAAGTTATAAATTTTCGGGAATCAACAGAAATGATGAAAATCCATAAATCATTTTCAAAGGACTTTTCTATTTTCAAAAACAGAAAGTGTCGACCCTCTTTTCTTTTTGTGGAGTGAAAAGATTTTTATTGTTTATTTTTTGAATGGTGTATATGCAAAGCGTAATTCATTTTTTCAGGTTTAAAGCAAAGCTAAATAAAACAGCGATACATTTTTGATAAAAAAATTATTTCTTTATAAAGTTTGGACTTTTCCATAAAGTGTGAAAAACAATATCGTCCAAATGGCCGCCATGGGTAGATTCGCAGCATGCTTTTTTTTGAGAAATTTTCTGACCACTTTTTAGAATTTGTTGGACGGTATCTCAACCATAACTTGAATAATATTAGTTAAGAATGCGTCTAGAGTTCGGGGACTCTTCGCGGAAAAGAGTGTGTTTTGTGTAGCCTCACAGAAAAAATGTAACGGTGTGAAATCGCACTATCTCGGTGGCCAAATGGTGTCACAAAAACGTGAAATTAATGCAACCAGGGCCCTATTTCATAAACACTGACAGGTGACAATTCTACAAATTTGTCGCATTTGTCTGACAGTTGCTTGGATCATAAAAATAGACAAGTGACAAATTTGCATTGTATGACAATGACAAATTTGTCACGAAAAATTTGTCATTTTCATACTATGACAAATTTGTCACTTGTCTATTTTTATGATCCAAGCAATTGTCAGACAAATGCGACAAATTTGTAGAATTGTAGAATTGTCGTTGTCATATTATGACATATGTACTTATACCTAAGTATGTCGTGACAACTTGAGAATTGTCATACTTTGACAAATGTGTCGTTACGTTAGAACACAACAGATTAAGGTACATAGAAAAAAAGGACCACCTTAAAACAAGAAGTTTGGCTTATTGAGCATGAGCAGTTTTAATAAAAAATCTTATTAAAATGAATGCATGATAAAATATTTTTATAGAATAAATTTTTCATTAAATTGAAAGTCACTTAATGCTAAAAAATCATTGTTAATTCTTTCTTTGAAAATTCGAGAGCGTACAATACGGTTTTCCACTTGAATATCTTCAT
Organism: Syrphus vitripennis; assembly: GCA_958431115.1. Classification (NCBI taxonomy): domain Eukaryota; kingdom Metazoa; phylum Arthropoda; class Insecta; order Diptera; family Syrphidae; genus Syrphus; species Syrphus vitripennis. The sequence goes on along the minus strand of OY288108.1, from coordinate 148,168,777 downwards.
CACTTTCACTCGAAGAAATAATATTTAACATGCTGAATGATAATAGTCACTTCTCTATCTAAACTTGACCGAAGCTCATTTGCCTGTCACAATTGTCAATGACATATTGACAAATTAGTAATTAACATATTTTTTCCTGTCCCATAAAAGAATTGTCACGACAAATATGTCAGAAAATTCGTGACAATTCTCTTAAAATTCTTGACAATTCATTGTCATGACAGTTTTTTTATGATCTAGAAACCTGACAATTGTCGCAAATTTTCCGACAATTCTGCAAATTTGTCAAATTATTTATGGGACAGAAAATTGACAATTGTAGAGTTGTCACTTGACAAATTGTCAGGTGACAAATTGTCACCTGTCAATGTTTATGAAATAAGGCCCAGGAAACTTTTCACAAAACAAAGCCATAATTGGTCATGTTTTGTTGCTTATCATGATCTGCAATACAAAAAACAAATCGGTTTTCATCGGTTGTAGGGAAGTCGATACATTTTCGAAATGTTTTCTACTGAACGGGCCTTACAACATCAGTAACGCTTCCACTCTCTTCCAATTTTTTCACAACTTTACCGATTTATTGCGTATAGTCAGTCAATTGTGGCGACCATAATCATCACATAAGGCGAAAATAGCGGCCAAGTTTGATTCACCACTTGGTAAATAATATTAACGCGTTCTTTGATTGCTAAGCCATCCATTATTGTAAATATCAAGCATTCCACTAGTATTTTGACACTTTAGATGACGGCTGAGTTTGACAAGTGTCAGATCCTAGCTCCACCAACTTCAAGCCACGTAATAAATGACCCATTATGCAGGTTTAACGTAGACTTAAGTGCAGGTTTTGTTAAATTATGAACAGAACCTAATAATTCAGTAGTTTCAAGACATTACTTTTAAGAAAAACTTTTGCATGATAATAATAATTTTGGAAAACAGCTCCGTCCATCTAAACGAGGCGAAACAGGATCCAACCCAATCATTTCTTGTCTCGGTTCAACCTTTTATTTCATCGTAGGCAAATTAACCTGTATGTCAAATTTAAAAACCTACGTACTTATACGCCACAGTGCAGGTATATTCATATTTTGGACCTTAGTTGTCGTTCCTCAAACCTTCTTAATTTGTGGGTTGTGGATAAGAGCAATGCCAAGTCAAGGCGTAGGAAGTTAGGTTGCATTTCAAATTTGGTAATAAAATTGATGTCAAAACTGAAATCTTCCTTTGCTTATATACTATATGTGCTCAAGTACCGAAATGATTTTTTTTATAATGCTCAAATGTCCGTATTTAATATACCGTTATTGTGATTGTTATTTATTGTTTTGTTTTTTATTGCAGAATTTTAATAGTTTGAAGACAAATTGTATCAAATTTTTAAAGAATTTTCTTTAACTTTTATTTAAAAAAACGTACTTTGCAATAAAATAGATATATCAATTTCGTTCTATAATGTATACATATGTATATCGGAAATGATAATTTTTCTAATTTGAATTGGAACTCAACTTTTTTTTGTATACTTGCCGGCTTTACCCATCTAACTGAATATGTGTTAAATTTTTAATTTAAACTAAGCAAGAGAAAATAAAAGTTCAGAATAACTTTATATAATATTGACATGTACAACACTGTCGCAACGTCACCTCATCTAACCTACCTAACGCCACTGGAAAAATGTAATTAAATTTTTCATGGAGAACATGATCAGTTTACTCAAAAGAATCAATAAACTTAAGAACCAGCAGCCAATTCAAGTCAATATCAAGTATCAAAAACAAAATGTGCCAAAAATTGAAAAAAAAACCTAACGTTTCACAACTTTTCACGATTATATTAAAGAAAATTTTATTTTTTTTTTTCGTAGAACTAGTATTATATTTTTGTCACGTACATAGGTTCCTAGACTATGAACAACGGTTCACTACCTATTTAAACATTTTCGTAGAGTCGTTACTTTTCACGTCATCGCCCGTCGCCGCTTCGTCAACGCTATTTCAAAAAAGCCATAAAAATCCAAATTAAATTGAACATCATCCTCACCCGCGTTGACATTTCATTTCATATAACGCGCCATCAATATAAATGGTACTCCAGTACCGCTGTAGTATTTGGATATCCCTAAATTCATAGACGCAGAGGAATTCAAACAACAACAACAATAAGAACAAAAACACAATAAACTGAAACTTGATAAAACTCTTATAGAAATCGAAGTGGCCATTTATACAATTTTCGCCACCGTTGACGTTCTAACGAATTCTTAAGTTTCTTCCTTCAAAATGAAAAAAAAAGAATATGAAGAAAAGAAAAGAAAGAAAGAATTTCCATTCATCTAAAATCACGCTAATTGCCCAGAAAAGAGGGCGCGTCAGACGTTCGTCATCATCGTCGGCATCATCAACCCTCTTTGTTATACAAAAAAGAATCTGAGTACTGAGTGTTTCAATCTTTCAATTTTGCTGTAATAAATGTAGTATTGCATCAAAGCTCAGTATTCATATAAAAACAAAAGACCATATGTTCTATGTGAAATGGACTTACCCAAGCGACAAGAAAATAATATAGAAAAAATAATTCCCAGAATCGCAATTTTCTAAAATGGCAAAATTACTTATGCTCCATTTGCGTATACAACTTTTTGTGCTCAGAAATTCAAAGAACGAAAAGAAATGGAATGGAGCCTTTAAAACTTCAACCCTCCTACTTTATTTCTATAAGTCTTATAATACCCTACCTACATGTGTAAATGCGGTGACCAGATTTTCTTTAGCGCGGGTAGATTTGAAAGGGCTTGCTTGATTCATTCGGCGGAATTTTTATACCGCTTTGCATTTTATTCTTTCGCAATTTCGCATTTACAAAATCACAATTTTATGTCGCAATTTCAATATTTTATTGCTTCGTAATATAATTTAGAATTTGATTGTTTTAAAATTTCAACAAAACGACAGTTGATTGATTGAAAAAACTAATTGCCATTCGGCTTACATTAATTTTTATAATCACTCATGCTACGAAAATCATCTAACATTTATTGAATATTTAATACTGAATACATTGATTCTGCATTTGCAATAAAAGTCTGACAATACTTCGGTAGTATCATGGTAAAAACTTTCTATTTAAGTAAAAATAACCAAGATAAGCATCCTTCTAAATAAAAAAAGGCAAATGGTCACCTTGTTCATAAAACAAACATATATGTATGTATAAGCGAAGCAGAAATAAAAATTCAGAATATGATGTTGAAAATTAAGTTTTCCGTCCCACACCCAACACAACTCAGCAATCTTTTTTTGAATCCTAATCCACCCCATGACGATACGACACAAACCAGTCGAAAGTAGACTGTGCTGCCGTCACTAGTACATTTTCACCGCGTATATCATATCCAAGGAGTACATAAAAAAAATCCTACAAATGTACGCGAGCATAAAGGATACAAATTTCCATTTCATTTGAAGCGGATTCATATATGAGATTCATCCCAGTACGCCCTCTTTAGGTCCTTGGTTTAGCAGCCATAGTCATCATAATATACAACGACACATATAACATCAGGACGAAAGATATTTGCCCGGAATCCTAGATGAGAGACGGCAACGGCAACGGCAAAAGCATCAGTCTAAAAAAAGAATGCGGAGCAAATCGAGGGACTTAGAGGCAATAAACCGCAAAATTTGTTTATGTTTTTCTCAGGCGAATATGGAAAAATGTTTCGTTTCTTCCTGTGGGCCGGAACGGGGAACCATTCCCGTGCGTCGTTAAATCCATTGTTCAACTTATATAGTAGCACCCATACATAAACTCCGCCAATGCCACTGCTATACAGCATCTGTGCGACGTATATTGAAATTCCAATCCAACAATAACCACCACAGAAAAGCAACAGCAATTTCTCAGTTGGGGGCGAAGTTTGGGCCAAAATTGGATTTTCTCTGCCTTTTTTTTTTCCTTCCTCTCAGCCGGCCCCTGTCTCTATATTCACTAGGAATATATTTTAGAGACGATGCGATGATGATGGTAAAGACGAGGACAAGGACGAAAATGACGACGGCGACGGCGACGGCGACGGCGACGACGACGACGATGAAGAAGAGATGATGATGAAAATACAAAATTGAGCGTAAATCGAAAAATAAAATGAAAAATCTTCCAGGTCCAGAGGTTCCGTATTCTGTGTATGTATTTGTGTTTATATATGTATTTAGGTATTTTCTCACACATCTGCTCGCCAAATTGAGAATTCATATGGATCAAGGAGGTCAAGGGTGGTCCTGGTCATCTTTCCTCTAGTACTGCTGTGGCCCCATCCTGTGTGCTGTGTGCTGGTGTGCCGAAAATCAGCATGAACGAAATATTTTCTTAATTCAAAATTCAATGCCCCAAAAAACAATAACAATAATACAGAGGAAACTGCCACTAAACTGCTATAGTGGAACGATGGCGCATTTCCTACTGCAATAAATCGCACTCTGAGAACCCCTCAGGCGCGTTCGGGCTACGCCTTTGACTCTGAATCTGAATCTGAATTTGAATTTGACTCTGACTCGGGCCTCTATTCTGTGCTGCGCTGTGCTGTGCTGTGCTGTACGGTTGCAAAACTGTTTGCTGTTGATGTTTTGTTCGCCTCTTTCTCATGCATTGAGTTTATTTTTAAACAACGATTTCCGGGAACATTATTTGAATGCAGGCAGACACACTCAAACAAAGTCACAAACATCCTTGGAATTCATGAGCCTTTGGGAGCTTGCAGAAAAAAAAGGACTGAAATTAGAATATTTTATGCGATCCTTGAAGTCTCAACTATTTCAAATATTTGTGCATATATATGTATAGGTACAGCAGATACAGAACGATGCCAAACTCAGCTATAGGTATAGGCCTCCTTTCGTCAAGTTCCATTGCTCCATCCAAGCCGCGCACCGCTCTGTTTATTCACTTTCGGTTCGGTAGAAGGAATGCACTTCAACCCACAACCGAAATGAAATTTATTTATTTGGTGCACGAAAGCCATAGGCAAATGGAATTTCTCTCGAGCATAGGCACTTCAAATATACATATACAATTTCAGACGCCCACTGAATGTGAGTTGGAAGGACTTTGTACACTTTCTGGATTTACCTATATACCCACCGAGCGACGACCAGATAACAAGCGAAACAGCTGAAGTCGACGAATGTACGAATGTACGATTGTATATAGTGACGATGGAAAACGAACCAAACCAGCTTTTCGAAACCCCACACCCTAGCAATTTAAATCTGGTGTGCACCTCCAAAAAGGACACACAAAATAAAAGTCCCTACCTACAAAATTCCAAAATAAACGAGATTCTTCATTCAAAACCCCATCGCTTTCCCATCAGCAACGAAGCCACTGCCACCACCACCACCACCACCGCCGAAAAGTCGTTAGATTTCGTTTCAGTAAAAAAGTTTTTTGACTGCAAAAGTTGTGTCCTTTAAATTTCGATGACAGTGCGGAGGCGAAGAACCAGTCTCAGGATAGAGAAGGCACACCAGAAGGGTAACGAACGATCATCGTTGCGACTTCTTATACCATGATAATTGAGAGACGGGGATCGGTTTGCATTTTGCATTCGTGTTGTGAATATATCCACTGATGGAATTAGAACTCAAGGACACTCGATGCAGTCTGTTTTCGCATTTATATAGTTTTCCGTTGACATTTTGAGAATTTTATCACAGCAGAATGTTTGATTTTCAGTCGTTTGGTGATAGGGACGACGCGACGACGGTAAAGCGGTATAGCAGAAAATAAAGTTTTCCGCCTACAACTTTGCCAGCCAGAGCTGCCTTTTGAATGTTTTGGGAACGAGCACATAATAGAAACGACGAAGTATCTATCGAATTATTTTTTTTTTTAATTCACATTCAAATTTTAAAAATCGCAAAAAAAAAAAAATCAGTCCTTATATTTTTGCCACACATTCAATCAATTCTTACATTTTTTTCAAAAAAAAAATTAAATAGTCAAAAGTCAAATTTAGTTAACATTTCTGAAAAAAAAACAAAAGGATAAGAATTTTTTTAGAAAGAGTTGCTAATTAAAAAAAATAATTGTTTACAAATTTTAAAGTTTTTCAAAAGAAAAAAAAAATACAAGGAAAGAAAAACGAAGAACAGAATTAATTTTGAAATGAGTAAATAGATCTCTTCGAAACTTAGCTCAGCCAATCACTCTCCTTAAATACCTAGGAAGTAAGTTCCACAATACCGATAAGTTTTTTCTAAGTCCTCATTTATGCCGAGATTTCGGGTTAAGCAGGAGCTAATCAAGTAAGAACGCTTGAATTGGAAAAACGACTTCGTTTTGACCATGTGTTTTTTTAAATATTCAAATTTTAATTTCTCGATAATCTGAAATTTTGGAAATTTTCTGAAATTTGATATGAACGCAGCAAATCAAACACTTTTTTCCTTTTGATGCTTAACTGAATTTCACAAAAATGCAAAAAGGAAATAAGAACTATTTTGTTAAATTTTTACTTAAGTATAATTAAGTAAATTTCCCTAGAAATTTTATTGATTGTCGAATTATTTATAAAAAACGACACCGCTTTTAAGACCACCATTACAATTAGTGCACATAAATGTATTTGTTCTGGAGAATGTTTATTTTATGTAGGTGGCGCTGGATTCAAGTTATTTACAAACTCACATTTGCTGTTGGTGCAATTCTCGGTGTGAATGCATACTTAATTATTTTATAACGGTACATAAGATACATATAGATGCACACTTAGGCGTAGACTGTATTTTATTTATTTTACGTCTGTTTTGTTTGATTTATTATTGGATGTTATAAGAAACCTATTTGAAAGCAAGCGTTTTACTTTTTTTTTTGTACGAACCAAAAAAGATAAGATTTAAATATTTAAATTGCCCGTATGGTGGCTAACGATATTTTACAACTTCTTTGATAACTATTTTCGTTTATTTTACCTTTATGTGTTCAAAACATCTATATTTTACCATCTTGAAATTGTATTGTATATTATCCGAGCAATAATTTTTTTTTTATGAAGATCTCTTATTTTTTGTCCATTTCTTGGAACGGATTCATAGTCTGATTCTGGTGATGTGAATTGGTCCACCATTGAATGCTTTTGCATTCATGAAAAGACTCTTTTGTTTTTTGTTTTCAGTGTGGTAGCATGGACATCCATTGCAAAAGCCTATTGATCCGTCATTTGCATATTTGCACTTTTGCCATGCATTTATGCATCCACACAGGAACACACAAACTGATATAGGTAACTTATACCTACCTAAGGTACTTTTCAATCGATTCAAAACGAATGGAAATGAAAACATTGGATAGGTCGTGTCGGTTGGTGGTGGTGTCTAGTGTCTGGGATTTCACAAACTTTTTGAAAATGGATTTTCGCAAAGAGGAAATTTGCCAATTTCTAAACTTCATATATTCGTACCAACCTCTGTTTTGGTATACCTATAATGACTTAAGGGGGTCTTGCACCTATATTTATATAGAGGTGAGAAGCAGGCCTTAATATCTAAAAGAAAATGATGGCAAGAGGATAAATATAGGTGAACAATATACGCACTCGAGGGACTTAATTAAATGTAGTTCCGCAAAAGATCACCTTTTATTCAACTAGCTATATAGAGGTTAGCAAAGTCGCAAACTATCGATTTTATACCGAATCATGATTCCATCAGAGTTTGTCAGTCGCATAATCATCATCATCAAATATTTTGGTATATTTGTGTATAAGAGAAAGGAACCGAATTATCATATTCCATTTAGACGATTGTCGTATAGGAAATAGAAAGGGAAACAGACAAAGGAATTGAAATATAAGTAACAATCAAAAGATAGTTATCCTTATTGGCAATTTGATGACATTCGTTACTTGGGATTATCAATTCAAGATAAAAATATTTTTAATAAAGTTTACCCATTACATTACGGGTTTTCACCTTTTTCAAATCGAATTCACCTCTGGACAAATTAAAATCACCATTTTGAAAACTAAATTCATCGCTTTTCAAATGAAATTCACCTTTAAAAAAAACAACGAATTTTTTGATTTAATTATACATCCATATTTGTGTCAAAATTTTAACTCTTTCATAGTTCGTTTTCAAAAAGATGAAATCCATTTGCAAAAGGACGATATAAATACGTCAAATAGAGAATTTAATTTGCAAAGAATTAATTAAATTTATAAAAAGGTAAATTTAATGGAAAAAGATTTATGACCTGCCGTTTCAACCTCAAGTTTATATAATTAAATATGACAATCTGCATTTTATTCAAAGGACACATTAAATTATTAAATTTTCAAACTCAATAAATCTTAAATTCTATTTTTTTAATCTTTCAAACCCACCACAACCGCATAGCCTTACTTAAATTCTTGTCATAGTTCGGGGAACACTGTTCTTCTAATTGTTCAACCAATGCAAACACAGATATGTAGTAGGTACTGTGCTTTGCTCCAATATGCAGTTCATCCAAAGCCCAGAAACTGACTATTTCGTAAAAAAAATTGAAATATGTATTCGTAAAAAAAAAACTAAAAATAAAAAATCTGTTGTTAGAGCTTAATTTACCAATAGCGGCAGAAATAATTTGTGAGCGAGCATCAAACACACAGTCTCCGAAGTAGGAGGAGTATAGCGGTTCCAGAGAGGGGACTTGACGTGGATGTGGGCCAAATTCAATACAAACATTCAGTTGAACGGAAACTGGAATTTTTGCTAGCATTCCTACATTTCGTTTTTTTTTTTTTAATTTTTTGTCGGTATTCTTGTTCATCAGTGTGCTCTCTCTCTCGCCCTGATCCAAGGGTATGCTACACTGTGTTCAGTGTGCTTCAGTGGTCCCGGGCGAAGACTGACTTTTTTGCAGATTATTTCTACCACCGGGGTTTTTCATCTGTAAGGATACCGCATAAACACGAAACAGGGTGCGACGAGTAGAATAATAGATAACAAAAAAAAAAAAAAAAAAAAAACACATCATACACATTGCTGCTTGGTCGTACATCCTGTAGCAAGGAATCGATCCGTCAGGCATGTTCTACCTACCGTACCAAACTTCGTTGTAGTTTTGGGTGGGATTTTCATTTCTATCCAAATGCACTGCTGCACTTGCAAAAATTTCCCAAAAGTATAATTTTCACATGTGTATTTTTCGGATGTACATACATACTTTTATACAGCAACGGTTTCCTCTATATTTTCATCCTTCGGGCACGACGGGTGCAAAATAAAAAAAAAATAAAGGGTTGAACATTTTAATTTCAAAATGAAACAGCAAAATTTCTGGTATCAGAGAGAAGCCACAAAAGCATGCCATGCTTGTAGGTTAAATTTCAGATATATACTCTCCAATACCCACAGTCAGCCCACCCCATCATCATCATCATCTCCCCAAGGCTCAATAATAATAAACACTTTGCAATAGTTGTGCGCGATAGAGTGTCCTAGATATTTCGCAATATACCCTTGAGAGTACAAAATATGATTACGAGGATATTTTTTTTTATTCTTGTTGTTCCGTTCCGTATAGCTTGCCGTTACCGTCCGTCCGTATAGCGTATAGCCCAACCTACTTTCTATTTCGCATGCCAGCTATGTTCCTTCTGATGATCCATCTCCACCCCCAAGGACTCCAACCAAGGGTTGGGTTTGTATTGGACTACTAAAAAAAAAAATTGAAAAAACTTAAAAATGAATCGAATATTTTTTAGTTGGCAAAGTTGTTGGATGTTTTTTATGGGTCGTTGGTGGGATCGTCTGTACAGTATAAGTGGAGAGTCAAACTGGTCCATGTGTTAGCTGCTATCCTTGAGAGAAAACAATTGCTTTTGATGGTAGGACTGGGAAACGGGTGGGGTGGGTTGGGGAGGTGATCTTAAAACTCAATGATATTTCCTTTTTCCAACTCTTTTTTGCATCCCTTTTTTGTTACTCTCTATTAATGTAAAGTGTCCAAGAGGGACAAAGAATGGATTCTTTCATTTTTGCCTTTGTCTTATACATTCCACATAAATTGTTGCAACTCGCTGTTTATTATACCTACTATGTAATACGAAAAAGAAGGTTGCTTTAGCTTTTGTGGAAGAAACACAGAGCGCATTAGTTCAGCAAGGAGCTGTCACAGAGTTAGAGACTTTTTGAAAGGCTATGTTGAAAAAAAAATCAAAAAAAAAAAAATATAAATAGGTAGTATATAATATAAGTGTTGTAAAACACGTAGTCTTTGTCGAAATATGTTTTCGTCGAGGCTATAATATGTATGCGGGTGAAAGGGGTGTGCATCAGATTGGCCCGTCCGTCGGTCGGTCGGTACCGAAAAAGTTATTTAGTTTTTTTTTGTTCTTCAGTACATAGATGTGGAACAGGAAATTTGAACAAAACTAAAAAGGAAAATGAAGTCAAAGTTTTCATAAAGAACGTTCTAGTGCAAACCAGAGCGAAGCGAGCATACAGCCTTTCCCAAGTGCTACTTTTGCGCGAAAACAATAGAAAAGTAAAACTGTGTGGGAACAATGGTCTGCCTGTACTATTATTTCATATTATTAACGGTTCATGTGCTTTGAAATGTTGTACAAGTCGAACTTTGTTTTGACACCAAGTTCTTTTATGGAGTTATATGCTTGTTTATAGGTAGGTACCTATCCAGCTGATGAGATAATTGATTTTTTTTGATTGTATAGTAGGTTATTAAAATTTCAACAAAAACTAAAATAAGTTGATGGATTTTTGCACGGCTTGTTAGTCGTAACGTAACACAACCCTGCTGGTAATAAATATTTAGGCTATTTTATTTCGTCTTTTTTTTTAGTCTTTTTAAATAATTGTTTCTGTCACCAAGTCAATGCTTAAAGGAAACTCATTACATCATCAGTGGCAAAAATATTAAGTTTCAGCAATTGGGATTTCGGACTTCTACCTTCGAAGAAAAAAGTTTCAATAAGGAAATGTATATGATGCATGATATATAGATTGCTTCCTTTTTCTACAAGAGTATCAATAATTAAATAGATATAGTGTCACATCCACACAAGGGCCTAAGTGACTTACAACTTTCAACCATTCCTGTGTGCACGTTATTGCAGGAATGGAGGGGATTTACAATTTTATACCGGATCTGAACGGCTAGGGTTAGATGCACTCTATTCTTGACAAGTGATACTTTTGGAGAATTCGTCAATTTCTCGCAAGAAGCAGCTCGCGAAAAATCATTTCTGTTTTTTAATGTACGAGGCTGTGCATCGAACCCAGACTTCCCGCGTGACAGGCCTATGCGCAGCACATACCATTTTGCCATGGGCTACTATCTAGACAACGTTACAAGACAATAAGTTTTACTCACACACGAACTTAAAAATTGGTCTGATCAGTTTATAGTCAGAGCTTAGTCTATATAGGGAAAAGTAGAATCTGAATCTGAGTTTTGGGAACAAAATTTTGCAGTTTTTTTTTTGGTTTTAACTCAGAGCAAGTTTTGTTTTATTAACTTCACATAGGGAGTTATTGTAATCGGTCCGATTTGTCAAATTGAAATTTTCGACATTTCTCGACGTTTCAAGGTCCCTAGAGCCTATATCAATCATTTTTAGAGAGATGTCTGTGTGTGCGTGTGTACGTACGTCCCTACGTTCTGGTACCATTTTTCGTCGTCGATATCTCAATAACAAGTTTTTTTTGTTTGTTTTATTTTCTACATAACATAATTGTTAGCAACTGATAAAATTTTGACAAATATTGAATGGGCAGTTTTTTTTTAACAAAAAATCAAAAACTGTTAAAAATTCTAAAGAAAAGTAGTTACAATTGTATTTCAGCTCGAATATCCTGAGAACGAACAACGATTGTGCCTTCTAAAATATTTTATTTTATACATAGTACAATTTTTTATGAAAGGTTAAATTTTGACAAATATCTAATTGACAGTTTTTGACAAAAAATATAAAAAAAAAATAAACTAAAAAATGGTAAAGTTTTCAAGATCACAAATGGGAAGTTATCAGTGTGGGTCGCACCCAGCCTCTTTTTTTGTCTATGTTTTGTTCGCAAGGGCCCTTTAAATAATAAAATATTTATTTATTTTTACTCTGTTTTTCGATGCTTTTCAGTTGATGTTTTCGAGATTGCTATGATCTATGATTTATAGATTATTGAACTCAAAAATAATCTACTAATTTTACAAATGCCTTCTTTCGAAATGCGAAATTGGAAATTCAATATATTATTTGGTAGGATTTTGCAGGCAACTATAAAGAAATACTCTGACAAAAAACCATTGCATGAAAAAGCTTTTTGAAGTAAAATTGTCAATAGGTAAAAAAATGTTTAAAAAACTTACAAAAGTGTGCAAATATTATGTAAGGGCTAAAAGTACAAAATAAACAGTGTTTCATTTCAGTGTGTGTTGTTAAAAATAATCAAGAGAAAATTATCTGCCGAACCACTACCTATACGAATATCGAAGGATGTTGCTTTACTTACTTGGCATTCAAATCATTTACCTATAATCCTATAGAGATATATTAAAGTAAGCCTGATAAACTGTGATACTTATTTTACTTTACGAAACTGTACAAAAAACAACACATGCTAAATAGGCAAAATCCGATGAGACCTAAGATTCTCTTCATCAAGCTTTATTAGCATAACTTTTATCGACCCCAAATACACCTACCCTCAAATTCAGATCACCTTTTAATAATGATGCTTTATCAGTTTGATGGTAGTACATAAAGGAAAAAAAAAGAAGCCAATGACTAGACCATATCGCTTCCAATTTATATACACTCTCTAGCCCACTTATGGTTGCCTTGCATCTGACGGATTTAACAAATGAATACGTGATGATGTCTTTTATCCGTCTAACCTTTCCATCAATTTCTATACCTGATGATGATGATGATGATGATGATGATGATGACGACGACGATGGTAGTGATGTGAAATATTTTCTTTTCCAGGGCATCAAAATAGGATCATCAAAAAGGATGTGAATCGAGAGTGAACCAACACTATGACGAACAAACAAAAAATAATTCGATTCTGTGGTGTGGAAAGACCATAGAACGTCATGCACAGATACTAACACATGACCCACTCCAATGATTATATATAGTAGGTAAAGAGTGGGTGGTGCTTTGTGTTCTAGCTTCGACTTTAGCAGCACCCACATCCTTCCATTTTCCTACGAGTATATATACATACATATCTGAGGTATTTCTGGAACATTTATCACTTTTGATGTCGAAAACTTTCAGAAGAATAGTGGTCTTTTGGTTCCGTTCTATTTTCACTCTTTTTCCTATCAACACCTCCCATATGTTCGTAGAGGCGTACAAATGTTTTGTTCGCCTTTTTTGCTAACCTGCAACAGGGACATTTAGATTTGAAATTCAAGTGAAGGGGGGGTAATGCTTCGCTCCTGGGGCTCTTTAGTACATACATATATGTACCTCTCCCTTATTTTGGAAGAAAATCCCTCTTATGCGTTTATTTAGAACATAATATCAAAACGAACCTTAATCGTAAGATGCCTTATTTCCAAGGATCGGACATGCCTGTTCCTTTGTTGCTCATTCAATGCCAGGCTGAAGGTTCGAAAAAAAAGGTTCCATTGGTTGTTAGTCGAATTGAATTCATTTATATACCACTGCTCCATTGCCATATAGAGACTATGATAATGGTTACTTTTTCTAAAGGCGTTGGTTCACCCACCAAAACCGCCTTCCATTGTTAAACTTGTCGCTCTTTCCTTAAATTACCAATTATGTATTATGTTTTATCTTAGTTCACTCTAATTTCTATTATGTTGAGGGGGACTTGGAAATTAACGCTCGCATATAATTAATTTGGTCGTTATTCGATATCACCAATACAACCTTTATTTGGCTGTGTTCGGAAATCTCTGAATACACACACCACGTGCACACATTTGTATATCTATAAATACACGAACTGAGTGTTGCCAGATACGATATTTTGATTTGATTTTATAAAAGTATAAACTTTTTTGCTGTTTTGTGCAACTTATTCCCAATGAGACAAAAACTTATTTAAGAAATGCAAAAGAAATAAATAATTATTTAGAAGCAGTAACTAAGCGCCATATTTTTCAGTCTTGGGTTAAAATTAACTTTTAAAACAATAAAAAAAACCCAATCATATTAATGTTATATGAGTATTGATATGAGTAAGATCAGAAAATGGATCATTTTTTGGATTGAATGAGTGAATAATAGATAATTGGATTGAATGCATCTGGATTAATACTTCAATCTGGATCAATCGACTAAATCTAATGTTAAGTGTTTCGAAGAAATAAATTCGCTATCACGATTAAATTTTTCCTCAAAATTGTATCCATTTTCGAAAATTGAAAATTCGAAATATGGCCTCAGTGATGAGTGATCTTTGGAATTTATGAGCAATTGGTAAATACAACAGTTAAATTTCAACTGAGGTGTCTTAGAAGCCAAATTCCAGCTTAAAAGACACCATGGAAAAATGTCGGCACTTTCAATTTTCGAAAGCGCAATTTTAGGCAGTGAAAATTGATTCTTCTTTAAAATCAAGTTAAGTGGCATGATGTATTGAAAAATCAGAGTCTACGTATCTTATTGACTTGAAATTTAATTTTAAAAAAGTTTCAAGAAACCAATCAAAAGTTGCAAGGTACCAAAAAAAAAAGATTGAACACTTTTTCGGATTATTTAACGTTTATGCTGAAAATCTTGGTTGGCAACATGCACCTGACCGATTTAGATGAGCTTTTGTTTGCTTAGACCGGCCGGTAGTGGCAGCAGCATATATCTATGTTCGTAGCAAATCAGAAATCAATATCAGATTTCGATTATGCTTATCAACAGAACCAGGATACCGTGCATCGCCATGACTCTTTTCCAGCCTGGCATTAATATTGATACTGATTTGTCTGGACTCTGGATTAAACTGGCTCGGACTCCTATTTCAAGTGGCAATTCAAACCCGGTATTTTCTTAATCTAATTATCCTGGAGTTTATTTACACTCCAACGCCATTAATTTCTTTGCCTAGCTCTATTTATGGGTTCCATAAACAGCATCACAGTGTGGTCGTTTGTTGGTGTGGTTTTTGCTGCTGCAGCACGCTCACTGCTTACATCGTTTATACAGTACAGCATATAGGAAGGACGCAGTACAGGCGTTGTTAGGGATGGTGGTGGATGCTTTTATGCACAGTTCACATGAGGGAAAATTAATTTTCCATTCGATATAAAAGAGAAGAAGGTCGGTTAGGTCTTGGGTGCTAGTGCTGAAAGCTGCATGCATGATGCTGTTGTTTCCTATTTCATTTGTTACAAGTTGAGTGTTGTGCTTTGTGAATTGAAGGCGTTCAATTGTAAAATACATTTAGAATGCGGTAAGCGGTAAAGTGTATACGGAGCATAACCAAAGTTAAGTTTGGTTTTTTTTTTTGTTCAAACTTAAATCAAGATGTGATTTAGTCTGTGTTTGTTGTGGACTGTGGACGTAGGATGGTGGAAAAAAATTAGTTAAATAATTTTATTTTCAGAAAGTTTCCACATTTCATGAATAATTTTTGGAGTTTTTTAAAAAATTGACTTACAGTTGTTGCCATTAACTGTTTTATGTATGTCTGGGAACAAGTGC
This sequence comes from Syrphus vitripennis, assembly GCA_958431115.1. Taxonomy (NCBI): domain Eukaryota; kingdom Metazoa; phylum Arthropoda; class Insecta; order Diptera; family Syrphidae; genus Syrphus; species Syrphus vitripennis. The sequence goes on along the minus strand of OY288108.1, from coordinate 148,153,092 downwards.
ACACTCCTACAAATTGGTACGTAATTTCAGTACCATTTAAGTAGCAGATCTTACAAATTACTACCGAATCTCGCTTAAATATAAATAAAAACGTAACATTTGCTTCGCTTAATGGACCAGATTTCAAAGAAGGATCTATTTCTTTTTGTTTAAGTAGTCTTGCTTATTTATTTTTGACAAAATATCTCCTAACTCAACGTCAACATATTAAGTACCTACCGCCGTCCATTCCTAACTTGCCTTTTAGAATATAATCATGTTTTATAATAATCTCCTATCCTTGCCATTAAAGTCTCTTAAGACAATAGATTGTTAGTTTGTTCAAAATTAATTTAGTCCTTGCTTCATATCTTTCATCAAATATCAAAATTTCATGCGAATCCCTCTCAGACTTATCCGGTTTTAATTCAATTTAAAAATTTCCCTCTCCAAGTGGTTTGCTATCAGCAACCTTCAGTATATAGTTGGTATATCCCCCATTCCGTTGATATACAATTTCCGAGAGCAACCAGCAAGCATTTGTTCCGGAAATTCATAGTCAACGGTCGGGCTTGGCCTTTAACTTCACCATACCATCATACACTCTAATACTATACCACAACATCACAAACTCGGATGGAATTATTTGTGCATTTTTGAACAAAGTACTGACAATAAAGCAAAACACGAGACACAATTTGTCTCTGCCATCCAACATCCATAACATCCAAAAAGGAGATTTCTTCATGTATATTATGAAATTATGCTTTAATATAATAACCAAAGGAATAGGGATCTCATTTTCATTTCCTTGAATTTTCCATTACGGAGAAAGGTCGTGCACATCTCTTTTTTATTTTATTTCGTTTTGTTTCGTTTTTTTTTTTTATGATGCTCACCATGTTTTATTACAAAAAACTTTATCCGCATTTACTGCTTGAAATGTTGTCCCACATTAAAAACGACCATCAACCCCGTATCAAAGTGATTTAATTTTCTCCTTGCGTAGTTTCGCATAAATACGAAAAAAAAGAAGAGAAAAAAAAAACAGGACTCACAGGACACGACCAACCAAATGAAAGACTCCCCTCTTAAAGATAGAATGAGCTTAGGTTTATTTATTATTCTAAGCTAGTAGCTCAGAAAAGATTTCCATGGGAAAGACAAGCAAACAGGCACAGGCACAGGCACTTGTAGCACATTCAAAACATCTGACTTCCGGAATAACCTCACTCACTCACCTCATGGCTTTCTCTTTATATTAGATCCTGAATGGAGCAGTTTTATCATTTTTCTTCTTACCATACTTCGAGCTACTTCGCGAATGGATGATCATCTATATAGCTTCTGTGCACGAGAATCTCCCTTTCTAAAGTTTGCTTATATAGCTATTAACGATGTAAACGCTATTTCTATTGGCCTTGGTGCTGCTGTGGCTGGGAAGGTATAATTATACCGAACTATATAGAACGACGCCGCCGCCGACTATACTAGTATCTACAACGATGATGGCTGAGAAGAATCTCGTGAAAAACACAAAACGGGCGACATTTGCCCTACAAGGTCATAACAAAATTAGCTTAACAGGATAATAAGTATTTTCGTAAGGATGATGACGATGGCGTTGGGCTTGGCGACATGGTATCAAATTTTGAGACTTCTTTGAATTCTTTCTTAATTTCCGTTTGGTTAGTTCGTTTAATGAAAATTACTCTCGTTAATCAAGTCACTTCCGGCAAAAGGTACCGTTTAATGACAATGTCACCACCACTGTTTTGATCTGTCATTTCAATCTCTTCCACACGGAAAGTAGCTTGTGCCGATTTTAGTTCCTTTTAAAAAACAAGGACGTTGGCATCGCAATTAAAAATAACGTTTCCGTTTTAAAATTTAACAAAAAAAAAAAACAAGGTCCATAACTATTATGTAAAGATTGGAGTAAATTTTAATGGATATTGCTATTCTGATAGAATGGGGTTCCTATCTAACCGAAATATTATTATCTTTAGTGGTTTTATGTTTGTGCCTTGTTGTCCACAGTGAGGAATGTTTATACTCAGAAGAGAACTGCGTTGACATTGTATCTAGCACAGATAACTTTTTTAATCATTACATGTTCAAATATTTAGCTGACTAAATAAATAAGTGTCAGTTATTTGCGATGAACTCAGGATATTGGTCAATGTTATACTTAGTTAGGTCCTCGAACCTTAAGATGTCCGTAAGTTTCCTTCCGGTTGTTGGGCATAGGGTCTTAACAACTTTTATGTGCCATTCTTTAGAACTCTTTTCTAGTTTTTCTGATTCCTCTTTAACCGTTCTTCGCCACGTGCTTCTAGGTCGTACATGAGTAAAAGAGTTCCATTGCATCGCTTGACTCGAAATACACTGGCCTCTTCGTAGGATGGATGAAAATAATTTGCCAGAAAATTCTCAATATGTTTCGCAAGCATCTATGTATTTACGAATGTTTGCAGCTTTCTTTTGACAGCGGATGTTACTTTCTAAGTTTTTCATTTATAGAGAACCACGGATTCAACATTGGAGTGAAACAGTCGTATGGTTTTTAACCATATGGAGTTGTTCCTCCTAATTATGGAACGCAGCCTTTGCTTTCCGGATTCCGCTATAAATATCTAGTCCGGTTCTGCCAATTTGCAAACTCTTTACTATCTCAATTGGTTATCAAAAAATAGACTGATAATTTAGTAATTATAATTTTTGATTACAGCTTGCCAATAATAATTATGTTTTGAGTGCATGTCGTCTTCATTTATTAAATAATCAATACTTGTGGATGGTAATTTTTATGTTATTATTCCAAAGACAAAAAAAAACTATTTGGAAACCAACATAAAACATAGAAACTTTTAATTGTTTATTATATTTGATAAAAATAGCTATATTCGCAAAATATTCACAGCAAATTAAAATAAGATTATCTAATAGCTAAGGTCAGAGATAAGGTCTATAGAGCTATTAAAAACCCTATATACCTATGCATCCAAAACTGTATGCAATACAACAATTTCCATTTTCCAAAAGCAGAAAAAGATACAATCCGGCAGTAAAACCTCCTAATTTATACAATGTGAGAGGGTTGGAGGTGTTAAATGTAATTATTTTCTCCGCCATTAGTCTACGAAACTTTTAAGCAAACGTTCCTTCCGTGTCACCATACCACCCGCCACCCCCGCTTCATCGCTGCCACAATCCACACCGAAACGAGCTAGAAATAACACTTAAACCTCAATAATAGCGACGATGAAACTAGGACGAAGGCAAACAAAAATGTTGAACTTACAAAAAATTTAACTTAAAATAAAAGCCAATGCAGGGCGCACAACACTCCGCGATACACGAAGTGGACAGACACAACAGTGGCCCGATTCCCAAATGAAACATAACGAATGACCGACATAAACAGCGAAATGTTCAAAAACATAAAACCGTTGCATAAAGTCAAAAATAGACGAAAATACGAAAATATAGGGTCAACCAACGAACGTTTATTCCAACGACATCAGAGAAAGGAAATTGTAAAAACTGTAGCACTCCTCTTCACATTTGCACTTAAATTTTATGCAAATCACTGGAATAAGTTTCCATTTAAAAGTTTGCCTAAGTCGCGTATGCCTTAGATACCCATGTTCTTAACCGTTCCCGTTCCCGCGTTCCTACTTGTCCATGCCATACCCTTTAGCATGGTTTTCTCTGAATAGGACACAAGTGCTGGTTTTGAAGGGATTTTCTGGTTAAATTTTAATCTAGCTAACTATTTTGTTTCAACGGTAGTGGATGGAAATGGTGGTGGAGCGGTATAGCGGGCGAGGATAACATGCTTTTACTACGAACTGGTCGTGGCTCCACTCAGACCGGTGTTATTGCGGTGTTATGTGGACAGTAGAGGGAATTGTTTCGCGGTTTGGTAGCAGCCTCCAATGATGTGTTCTCCATTCTACTGCTGATTCAAGCAACACTCCTGCTTGTGCCACTCTGTAGTGTGTAGGATGCATGAACTCTTCACCCACCACTACATTGTGACGAGATCCTTGACCATTGTTCAAGTAATCGAGAATTTTTGTCGGGCATCCTTGTTTTTGTTTATTTTTTTTTTTACTCGTTTTGATTTCCCGCTTTAGTCGGACTGCTTCAAATGCTCATACTACCACTATTCTTATGGGAGAGCGATGGTAATTAAATGAGATTTCCACTGCTACTGGACGAGAAACAATGGAATTCATCTATAGAGCACTCAAAGCATTTTAAACAAGCACAAGCATATGCATCGTTCGAGTAAGATTAGATTGTTGTTTCTGCTTTTATTTTGCATTTCGTATTCTATTGAATGGGACGACGCCACTTTTAAGCATTGTTTACAATCATGTCACGTAAAATTCGTTTTAATTAATTTACTTTTTTTATCGATGTTGTTGTTTAGGTTAAGAGAGAAACAGCTTGTTTGCTAAAGAAGGGACAAAAGTAGAAATTAGCGACAACAATTCGATGAGCTGAAAATAGCTCGAACGAACTGATAAATATAATTTCGCTTGTTTTAGGGATACGTATATTTATTATTTGAGGAAGATTTGTATTCGTTAACAAAGTAAAAATCTACTCGAGATTTTAATGAAATGAAGTGACGACGAAAATTGTGTGGTGATGCCAAATTGTTGTATTCTTAATTAACATAAAGTAGTAGACTTCTGACTAGCAATTTTTTTTAAATGTCCGATTTGCTATAAATACCTTTACAAGTTGTTTTGTGTCAAAATTGCCTTTATATAAGATATAAAAGTGCAATAATTTTTCATGTCAATAACCGCAATTTAGTATCTATCGAAGAAATAATACATATTTGAAAAAACCTTGATTTCTTTTTCACATAAAAACTTACACAAAGGTGATATTTTTCGTATAATCTGGTAACACCAGTCTAAGTCTAATTTTTGTTTTGCCATCGTAAGAGTACGTTTTAGGATGCTTTGAATAATTATTTTTGACAAACACCCACGGTCTAAATTTAAGAATTTTCTACACGTAAAGAGTTTAACAGATTTTTTTTGTTATAATCGATTGATGGATGATGAATCAATTTTCTAAAACAATAACAAGAGAAAAATAGATTTCCTATCTTCACATTTTATTCCAATAACAGACATTACCAACTTCACCGACCGAACAGTGCATACATATTTTATTTTAGGATTTTTAATTGCAAAATTTTGAAATATTAATTGCAATCATAAACGAACATTTAACTTGTGAGATTAAAAAAATTTTTGTTCAAAAATGAATTTTTTTTTGAAACCTTAACTTCTTATTCATCATAGGCAAACCCACTGTTTATATTTTCCCGAATTTTGAAAAAAAAAATCTTATTTTTATTTTAAGCATCTCTGTAGTAGTTTATTGTTCAACTCTTATCCTATATCTTAAGACATTTTACCTACCAGGAATTTGTTTTCCAAAAAATAACTGAAGCACTTCAACGACGAACCTTATACATAAGGAACGTAAAATTTGAAGTGATCTCCAAAGCACCTGTTGTCAAGCACGTCGTTTAATGAGCCAAGGTATAAAATTTAACCTCTGTCATCAGCCCAACCGCTATGCCAAGTGGAGTGGCAACCCACGCAGCCCTCGTTTTTATGAAATAATATAATGATAACTTCACCGTTTGTTATGTTTATTCATCGTCTAATTGGATTGGTTTTGCGTAATTGGTATAGCGAACTGGCACTGGCGTTGGCATACATCGAAAAGTTTTCATTCGAAAACGGTTGGTGAGGACGAGGAACGTGATGATTTCCGGAATTCATTTTGTAAATCACTAGGGCTTATTTTATACGTTGACGACCCAAACGATAAAATTGCCCTTTTCACCGCTAATTAGTAACTTCTGTGTTCGCGGGCTGTGTTCAAGCTCAAGGGGATATGCAAATCAATGAGGTGCTGGTGGGTTGTGCTCGCAGGTGGCGTAATAGCAGTTACAGGCAGGAATATGATGAGAGAGACGATACGATGACGAAAGTCATGACTGCGTGTTCGTCGTTGTCGTCAGTGTGCTCCAATTCAAATAATGAAAAGTAACAAGGACTTCTTAAAAGCCTTTGGAAATTGGTAAGCTTGGGTGTTGGTTCGGTGTATAGAAGGTACACAACATAGGTACCATATAGAGACAAAGTACAAGTACCTGGCGGTTTTTGCGCCATAATTAGTTTCAATCGAATTCTCCAGTATCTGTGATATTCCTGCAGCCAGTCATCTCATATCCCACATCAGAAACCCTATACCTATCGCAGCTAACAGCTCGGAGGTGGTTCTCTGATTCTGATTCCATTCAGAAATCCCTGCCATCGCAACGTCATCGTCATCGTCAATGCGTTCATGCTTGCATTCGTTTCAATGGAACAAAATGTACGATTGATCGGGTTTGCTTCATCACGTTAACCAAGAGTAGGCGACGTACTCATATAGTATTTAGGGAAGGATCTGCTGCCGTTCAATTATATCGTAGATTCCACCACACTGCACTCCTCAATGGTGATGCTCTCGAATGTGGCCTCAAGTGGAAGAGGGAATATGAACTAATTAGTGGTTCGGTATGATTGGCGCAACAGTTCAATTATAGATTTGAAGTGGTTAATTACGATGCACATATTATATATAGTCGAGAATAAATTGGCAAAACCTTAACAACAACAACATCACCTGGTATGGGTAGGTTCATTTGAAGGACTGATTCATATGTTGTCCTTTAGTTCACTCGATATACATCCGATGATGACGATGAGTTCAAGAGGAAAGGGATGTAGTTTTAAAAGAAATTCTGAAACTATAGAAAAGTTAATTAAAGAGAGTGGAAAAATGGTGTACATAAAACCACGTTTCAAACACGGAACTTATTGATAGAGACCAATTTTTTAGAACACTTACAACTAACATAGAATTAGTATGAGTCAATCAAAATTACCTGAATTACATAAGCTACTTCAGTATAATAATAATAATTAAAATGGACGCCAGGCCAGTTTCGGAATAGGTCCGATATTTTTTGTATTTTCAATCGATTTGTTATTGGAAAGGTTGACTGATGCTATCGTCCTAGTCATCATTATCTGACATGACAATTGTCAATTTGTTTATTAAAACTTCGATGACATAACTCAAAATGGCTGATGGAAGGTAAAAACAAAAGGTACATATCAAAAATTCATCACATTTCAGTTGAGGAAGAATATAGGAATAGGTATAATTAAAGTGTCAAAAATTGTTGATGTTTGATTTTTCAAAAAAGTCACCTCCTCCTCATGACAAAGTAAAATTTTCAACGCAGGACGTCAGCAATTAGTTGGGCTCTTTCACGCAATTTCACTAAGTGGTATTTGTCTGCCGTGATGTTATTGATTATTTATTTAACAGTTAATTACTTTGAGTTTTTGGTTGTGTTGGAATGTTTATTTATGTTGTGATATCAAAAATAATTGCAGAAAGGGAAGAGTTTAGGTAATTTATAATAAGTTCAAATTTCGATGAAATAATAAATTTTTACATATATGTAGGTACATTGATCAACCATGTGGTATGTAATTGCTGTTGATGGTTAGAAAAAAAAGTGAGCTTCAATATTTGTATCAGGCAAATAGTTTTGTCTACAAAAATTAGTTATGTACTGAAATTATTTGGATTTGATTTGAGTATTAAAGAGGGTTCGGCGAATAACGGAGGAGGTTAGTTCTATTTATGGCCTATTGAAGGGTTAGTGTATAGGTACGCAGTATTTTGGCTTGATTGTATTTAATTGATGAGAAAAAAGCGCAGGTAGAGTACAAACAACTATTTGATTATATTCGAGGTTGGAAATAAACAAAAACAACAAGTGTTTCACAGTTTAATTAAGTTTAATTATCTACCGATTTGAAACAAATAATTTCTCTGGTCAACAAATTTGATTTTTTTGTTTGTAACAGAAACGAAAACATATTTTTCTGAAGGTTTTTGGTGCATTAAATCCGATTTTGAACTTTAAAAAATTTTGGTACATCATGTTTTACAGATATTCTTGTTTAATAATTAAAAAGAACCTGTTTTCGATGTATTTGAGATCATTGGTAACAAGGTTATGGAATTTTTATAACACCAATTTTAAAAGATCTCGAACATGCTTAAAAAATTCTTTTCTGGGTTATAGTTTTCAAAAAATGAATGATTCTCAAAATAAGCAATTTCTTTGTTTTTAACCCAGTTTAAATCTTTTCAACACCTCTTTTAATCAGGGAGAAATCTCTTGTTAGAGGCCATCTGTTTTTTGTCTTTACAAATACAAATAAGCGTTGTAATTATAATTATATTGAATATGCAAAGATCGATTACGGCAAGACAGTAATCCGCAAAAAAAATTAAAATATTACATTAGCTAGTTACCTGTGTAACCAGTAAAATTCATATCCTGCGATATTATAATAGTTAACCTCAAAACCAGTTATTATAGGTACATAAAATTAGAACTAATTTTCTCAATAAAAAAAAAACTCAGATTATTTTCGTAAATTCAAGTGCCTTTGCCACCACTTGTGTTGAATTTACCGCTATAAGATTAGTGATATTATTATAGAGGAGGGGGACTATAGCTTTTATTTTCCATAATTAAAAAATGAAATGTCCTCGACTATTATTTTTTTCCAACAATTAAAAAAAATATTTTCTCTAATTACTTTTAAATCTTTTTGGTAATTCGAATTTTTTTGTCTAAGTATTTTTTTCGAACAATTACCTACTAATTTACGTTTGTTTAGATATAACTCAAATATTTATATGTATTAGTAAAAAATTAATTTTGTTGATTCATAAGGCATTATATTTATGCATATAGAGCGCAGGTAAATGCACATATTTTATACCTACACAAAATGTAAAAATTCCATAAAGAATTAAATCAGCATAACGATTCACTTCATTCTTATACAGTTTTAAATCAGCCCTTAAATTACTTTAAACCCATAACTTTTTTTTCAATATTCCATTTTCTCTTCCTTTTGAATTCCGTTGAAGTGTGTTAGCAGGGAAGTAAAGAGAGATATCAACATTTTCAATTTATTTCTCATTTTTGTGAGCAGTTTTACAATTTTACAGTTCTAAACTGCTATACACACCAATAGTCAGGAAAAGGAAATACCTTCCTCTCTAAGCCTTATCGAACTTTCAACTCCTTATTTCTACTGGAGACCATTATTTACTCCATCACCGTCATCCACAGCGGAATATATATCCGCACTCTCCAAATAAACCCCCCTCACAACACAATCTTAAAATTATTGAAGCGAAAATTTTAGAAAGTTATTTTAAACCCATTTCGTGTACCACCCCGCACGCTGATATAACTGCAGAACCAAACCAAATAGCAACATCCAGCGCAGCGCCCATGCCCATCATTCTGCCTCCGATGTCACCCTCTCCCGTATTATATACCACGTCCAGGACGAAGGCTTTCGATACCTACTGAGCGGAAATGTTGAAATGTTTTAATGAGCTTATGGCCTTAGTGGCTTTGGCTTTGCCATCTTCGCAGAGAGATAATGATGAGAAGCTTTAGTTTAAAATTGTCCTTACGCTGCAGACTAATGGACGTTTAAGCTGTGAGAGGTTTTTGGGCCTTCTTCTTTTTGACTTTTCATTTTACGAGTCTCGTGTCTAAATGAAAGGCTTTGCTCCATCCATCGTCATCGTCGTTGAATATTGTAGAAGGGGCAGGGATGGGGACATCGAGTCGATTATAATATGCATAGGATAGGGATTTATATGAAAATTGCCATGCTGGCAAATTTAGCAATCAATTTCAGTGTCAATATGGGATAAACTTTAGCTGATCCATTTAGACCATAGCAATTTGTGGCTCTTATAGTTTTTAACAATTTGTCTCAAAAGGCTTGTTTTTGAAGAGCTTTTCCATGTTGAATGAATTTCTTCCTCGTTTGAGTTTTTGATTTAATCTCACATCAACTCAAAGGCTATAAAGGAGGCTTTATGTTGTGTAGGTACACACACTTGGTGATGTCGTGACACTCTTTTAGGTTATTGCACCTGCTTCCTCTTTGGAGGTAATTTGCATGCCATGATGGCAAACTGCTGATTTGAATCAAAGTACCTATGCAAAACAAATGCATGTGAAAAAGAAGAGTTATTTGTCATTCATCAGCGCATAACAACATATTCGATTAAATCAGCAGCCTTTTTTATCTTAAGAATAAAGATTCAAAGAAAATGAAATAAAGTAAATGGCACTACTGGGTCGCACAAACATGTCCTTCCGTCGGGTTAAAAAATATATTAAAAGTAGTTTTGTTATAACAGGACAACAATTATCGAATTAATAAATTAAAATTAAACACAGATAGAAATTTTAGATTCAGAGATTGAATAACGGAAGTTATAGGAGACAAAATCACCTGCCAACTTTTAGGAAATTTATTCATTTTCGAAAATAATAATACAGCATTTTTATTTGTCAGGCAAAGCTTTATGTTATTTATCATTCACTGATACTTTATTTATTCAATGATACTTTATCAAAATATCTGGATAATGTTTAAAGAAATGAGTGATTACTTGAAGCAAGCGCGGGCGCTGTATCGAAAAAATTAAGTTTTTAATACATTTTATAAAAAATATGTTTAATATCAGCTTTACCAATAATTTGAATTTGTATATCGTTTTAAATTTGTTGGCGAAAAAAAAAATTCAATTTGTTTTTACATTTTTTTTAGTGTGAATTTTTGCACAAATTTTACTTATTCTTAATGATGGCATATTAGGGCATCATCCTTAACAAAGATTTAAGGATAAATTGTTTTCGTTCTAAATCCTAACTACTTAAGCGGTGATCCTGTGGAGTGGATTGTAAAACATAAAGGTTTTTAAAGATAATTTAATTGATTACACACCATTTTAGTACAAAATTTTTCGGCATTTATTTTTTTTAATATTTCATTCTTAATTATTGATCTAAATCATAATGAACTGAAATCTTAAACCAAAGTTAGCGGCTTTTAAAAACAGTTGAATTGGCGTTTTTTTAAACTTAATTTGTAGTTAAAATATTTTTTTGTGAAAAATATAGTTTGCATGTATCACAAAGTAACCTATGACCCTTTTGTAATTAATTATTTTTATTTATTCAATTGATCCATTTTTAATCAGCTGTAGTAATAAAGGTATTCTGGGTTAATAAAATCAACAATTAACTGAAGTTCATTTCTTATTGTTGATAGCTTTCTGTGGTAATTCCAACAATAATTTCAAAGTGCTACCCCTTTACGCTGCGCTGGAGAGAAAATAAATATTGGTTTTCTCATTCATCACATGCATTCATTTATTCTTTTTATCGTTTCGATATCTCCACCAAATTTAAAAAATTTTCAATGCTAATAAATAACAACTGTTTGCATCTCATCTTCTGTTAATGATTTATTTTAAAAGATAGAAAGTCATGCAAAAGTTTTCCGAGTTCACACGAATTAATTTGAAACCCATCCACACTATTCCAAAGTATTGAAACATTCAATACTGTGGAAGGGTTTTTGAGCGAAGTTTGACATTTCACAGGTTTCTTATTTCAGGTTTAATGAAAAACGCTTAATTCATTTCATGATTTTTTTTGTAATCGAATACACTAAAAGGAACATTTCGATTTTCAATGCGAGAAAACAAATACAGAAACAATTATACAGGGTTGTTATACATATGTATTGTTTCAGTAACATATTTTTTAATCCAATACAAAGTCTTAAATATTTTGCATTTATGTATAACTTTTGTATAAATTTAACAACAAGATTCACTTTTAATCTTACACCAAGAATTTTTACTCAAATCATTTAGAAGTTGTTAAAATTAAGCCACAAATATAATACAATAAAATTTAAATTTTAAATGTTTTTCCATAACAACTCTCTTGGGACAAAATCTCTAAGTGAAAATAATTCGTTTTTTATTAAAAAATCTTGACTCTGCGATGGCAATATTGATTTTCCGTCCTTAACACACCCACTCTTAACTTTCCACGTTTTGTATGTATGCGAGTGTGTATTTTTACACACCAAAGCTGAGTTTGATGAACGCCGCGCCGCTTATGTGTGCCACGGGTAAATGATCCCAGTCCTTTAGCAATTTGCAAGTCCTAAATTCCGAAGCATGGGTTCTATACTGGGTTCTGCTTCCTTCATCAGACTCAGATGAGTGGAGTGGGGCGTCGGTTCGGGTTTTAGGTTTATGTTTGGGTGGTTTATTTACTCTCGCATTTCCTGCCCCGATCGCGTACACCGTTATTACACAAATTGCTATACGCTAGTGTATTGCAGGTTACAGTTACAAAGTTTGTTAAGCGATACCTTTTCTATAAACCCCTCTTCGTGCTTGTGTTATGACAACGACGACTATGATGTTGATGTTGATGATGATGATGATGATGACGAGGACGAGGAAGGGTGGCGCTACTGGAGCTGTTTGCTGCGAGTGGAACTTTGTTGACTCGGCAAGAGGGGACCAGGGTTCTTTGGTGGGGACAAAATGGTTGCTTTTAATTTAAAATGAAAGCCAAATTTATTTGCTTTTTGGCGAAATATGTTTGCTGCATTATTTGCTGAACGTGATTGGTAATACTGTTGGCTGCTTGTCGGCTGTCGAGGGGCTGACTGTAGCCACCAGCACAGCACACGTTCTGGTATAATATAGGAGTCCATGATACTCCCGCCTCACATGTGGTAGGTATATTTGGCGAAATTGAATCAGTGAATCCTTAAAACAAACATGGGGCAAACATGGTGATGTGATGGAGCAGACTTCTCTCCTGCTCTTGGTATCGAAAGGGGAAGAGAGTACCTCTACGCCAGTGCCATCTCTGACTGTTGATACGACTACCGTGTGCTGCTATAGTAGATATACTATATGTATGTAGATGACGGTACTGGAATCATTCCCTGGAAAGTGTGCGTCTTCCCCTGCTTTATATCCTGATGGTCTCTCTCCTGTACTCATAAAGATAGCCTGGCACTGTGACATTGTTTCGTACCAATATACAAAAGGGGATGGAAATGTAATTCACTTTGATCTCACTCTCAGCCAACCATTAGAATGCTTGCTTTGGGAAAATATTGTCGTTTTCATTAATTTACATATTCAAAGGAAATTAATTGGGGCTGCAGGTTGTTTGCCTACCTTCGTAATACTGTCCATATGCAATCACGTTATATCAACCTACCGACGAACGTTCGACTCTACATCAAAAGAAAAGTGTGTTGTTATGATCTTGTGTTCTATAAAATATTGTGTGTTACTTTAAGGGAATTTAAGAATGATAATTAATTTATTGTTCATTATTCCATGTTAGGGGTTTGTTTGGGAAATTATTATCTGGGAATTTGTATTTGTAACTCAAATTAAATTAGTGGGTTTTTTGTTTTTGAGTTAAAAGTGTAGAATTAAAAGTTGATTATGTTTGTGTGAGCTGCTTTGGAGGAGGGGTAGTTTTATTAGGATTAATCCTGTTATTTTTTTATTCAAGCTAAATAAAATATATTGTTTTGCAGCTCTTTAGCCAAAAAATTGAGAAGGAACTATAGGTTTTTCTGGAATAGTTTTTTTCTCACCCCAAAAAATTTTTTAGGTCCAGGACCAAAACAGAAAAATATCACGTATACGCCAGAGTGGCTATTTGTTTTTACTGTTTTTTTTTTTTTTTTTTTTTTTTACCGTAATTGTATAGTATACAAATTGTAAGACAAGACTGGATCAACCACACAAAGTTTTTCTAGACAGTCGTTCCTAAAGTTTATTTTTCAATTTTTTCAGAACAACAATACAGTCCGACTGAAAAACACTATTTTGGAACTATTTTTTTTTAGTTCCCTTCCATTGTCTTATAAATACCATGGGGCATATTCTTAGTCAAACTTTAAAGTTAACACACAGGTTAGAAACAGCTGCTATTCAGAAAGAATTCGATAGCTCTGTTTAGTTAAAAACAGAATTCTTCTACAATTTTAGTACTGTTGCCTGTCAATCCATTGAAATCCAATCAATTTTTTGACAGATAGAAAAAATCAACTTAGTCAAAGAGTCAACCGTTTTTGAGAATTGAGCTCCAGTTTATCTTTTGGACCCGGGTCTAAATTGTCTATGAATAACATAAACTCCAGGTTGGCTTAGAAGAGACAAAGCAACAACTTGTCAACTTGCTCTTTTATAAAAAAAAATTATTTTAAAAATAATATTATGTATCTCACTTACTTGTCTAAAATTCCAATTCAATGACTCCACTGTACTCCTGCCACCTTCATTTATGTAAAACATTCGACACAAGTATTCACTCTAGCAAAGTCAACAATTCAACATTATACTATATACTACAATATTATGTATTCATACAAATGACATCGAATTGTGAAACGTTACATCCGAATTATACAAGTTCCGATTTGAATAGAATAAAAGATTTCATAGCATACATTGTATCATGGAGCAGACTGCTTTACAAAAATAACATGTACATCGTATACCTTCATCCCGTTCAATGGCTGTTCAATGGACAGTCAGGGATAAAACACGAACTAGACATTGGACGTGGTGGCGATGTTTTTCAGTTTTACAAAAATCACTGATTAGTGTTCAGTTGAATGATATTGTTTGACTTTCGAGTGACACAAGGGAAAATCCAACAATTAACAGAGGAGGCTTCGATTTTCTTTCTCTTAACAACCACCCTACCGTTTCATGTGGGTGAAGGAACAAAATTGCTTCGCTTTGCTCAATTGTCATTATATACGATTTCAATCGTTTATTTCGATTTCGATTTATTTGGCCCCAAAACAAATTCGAATTAAGTCATTCAAGTGCGGCTAACTGAATTTTTCCTGGGTAAAAGTTTTAGATCCATTAAAACCACAAGGGGCAGTATCCATCAGAGTAGACTCAAGCAGTAGCTTTGAAGCTGCTATGCTTATGTGGTAGACTATCTACTTCAAAAATAGGAATGTAATATATGTATGTACCTATAATGATTGAAGGATGCAATGCATCCAATGTTCAATACATCTTTCCTCAACTATAGCCGTTCGTTCGTTTGGAGTTCAATTAGGTTTTTTGAGTTTCGTTGTCGGTTTTTCTTTTGAATTTTTTTTGTTTTTATTCCCATCCATATTTGGTCTTTTACGTCCATGAGAATATTGAGAATCGTGTTTGTATCTTCTAGAAGCATTTTCTGAACGCAGTTGGTATTCAAACCAATACGTCGACTGAAAGGAACATTTTTTTCGTTTTTTTTTTCTTGTACATATGAATACAATACATATCAATAGTGCGAGGGTGGGGGGTTTTCTCTGTTGTTTCATTGAATACGAGAAGGGAAGCAGAGATTTTTCATTTACTTTTTGACAGAAGATTTGTATTCATTACATTGACTTAGGAAAGAAAAAAAGTTGGGGTATCATTTAGGAAATTAAAGGGTCGAGGTTGCTGGAAGAATGCTGCTCGTCGGTTTCTCATTGGTAAAAAAAATTAGAATTTTTAAAATAAATCCACAAATAAATTTAAATTTAAAGGAGTGATTGCGATTGATTAAATATTTATTAAAATATACATACTAAATTTTCAAATGTAGGTATGCTTTTACTTGGTTCCAAAAATGCTTTGTGAAAATAAAACATTTTTCAAAAAATTCTGGAATCTTGCAAAAATTTACTTTTGACATACATACATATACATATGTAAATCGTGCATCGATAAAATCTTTGTCAGAATAATTTTTTTTACTGAAAGTCTGCATTTCATCGCCTTGAATTAGACAAAGTTATTTCGACCAAGGACTCTAAACGCAAAACGACCATTAATTTCGCAAAAATATCTTAATACAATTAAGAACATAGTTTTGGTTTTTCCTCTTTTATAGGCGTGGACATGAACATGAACAAGGATGAAAAAGAACATATTGTCCATGTCAAAATGTCACATTAAATTAATTTCCAATGTGTGAGAAATGAAGTGTCACGACAACAAAAAACGAACTTACACAAAACTGAATCCCATCAGTTCCCAGAAAAAAAGAGCAATGGTAAAGAGACATTAGCTGAGAACTGCGATGCGACAGGTTGAGAAATGGCACTACCTCCTTGGGTAAACATCACTAAAACAACAACAATACAAAATATCGTTATAACTGGCAATGTTTAAAAGTGCTAAAAGGAAAGGAAATACGTTAAACCTTACCTTGCACACTCACTTGTCAGCATGACAGCCTGTTAAACGGCCAGCATTGTTGAATAAAATAAATTAATTCCACGCGTGAAAAGCTCTTTCTTCCCCTGTCTCTGAGTCTACTGATAGTGAATTTCAAATTTCAATGTAGGTAAATGTAGAGTATACAAACTTACACTATTGAAGCACGTGCGATTAAATTGCTGAGTGAATTTTCTTCAACTGTTGCACAAAGCAAAACTTCTATAGCCCATAGGTCCTAGTTATTGTAGCAACTAAGTGCGGCGGACATATTGGTCAATCCTTGCTTCGGCAACGTGGCAAATTGAAGCTGAAGTTATCTGCTGAAGGGCTGACTGAGTCCTGCAAGGGTGTTTGTACCTTTTCCTGCTTCATTTGCATTTTTTGTCAATTTCCTTTGAACTTGTTAGGAAAGGCAAGTCCGAAGTTTGAGTTTCTATCACGAGAAAGAATTTTTTCTTCTGCTTTGAAAGTTGTTTTCGAGAGAAAACTTTGCACCAGAAATAGTGAGTCTTAGGACAAATCGCAAACGCTTTTTATTTGTGCCACGAAGGACTCGTAAATGAATTGCAATTAAATGAAGAAAAAAAAACATGAGCTGAGGGAAAACTGTCCCAATTTGCATTGGGGATGTCCAAATCAAGACCACAAATAATGGTCGAAGTAAAGGCGTTTTTTTTTGTTGTATTCAAGTCAGTTTTTCTTCTTTTTTTTTGAGAGGAAGTTTCAATGTGCTGACTTGCGGAAAAGTAAATGAGTGCTGCAACATTTTTCAGCAGTACCTACTATCATCCGTCCCATTGTGCACATTGCAAGGAAGATAGTCCCCCGTGACCTTAAAACGGAAATTTTTCTACTTCCTCTTTTGTATCTTTTTGTAGAAACTTTAGATATACATATATATTTTTTTTTTAGAGAAGGTGGATAGAATGGGCGAAAACACAAATTAAATGTTACAATTTTTAAAGGTGATTCCTGTGGTGTTTTACCCGTTGTTTTTGGGGCTGAATTGTTTTCAATGGTCGGGATTGGAGGTGGGTGGTGGGGGGTGGAGGTGTCAGTGGGATGTTTGTGCGGTCGTGAAACCCTTATTTGCGTGAGGTTGGGGGTGCGGTTGTATGGGTGGTTGTATTAGTTATGTAAAGAGAAAAAGTTTGCCGCTAGCTTTATTTTCCCTCCTGTTGTTTTTGGGTGAATAATTAGAAATTCTATGTTTTGCCTGCTCGTCGCCTTTTATAGGTATATATAGTCTTCTACACTTTTGCTGTTGTAATATATTTTTCGGGAACAAAAAAAAGGGAAATTGGTTGCTGGCACTTGCTGTCAGGACATAAGAAAAAGAGAGAGATTTGTTGTTAATTTGCATGGAAATTTCATAAACGTCGGGAGCTCAAAAATTGGTTGTTAAGATTTGAATATTTAATGCTCACAAAATTAGACGTCATATACCAATACAAACTTGTTTGACACTTGGATGGTTAAGTTTTGACGAAAAACGTTTGATAAATTTTTAGAGGGAAATGAAGAGTAGGTAGGTAGGTACTTTTTTGGCTATGTTAACTTTGTCTTGGGTGAGGCTCATTTCTCATCGCGGATACATGCCCAGAGTATTTTTTGACTAATTTTAGGTTGCAGAATAAGATTGAACTTGGTAGGTACCTATACCTACAAAAAACATTTCAAGGAAAATGAACTTCAAATAATTACAAATTCCATAAAGGGTACCGTTATTTTTATTCTAAGGCATAATCTTCAATATACCTACACATATAGGAGTGTGTAGGGGTTTTGTGGTGGTGTCAGATTAGTAAAAAAAAAATATTGAATTTTCAAAATATTAAATTTAAAAAAAAAAAACTTAATTTTTTTTCATGATGCCTAAAAATTCAAATTGAAAATTTTATTATTGAATTTTTTTATAATAATAAGAGGAACATTTGTCCCACAGATGTCTACCTTGTGGAACGCTGAATTAAGCAGTAAATGCATCTCATATAATGGATGTGAACATGGCCCGATATTTACGTTATAAGTATGATTCCATCCATTGAAAATAAAAAAAAAAATGAAAATCCTTTTCAATGGATTTACGAGAATGTGTGATTTTATCACCACAGATTTCATAGTTTTAGGTTGACAGTTAGTCAGGTGAACTGACAGACAGACGCCACTGTCCCCATTTTAGTAATGTCAAAGTTTGATCAAAATATTGAGTTCTTAATAGGTATGTAAGTACCAATTTAGTCAAAAGTAAAAATAATCAAAAGGGAAAGTTTAGTTGATTAGTCTTTTTTTGTAGTCATTAGTTTTGTACATGCCAATCGACACATCTTTTAAGAAAATGTCAAGTTATTATCTATTTGAAATTAAAATTTTGCAGTGTCATACTTATTTTTAGAATAAAAAAAAAACGTTTCTTCTCGATTAAATGCCTTCTTTTCAAAAGAACTTTTAATAAAATATATTTGAAATTCTTGAAGAAACCCTGCTGCCATTCCTTCCCATTCCTATACGCCATCTGTCAAACCCAAAAGTTGATATAAACTTTAAATCTATTAAAAAAAACAACGTCCCTAAGCAAAAAAAAGACCTGCTTCGATGATTGATTTATTGAACGATATCTTTTATATTATTATTTCTCTCCACCCCACAACAACCCCCTCGAAACAAATAAAAGATGACTTGTAAAATGATGTCACTTCTTTAGGTTTCCTGTGTTGGTTGGAGTGGAAGGAAACCAAAAGTTTATGAACAAAAAGCCACAAAGTTTTGTAAGCCTTGGCTTAAAAAAAAAAAAAAAAAAAAACAGAAGTAAAACCTTGTTATTGGCTAAATGGCAAAGCAGTAACAAAACAACTGCCTATACGTATAGGTAACAAAAAATGTTGACTCATTTTTCAATATTTTGTATTTTTTTTTTGTGTTTGAGGCGCCCGACCTTCTCCTTAAATGGAAACACTTAATTTTAATTTCTTTGGGGTGGTAGGTTACCAAAGAAAAATATGTTTACATTTTCCATTCAATTTGGCACCAATCGCCAGTAAAAAAAAAACTTTAACCGGCAAAACAGGCAATTTGGTCAGACGGCATATGCCATATGGCCTCAGAATATATATCTATCCTTACAACAGATTTATGTGTATGTGCCTTTGTCCTACTTCCAATTGTTTTCCTATATATTACCAAAAAGATTGTCGTATTTTATTTTAAAATGTTTTTCTATGTAAATTCAAACCCCTAACGGAATCTAAATATTCATCAACAGAAACAAAATTCTACCTTTTCATGAAAGGTAAGGCTTTTTATATAATGTGAATTTGGAGAGTATAATATAAAAAAAACTCAATCCCCAACCCTATCACAAACCCTCATAACTCCGCATCCGCACACACTCCGCTCCGCTATTATTTTCGAAGAGTCATGATCGGGTTCCTGCTGCCATGTGTATTGTGTATACATACATATGTTGTGTATTGAAAATCAATATCCTTGATAAATATTTATAAATGATAATGAAGTCATCCCTGGGAAATGTGTCTCAATGAGATTGTGTGCTAAGAATATAGCAATTTTGTCGAATTAAAAAGGATAACTTCAAGCCACTACTCAAGGCGCTAGACACATCGTTCTTTTATGTATAAATGTATATGCGTCTTCCCCCATGGATCCCTTTGGTATCATCATTGGGGACTATGATTGATTATAGCAATGAAGAGAGGGCAATAGTTGGTAATGACAAAGCAAAACTGACAAAAAAAATAAAAAAAACAAAGGAACAAAAATAAAAACTGTTCAAGCCTTTTTTTGTATGAGGGAGGAATATAATTGCAAGATATTGGGGAATTAGTCCGTCGGCCATAAATCATTTCTATTACTGTAATTATCAATAATAGCCCTTCAGTTGAGTTTGGGAGTAGTTGGGTGAAGCAATGCGTCGCGTCGCGTCGGTCGGACCTTCTCCACTAATTAAGGCTCAATCACGGATGGAAGGAAAATAATTAATAATTATAGTTTTATTTGATTGCTTAATCAGACTTATATCTACATTTATGAAGATGGTATTTATATACATAATATATATTTTTAAACAATTTTTCCATGGAATAAGTCATCACACAAAAATATTTTTCATTCTTCGTTTTTCAACGAAACTAATATTTAACTATAAGTTATTTTTTCAGTATATCGAAGTGTTTATTGTACTTTTGTGTAAGCAAATTCGAACTAGAATTTGAAGTCCTGAACCGCTTAATTAATTTTGAAATAGATTTTGTGTCTCATATTTTGAAAAATCTTGAATTGATTGATTGATCATTTCCTGTTTAAAAAATTATAATTGGCACACTTCAGCCTTAAGGCTTCCCCAAACCAATGCAAAACCGATTGGAAAAATTTGGGACAGCGAAGAAACCATAACAATAACGTGCTGTAAGCTGTTATTGTTGTTTCCCGGTCGTCACGACTGTTTCGCGTCAATTTTTTCAAAAACTTAAAACTCCATTGAACCGAAAACTTCTTGATAGAATCCGTTTTTATTTCGACTCCTTGCTAATAAATCTTCCAATTTCTACAAAAATTTACTACTTATGAGATATCAAGTCTACAAAATTACAGTGCCATCTGGCGAGTTAACAAATTTTAGGTGGATGATTTGTCATTAATTCGTGGTGGACGTTTTGGAGTTTACCGGATTTCAACGTTCGTTTTATTGCTAACTTGAAATCAGGAACAAAATAATTACAATGCGTTCTTTTAGAACTAATAATGAACCGTTAGTAATTAGATGTGATTCTGTTGCTTAATTTATATAAAGTTAAAGACATCCAATCTAAGACTGTTTACTATATTTTCTGTTGGTTGCTAAAATTGCTGCTATTAAGCTAGTAAAGCAATTTATAAAATCATAGAAAATGAGTAACAACTTAATAAGTTGTCAATTTGTCGTTGGATGCTTTCTATTCCTATTAAAATTTTTAAAAATATACCAAGGTAGCAAAACAACAATGAGCTAAACAACTCATTCAACTTATGAATTTACTTTTTAAAATTTCATTATGATTGAAATTTAGTCATCCGACTATTTCTTTGTTTTTCCAAATTTTACTTAATTTAATAATCAATCACTGGAAAAAAAATTCCAAAACAGAAAAATTATAGTGGAGGACATTAGTTTTAGTACAAAAGCTAAGCATTTCCTAGTATCCCGTATTGGAGTCTCTAATAGAGACTTGACGAACATTCTCTTAAGAGCTGAATTAACTGGCACCTTCATTTCCTATTTGTAGCTTAACAAATCATGTCTGCTTCTTCATAGCAAATGCGTAAGGCAGACATCAACTGGACCAAAAAGTGTTAGGCTTATTTTTCTAGATTGCCTGTACTATAAGGGTTGTCTTTGGTCCCGCGGCGTATTTCAAATCCATAAATACGTTATTAATAAAAATTACAATTCGATCATTTATACAACTAACATATTTCTTCTTTCTCTTTCAGCATGGATTACACTAGCTTGGGTTGCTGCGCGTTAGCCTTTGTTTTGTACATAAACACCCTCAACTTTGGATTCGTCTATGATGACAGGTAAGCCCTCGAGCCCCATACCATTGAAAATCTAATTATAAAAACGAAAAACTTTTTTTTCCTGATAAGGGATATCCTCTCAGCAGGACGAACAGCGACGAAATGACATATTATACGAGTAGTGACAAATTGGTTTAATTTCATATCAAACTACAAAACGACAGAATGTAAGATTTCCTGCAGCCAAGGTTCATGAGAGGCTAAAATTTGTTTTTGGCGTGTCATTGCCATATGTCTGTGAAATATCATTAGTTTGAGCGCACGAGGACTGGAAGCGATATCTACTTCCCTGCAAAAAGACGGGACGAAAAGAAAACTGCTTAACTTTCTTGTCACGTGCGTTTTCTCTAATTTTTTTTTGTTGTTGTTCAGTTCATCCGGGAATTCACGATGGCTATATAGCTGACTGGAAGTGATGAGAGGAATTTCAATCGATATCGATTATGGTCATTATGAAGCCTTCATGATGTACTCATACATATACCTTTCACTATAGCTTATAGGTCATCCTCCGGAGTGAAGTTTGTGCAGCAGCATAAAACCTTAAAGCTTTTGTTATACGTACCTACTCTTTAATGGCTTCCGGTAGAGCTCTATGTAGAGAAATCCGCTTTGCACAAGAAGTACCTATAAGAAAAATCTGTGGGAGGCGAAGAAAAGATTTGCAAGTCTGTGCTTTCAAAGTGAGATCCAAGGAAATTAAGAGCAAGGCGACAGACAGACTTAATCTTTCCTTTTCCTTTTTGCTCGCAGCTCTGGGATAATGGAATTCCTTTGCAGGTTCTATTCTTTCATGTGGCTTTAGCGTATACTGATATAAACACTACTGGAACCTCCCTTTTCTATTTTATCAACGACAACTATACCCTCGGTCGTCGGTATCCCTTTTCGTGGCTTGGGTGTTGGGTGTTCGGTGATGATTACATCTTGTGACGGTGCGGTGGCAAATGGGGAGGGTTAATGTTTTGGTATTGTATTCGAGTCGAGTATGTGACATGTTGGAAGTTTAACCTTTTGAGGTGAATATATTCAGATTTTATTCACAATTTTCTTTGTTAAACATTTTTATGGCTTTAAAGATTTTCCCAAGGCAAACATTGGCAGCAGCATAATATATCACGGACACTCACAAGTATCTATAGTATTACAGCCATCAAGCAAAAAAAAGCATTATAGGTCCTATGTAAACACAAGCGTATACATAATCCTGTTTTGTGTCTAAGGCAAAACGATTTTTGTTTGGTTTTCAATTTTTTTTTCTTTCTTCATCTTACTTCTTCTTCGATTTTCCCTTAAGAGTATCAAATTGCCAGTGTCAAGAGGTGAGAGACGGTAGACCGATCCTTGCGAAAATCGATGAGAGTATTTAGTTTTACTTTCGAACACAGGACAATTTATTTAGGCTAGGGAGGTAGTGATTTGTTTTTTTGTTTTTTTTTTTTTTTTTTTTATTTTGCTTTCGCCATCTATAGAAAATCACATTTCCGAATCGGGGATAGCAACACCCGGAAAAAAATAAGATTTTTCTTAGAAACTCTCAATTTATGGGAGGCAATGTAAAATTTCTGGCGATTACAATTACGTTATCGAGCGTAACAATGTCCAATATAACAACGATATATTTATTATACTTGTGAGGGTATAAGAAGACGAGATACACTGATAAAAACATGAAACAAAACAAAAACACATCTAAGTATATATATATCATCTTTGTCGTTAATGATTTAGAATTAACAACCTTTATATAAGGGTATGCAAATTTGTAATGGTTTTTTTTAAGGAAAGACAAAAAACATAGTTATCGAGAATATATTTGTATTAAATATTTTTGACTAAACCATAATTAACAGTTTTTAGCTGTCCAAATTATTTTAAAGTTCATATCGAAGCTTAAACGACCTGTAGTGCATTCTGTTAGGTTTTGTAATTTTTTAAATCTACATTATGTTTAGGAGTTTTTGGTGAATCACTTTTTCAGTACCGAATTCAATAAATATATAAAAATTATTTTTTTGAAAACTGAAACACGTTTCTATGAAGTCTAGATATACAATAGGTATCATAAAAAACCTTTAAAGAAGTTTCTGAATAATAAAGCAGCATCGAGAAAATTTAAAGCTTGAATTCTGCTTCAGATAAAAAACTTCAGATAAAAAAAAAAATAATGGGATAGTTAAATTCTTTTATTTCGAATTTTATATGTGACACCTTTACTATGAAGAATCGATGTTTAATGAAAATTATATCGGTATCTTATAATCTAATGATCAAAAAACTAAAGAAAGTAGAGTTTTACAAACCCAACACAATTCTCTGCGAAAAATTGACAGAACTACTATATATTTATAAATACAGTAGTAGTCCAGTATAAAAAACTATATAATGATCAGAGTCAATTCGTTATATCGAAACGATTTTTTCATACAAACTCCTCTTTCATATTCGTCAATGATTTTAATTCTTGGTTCCATTGTAAGACGTTTGAGCGGTGACATCTTACAGAACTTTCTTATTCAGCATCAGGCATGAAACTAAGATACCATCTAAAATAATATTTCAGACGCCAAAAAAAAATAAAATAACAAAAATTGGCACTAAAAATACAGTTTTGTGCATAGCGAACGTGTAATGCGAAATTGTGTATGTATCTTCCAATATCAGGAAGATTAGTAGATTTCAAAACATTTACAGTCATTTTTTTTTTAATTTTCTGAAATTCGTTATTTGTTTGTTATATACAACACACCTACCTAATGGACTTGAAAAAAGTGTTCGTAATATCGATCATTCGTTATATCAAAATGCGGTATACTGGACCACAATTGTATTTTAAATAAGAATTCTTATAATTGAGGTTAAGGCAGCATTTTTTATTTTTGATCAAAATCAACTTTCTAAAAAAAACTTCTGACTACAAACATTCTTATTTTCATCAAAAACATTTGAATTCTTAAAAAATATATACACCAAAGTAAACAGTGAGCATTTTTAAAATAAATTTCTTTAATTATAAGTCCTTATTTTATCAGTGTATAATATACTTACCTCTGGTGTGCTAACAGGGAATTAAATATACATCTAAAAACTAGGAGCATATAGGTAGACGTTATTAAATGAATACATAACATCCATCAAATCCTCTTTATTGCCATGGATTCACTTCCAAAGCTTCTTAACGAACAACTATGTGTAGTGTAGGTTCTTTCTGCTGTTGCCCGGGTTAATAAATCGGACTTCTTTTGAACTTATGCTTTCACCTGTTTCATTTCGTAAGAATAAACCTACTCACGTGCATGAATATAACTTCAATAATGCTATTGATCCCATCAGATGATTTAAAGTTGGTTGATTAAATTTAAAACCTCCCCATAGCCGCGTTAATCTTTTTTTTAAATTATTTCGGCCAAAAAACCACCTAAAGGCAATTTTCGTTATGTTGTGTCAATTGAATGCGAAAATTTTCCGACTGTGTGTCATTAACTCTCCATTCACAGAGTTTGTTTTTTATTTTGAAAAAGTTTTCTTCTCACCCTCTAATTTATGCCAAAAGGCCACTTAAGTCTGAAGAATTCTTTTCGAAAGTTTAACAATAAAATACCACAATAACAATAAGGGCGACTCAACCTTTTGAAGGATTGCCTCGTTTAAGGACTATATTTTTTTACTGTTTTTTTCCTCGCATTCTGACAAGAAATAGAGAGATCAAGATTGTTTCATTGAAAAAAAAACATTTTAAATTTAGTAACTTGTGGGAAATCAGTTTTGAAGTCAAGTCAGAAGAGCTCTGTTTTGTTTTTCTGTTTTTTTATTTTTTTTTTGCAATTCAGGGATTATCAAAGAGATAAGAATCCCATATTCGTGTCTGGAGGCTTTGAACAACAATTTTGATAGAAACAGCTTTTTTATTTTATTTTTTTTTGTCGGCGATTTGTTCTCACGCTTAAATGATTTTCAATGTAGTTAAGTGTATATTGAACATGTGTAGATACAAAACTGTGAAGGTTGGCTGAACATGATGAACATAAGGATTATTGTCTTCAATAAAGTCAGACGGTTCTTCCTTTTTTTTTTTAATATGAAAATCCCTTTGTGCTCATGTAGGTACAGATAGTAAGGTTTTTGGTGATATTTAATCTTTTTTAAAGCTTTTATATTTAAAAAATATCAATTTTCACGAGAAGGTAGGTTTATTTGAAAATAATGCTTTGACAGTGAAATTGTGAAAGGCTCTGGTAAAAATCAGCGGAGTAAAAAATGTTACAAATTGATTTTAAATTTAAGAAATAATTCGAGTGTTATTAAAGTTTTTCATTATTTAAATGTAGCCCAAGGAAACTAGATTCAATTTTTTTACGCATACAACATTTCTATATAAATACATGTGCAAAAAAAGGACAAAATAAAAAAAACACGTATTGTAAGAAATGAAAAATGTATTGATAAACATGCTCGCCAATTTGTAGCGACTGTTAAAACTGTAATTTTGCAGTTAAAAGAATTAATTTCCACTATATTAGTTAGTTCCTTAAGCTGCCAATACCAAGCTCTGCAAAATTAAGCCCCAAACTAATATTAAAAATATTTGATCCAATACCCTAAAGAAAGCACAGTGATTCCACTACTGCAATATAGCTATTTTTCAAAACCTACAAAAAAAGAAAAAACAACCAATCACAATGAATTTAATAACAACCACATACGACCCCAAATTCCATGTCGATGCGGAGTGATTGCTATATATAACTGGATGACTTAATTTCAATTTCACATCATCAATAAATTAATCAACAAGTCCATCCCCTATGGAACATGACAATCCACTTATCATAGATCTTAAGCTTTTATTCGGTAGTCCGTTATCAGGCCAATTATATATTATTCGAAATTATTCCGCGCACCCAATTACCGCAACACTCTCTCATTCGCACACTCAGTAACCCTAATACTCACTACTCTTTTTCTTTTCACTTGCAGACGTGCAATCTTGGGAAATACAGATGTAGCTGGAACCACCCCTTGGCAGCAGGCCTTCCTCAACGACTACTGGGGCACACCACTGACGGATACAGGATCCCACGGCTCCTACCGTCCATTGTGTGTGTTAAGCTTTAAGTTGAACTACATCCTGGGCGGTTATACCCCGTGGGGCTACCATCTAATTAACAACTTAATGCATTGTCTGGCTACTGGGCTGGTGGTAAAATTGGCCCGAAACTTCCTCTCGTCGATGTGGGGCATTGTGGCAACGGGTGCACTATTCGCAGCCCACCCCGTACACACGGAGGCTGTGGCCGGTATTGTTGGTCGCGCCGATCTCGCAGCATGCATATTATACCTGCTAACTTATTTAACATACATTCGGCATATTATGTGGCGCGAGAGAAACGACAACCGCCAGTGGCTGGCCATCATCCTCACCGTAGTTTTGTCGCTGTGTGCTTTGCTGTTCAAGGAAACTGCCATAACAGCGCTCCTTGTTTGCGGCATATTCGATGTCATCAGGGGATTATGCGGATTCGGCGATAAGGTATGTAGGCTTTCGCTTGAATTTAATTAAATTTAATTAGCGTCTTCTATTGATAAAGTGCGATATATTTGCTTCCTTGCAGAATCGCTGTCGTTCACTGGGTATCCTGGCAATTGCCTTAGTATGTACTGTTTATGTACGTCTACAGGTGCTGCCACGACCGCAGAGCTATTTTTCAACAGCAGACAATCCAATAGCAAAATCAAATTCGGTGTGGACACGTTTCCTGACGTTCCTCTATTTGCCCGTATTCAACTTCAAACTTTTGGTGAATCCCTCAGTACTAAGTTTCGATTGGGGCATGGATGCTGTGCCACGGATAACAACGCTTTGGGACAAACGCAACGTGTTGAGTGCGGCATTTTACACCATTCTGGTGCTGGTCCTGTGGCTTAGCACAAAGAGGCTGGCCGAGAGGCAGATATCCGCCGGAACACATCGCTACAAGAGACCACTTTTGCACCAACAGCACCAGTACCATCACCACAGGAAATCGAGAACGAAGAAAAAGTACACGATAATAAATCAAAACCCCATCGATGGACTACTCCCCGAATACACGCCCTGTGTGGAAGTTTCATCGGCTTCAGCCTTGGTACTCAAGAAGGACTGCATTTGTAGGGTATGCAAGCAGGAGCTCACGGCTCGCCACACCAGCTCGTGCAGAGCCATGAACAACAACAATTCCGTGCTGCCGACGGGTGTCTTCAGTGAATGTGCTTGTCCCCAACTCTTGCTGGACAGGATGGATATGGTCCAGCAGCAGCAACAGCAACGTTCTAAAATGGACGTGGAAGCCTCACAAAACAACTGCCGCATTACACCGCGCAGCAGCCGAAGCAGTAGCAGTTGCAGCAATAGCACAACGGCCAGTAGCAAGAGTTCGAGCAGTGGGGCTAGCAGCTGTACTGTGACCAGTAGCTTCAGTGTAAATAGTAATTGTCAGAGCCTTCTTATTAGCAGCAATCCTGCAACATATAACGCGGTTGTGCTGCTGATGGTGCTGGCTTTCATCACGCTTCCATTTCTACCTGCAACGAATTTATTTTTTTACGTCGGCTTTGTGGTAGCCGAGCGGCTGTTATATCTCCCTAGTGTCGGCTATTGCCTGTTAGTGGGGTTCGGCATCGGCAAGCTTATGGAGCCGCTTAGGCATCAGCGGAACAAAAGGATAGCTGTGCTCTTGTGTTTGAGTTTGACGTTGAGTGTGCTCAGTGTTCGGACGGTGAGACGCAACTTGGATTGGAGAGACGAGGAGAGCCTGTACAGGAGTGCAATAGGTGTTAATCCACCAAAAGGTATTATAGAATTAAATTGTGTTTGTGTGCGTGTGTGTGTGTGTATATGTGGCAGGATTCAAGCAAATGTTTTTTTTTTTTTATTTTCTTATAAATTTATTTTGAATAGCACTCGGAAATTTGGGAAGTGTCCTTAGCTCGCAAGCGCGGTATGCCGAAGCGAAAGAAGTTCTCCTGGAGGCAATTAAACATAAGCCAAATATGGCCGATGTCCACTTTAATCTGTAAGTATAAGTCAAACATATTCTTACCAATTTAGCTATTTTGTCAACATAGTTAATCACGGTCAATGTTTAACCAGTCACAATATTTCAAATTTTACATCTACGTAAAAAATCATTAAAATAACCCGATCCGGTGCAAAAATAATCGTAGCTTTGCTTTTGTCGGCTAAATCAAACATTAAATAGGGCCCAATCTAACAGCTTAAGTTTTCTTAGCAAGATTAAGTTGAAAATTACCAGGCGATTTTTACTGAGCGGGTTTTTATTTCCAATTCAATTTAATTCGAAGAAAGAACAAATATTGAAAATAGTGTATATTTCCCCTGGATGGCTGGAAGACGCAATTTAAACAATAACAAAATTTGCGTAAATAGAAAAACAATTGTAAATTAAAAATCAATGGAAAATTTAACAATGCCAAGCTGAACAGTTTCAAAAACCAACATTCAATTATTAAATTTTCGTTTAAATTAAAATTGTTTTGTCAATATTTTTTTTTAGCTCGATTTTTAGACTTAAAATAATGATCCAAAATCATATCTGATTTACATTTCTTGTATATTTTTAAAAATTATAATTACATATATCAAGCATTTTATGATTAGGGAATAGTGGTGCACTGTGACGTATACGCAACTTTTTATTTGATTGGATTTTTAACCATGCGGACTTATTTCTATTTTCGAAATATTATTATTTTTAAATTAATTAATGCAGTAAAAAGCAATATGAGTGCAATTCGAGATGGGAACATACATAAATTTTGGTGTTGCAACTTTTAATAATACATTTTTCCAAAATTCTTTCTTAAAATTTCTGAAAATCATAAAGAAATATTTTATTTTTGTGGGTATCATCAAAATTTTTAAAAATAAGATTTTGCAAAAACGAACAAAAGAGCAATTAAAAGCTGAGTTTTTGTGTGGAGGCATTTTCTTTGTTTTACTTCTTTTCGATATATTACTGTTAATTAATTAATTCGATGTATACAGTGGTGGTCCAGTATAGCGAACCATATACATAATGTCCAGAGTCAATTAGTTATATCGAAATTTTTTTTTTCATACAAATCTTTGAGTAAATAGAAAGTACAATTATTGTGTTTTGCATTATTTTATTTCATACTTCATGAAAAAAATAAATGCATACTTAATTTAATAGAATAAAAAAAAACATATTTAAATTCATTTACATATATGAACATATAACGAAACATTTAAGGAATAGAGTTATGTATTAGTTTTGTTCAAATTATATACATAAATAGTACCTACAAATATTTATACTCATATTTAAGAAAAAAATTAGGCGTTGAATATTGTTATTGACTGCCTCTGCCCGTAAACTTTTTAGAAATAAGACTTTAGAGTTTTCAATGCCATTTGTTCTGCCCATTGGATGCGAAATTGTGTATGTTAGTAGATATTAAAACATTTACAGTATTTTTTTTTTCCATTTTCTGAAAGTCGTTATTTGTTCGTTATATAGAATACCGAATGGACTTGAAAAAAAATGTTCGTAATATCGATCATTCGTTATATCGGCATTCATTATACTGGACCACCACTGTATCTATATGGTAATATTTTCTCTTTCTTTCTCACGCCACCAAACAATATGAACTGAATATTTCTTTCTTTTTGAAGATACCCATCACATGTTTAAAAAAAACGGACCTCACCTTCATACATACAAGTACATACGTACATACATGATAGAAAAATATATTAAGGACTCTGTGACTTTCCTTTATTTTTCTTTTAAAGTCTGATTACTTCCTCTTCCAGTTCGATATTGCATCCATCCATTCCTTGCGATTGATGTTAAAACTTTCTGTTAATTCCCCATGCCATTTCGAGTCAACAAGAATCTATGTCAACTTCTTACTGATATCTTTTCTAATCTTCAAAATGACTTCACCCTCACAAAACTCTGTGTGTTTTTGATATACTGACATAAGCAATGTATGCTGAATGGTATTTTTATCCTTCTCACATTCGTTCGTGTGACGAAAAAAAACTATTTGATTTCACTCCTAACAAAACTCCCCATCACATCCAAACCAAAAAAATCCCGGCCTACTTACGCCCACAAAATCCAGGAAAAGTATAGCTGTTCATGTTCCAGTTTCGAATGTCTCATTTGCTGCTGTATGAGGTTTTTTTTTTTTTGCTGTTGCTTTTATGTTGGCCTCTTCATCGTTTAATCCTGCTCCTGTGCTGATGTTAGAAAAAAAAGCAGCTTTACTTTAATGCGATATGCCTTGAAGGACAAGAACTGAGGATCTTTTTCGCTTTGGTTTTTTGCTCCCATTGCACCTAAATTCCAGATTTTAATCCGACATCCTACCCTGCAGCCTGTATAGTGTAGGATAGGACAAACTTACTGTCACACTCTTTGTCGCACGTCCCGAAACGGCATTAACTGCCACCAGAGAGTAGAACAGTTCCGCTGCTGGTATCGTATAGTCTATAGTGGATGGTGTCTTTGTTATGTCCTTAGGCTAGTTTTGAATGAAAATTCTTGTTTCCTTAAAAAACTGAGTGATATGATATCAATGGGAGATAGTATGTTGTTGTATGTGCTGTGCACAGACAGATATCAGTTCAGGAGAGAGACTCCTCTGTGATGTCCTATAGGAAAAATACAACGTGCTTATTTTAGTTCCCATTTTATATCTTTAACTGTTGTTAAGTACTCGTAGTAGAAACGTCGGTAGGTACCTGCTATATATTTTGCTACTGCCAGCATGGTCCTTCTGTAAACCCGATGTGCATACTACCTACATCTACTCCTGTGAGTCCTGATGCTCATCACTCAGCACGTTGATGAATGCCATTCAAATGCCGTTAATGCGCTTGGTAAAAAGTAAGTCCTTTTTCAACATACAGCCTCAGCGTCAGCAGTCAGGCATCGCCTCATCCTTACTTGTCCTCGTTCCATTCCCATGACGTTGCTGTGGAAATCCTGGCTTTTTCTGTGCACCACCAGTGTTGTTTTTTGAATGGAATCGGATTTTAGAGCAAGTGTATAATTCGCATTTTTTGTCGTCACCCTTGCCGCATACATAACGTTTTGTAGGCAAAGAAGATAGTTGCAGGAGCTGAGTCTTTGTGGATGGAAAAAAAAACTGTGCACATTTTCACATTTGATTGTGAATGTATCTCTTTTGCTTTTCTGTGGGTGAATGCCCATTCACCTTTTCTCATTTTAGGTGAAAAGGGAAAAGCACTTATTTTGCTCCTTTGCGGAGACAACAACTCCCATTCAAAGAAATGCCGACCATATGGCGCGCAGTTAGATATCTACTCTACGTAGGTAGATATATTGGTTTCTAAAAGAGGCTGTGCATTTGACGTCCTTTGTGGAATCTTGGTGTATGGAAATAGCTAATGGTTGCGGGACAATGTATAGACATTCATTTTTATATTCTTTGGAATTCGTTATACGTTTTCTTCTTCTTCTATGGATATAGAAATGTTTCTTTTTAGTATGAGACGAATAAGACACTAAAAGGACGAGAATCACATGCATGACTTTTGTTGACGGTGGGGCTTTCCATGTTATTTGTGTGTCATTTATAGAAAAGAAATCCTTTGAAAATTACTACATCATGGCGTCGCCACGTACAAAATAAATGAAATATTGTGCTTTTTGGGTTGTTCTTTTTTCAACAACAGATTATTTGTACCTAATTGGAAAAGTTTCCCTCATTTATTCAGACAGATACTTATTTAGAGATTAATTTACTAATCTTCCTATATAGTTTTCTGATGAGTTGTTCTAAAGGACTGTTCACATGAGAGCGACCAGCGACCGAAGAATGAGCGAATATTCGTCCATTTTGACATTCCTTTCACATGGCCTTTTTTTATTCGTCGCGAATGACGTTTCATTCAGCCATAACCAACCACGAAGAAAACAAAAAAAAAGAGTGATTTTGAGGTTAGTTGTCGAAGTGTGGGTAATATGTGGAACGCGAATAGAGTTTAACAGTTCGTGAAATTCAGCTTGCAATTCACGACGAATAATTTGTTTTCTCAAATTTATCTTGTTTTATCAAACAAAAAACTTAGTTTAGCATCGAAAAATTAAAACAAAATATACTTTATCATTTTGAATAAAATTTGTGAAGAGTTTAGGTTTATAAGTTGTTTAAAATCACATTTATTCGGTCATTCGTCGGTCGTTGGTCGTTCTCATGTGAATAGGCTTTAAGTCCTTGCATGTAAAGATAAGTTCTGCAAGGCTTTCCTCGAGAACTATTCTTCTGAAGATGCATGCTATGTTGTAAGTTTTAGGAACTTTAAATAGAAATATCAAATTTTTCGGATATTCGGACAAATAGGTCTTCTATTCTTTTACAATTCCTTCACTCTAATAACAAAAATAAACGAAATCCGTTCCAAGGTTACTCTACTAAACATTCGAATTGATTCAATAGGATTGAATTCAAGTCAGAGGAAATCCTTATTCGCCAAGCCAAAACAAATAATACTGACATCAAAAAAAAAAAAAAAATAATAAACCAACAAGAGAAAAATCAACTGGTGAAGGTGATTTCCAATATCTCTATACTCCCCCACAGACCGATAACAAAAAGTGCTGATCATTGAACCGAATAATTTGATTCCTACTCCCTATATACGAGTATCAGAGCAAAAGCTATACCTACTGGGAAAGGGATGAATGAGTGAATTGATGGATGTTCGCTTACCAAACCGATGGGCTGTAAGGACCAGCCAACCAACAAAAGATTAAACTGTTTTATTTGTGTGGACGTAATCCCCGACTTGAAATATAAATTTTTGTGAGAAATAAGATTCGCTGAGGTGGATTAAAATCCCTTCTGGGAAATTGCGGAATTAATTTTTCACCTGTTTTCTTTTTGCATTTTCATAAAGGATTAAACCGAGAGAGAGTTATGATTTTTATTTACTATAGAAGTTAATAAAGATTGAGGGTTTGCTTTTTCCATTAAGTATACAAAGCTACTCTTTTTGGGAAGCGTAGTAACTTATATTTTAGGCTTTGACTTAAATTTCATCCTTAGCCTATGTATATACCCAACACCGATAACCTATATCTTTCTTGTTTTTTGTTTGGCAAATGAAACTTAGTTGGGGTCTATCCTTTCTGTTCTGTCGATATACTTATAGCTCTTAGTATTTTTTATGAAGAATTAAATTTTAAATTTTCATTTAAAATAAGATTTGGTAAAATAATGAAAAAAATTATACTTACGCAAAAATATTTTTATTTTTACATCGCACTAAAGGTACTTTTTTAAGTCTTTATGGATTCTTAGATAAAATGAACTTAAATTATCTCAAAAGCTCCTGCAGGAACTTTGATGAATTTTTTTTTGTGCTATTCGGATGCCTAAAAGTTAGCCTCGGCCTTGTATAGTAGTATTTTTCAAAATTGTTTATCCAACAATCTTTCAAAAAAATAGAAGGATTATATCATCAGTGCTGATTTGACGCTATTATCTAAATAAGCTACACATAATTATTTTGAAATTAAAATAGTTTCTCCTTGAAATTTCTTTAACTAAAAAATAGGAAACTATTATCTTCCTTTAATAAAAAATAACAACAAGCTTTTAAAATAGTGCCTCTTTTTTTCCATTCTTGCTTTAAGGTTAACTTTTTTATAAACTTCCAAACCAAAAAAAAAAAACTGTAAGGAATATACTTTAATACTCGTTTACGTATACCTACGTCTTTTGTGTTTTCTTCAATTTATTTGCTTTTTTAAATTTAATATTTTCAGAGGAATTCTTCATCAAAATCAGCAGAACTTTAAAAATGCAGTAGAGAATTTCCAGAGGGCGATACAATATCGCCCCAATCTGGCAGGTAATTTATTTTAACTACCTACCCCTCCTGGCTATTCGGACAGTTATTATTATTGTATTCACCATTCTGTTTTTTTTTTTTTTTTCTAACTTGTTGCCTCTCACCTCTCACACACAGTTGCTTATCTGAATCTGGGAGCATCCCTGATAGCCATGGGCAAATGCCATGAAGCAGTTAAAGTGTTGCAAGAGGGAACAAGAACTGATGGTACTGGGGTTAGAGATCGGACTGCTCACGAAAATGCACGCATGTCAGCATACCTGCAACTTGGAAACTTGTATGGCGAACAGGGAAAGTTGCAACGTGCTCTGGCTGTTTACAGAGAAGCGATGCACTCACTTCCGTCGTATTTTCAGCGG
This sequence comes from Syrphus vitripennis, assembly GCA_958431115.1. Taxonomy (NCBI): domain Eukaryota; kingdom Metazoa; phylum Arthropoda; class Insecta; order Diptera; family Syrphidae; genus Syrphus; species Syrphus vitripennis. The sequence continues at coordinate 148,117,992 of OY288108.1, read as the reverse complement.
GAGGTGCTTTATCATAGAATAGGTGATGTGCTTGGTCGTTTGCAGCAATGGGATGAGGCGGAAAAATATCATAGAGCTGCGCTACGAATTCAACCAGATCACGTAGCCGCACATTTGTCGTATGGAAACATGCTTGCTAGGAATGTAAGTATTTTTTTTTTCATTTTAAATATTATAATTGAATTAAAAATAATTAAAAAACAAGAACGAAATTTTGGTGAACAAAAAAAAATGTACGAAAGTGTTCTTAACAGTAACTGACGCCTTAGAGTTTCTTTTAGAATTCACTTTTTCATGAACCGAATTCGTTCAAAATTTTAAATTCCATAAATTTGTTTGAAAAAAAGGTTGATGTAAGTTTGTAATGTATACAGCTTACTTAGAAAAATTGATAGAAAATATCAGAAAATATTATGTTTTGAACTTAAACAATTCTAAGAGTTGTTTTAGCAGTTGAAAGAACAAGCGTTTGTTCATTTACGAGTAGAAATAGCTAATTTTTCTTCATATTTTAGAATTACCAGTTTATCTCAAAATTTCAATTTTTTAAAATTCTTTTTTTCTTACAATTCACCATTTCAGAGCAGCAGGGCATCAGAAGCTGAAATGTGGTTCAAAAGAGCATTGCAACTGGCTCCAGATCAATCCGGAGTATATCATCACTATGGTGAGGCTAAAAAAATCCATCTTAATCAACCCATAAAACTATTAACCTAACTATTTTATCTTTTTCTTTCAGCGGAATTTCTAACAGGTCTTTCGCGAGGAGAAGAAGCTTTATACTATCGACTAAGGGCCGCTGAGCTATCACCTGATGACTATTCCCTAGTAGTGGCAGTTGCAACAGCTTTAAGACTCTTAGATAGAAAAATAGAAGCAGAAGCGTGGTACCGAAAAGTAAGTATCGCAAAAAATTACTCAACTTCAAAAATGTTATTACATAAAATTATAATTTCAGGCAGTAATGCTACGACCAGATGACGCGCGAGCGCACACAAACTTAGGAGCCATATTGCACTTGTTAGGACGCACAAATAACGCTGCGGTTAGTTATAAGGAAGCCTTAAGACTGCAACCGGGTGATCCAACTACATTGGGAAATCTAGCCAAACTTGGCATAACCGAAGTCAAATAATATCCACTTGATTCGTTTAAACAATAAAATTATATTTCAAACTGCTCCCATAACACTACAACAAAAACAAAAAAACAATACACTATAAACATAACTATCATCATCTCTAATATCAGCAAACTATCAGCGTTGTATAGTTTTTATAAACAAAAATAAAATAAAATCCAAGATTTGACTAATGTTAATGTATATCTATGAATCGCACGCGCGCAAAAAATATCACATATTCCATTCCTTGCCCCAGAGGATATTGACATTGTACATGGTACACCCTGTTCGACCTCTACCGTGACGACTAAAGCGAACAATAAATTCAATTACATATTATTAACGATATTTTAGTAAATGCGATACAAAACAAAAATGGAATTTACTTATGGTTATTGTATATACATATAGTAGGTAAAAAAAGCTGTAAAAACGGGACAGAAGGAGGTCAAGGACCGACCTCCTCGAGGAAGGACCTACCAAACCTTATACATAATAATATTATTGTTGTAAATGCCATGTAAATAACTTGTAGATATTAAATGATAATAACATAACAATGGAACAAAAACAAAAAACAAAACAAAAAAAAATATGAGAACCCAACAAATGTCCTATATTTGTGTATTTTTATAAAAATAAATGAAACTGTCGGTAAAAATTATTGAGAAATGAACTTAAATTGTTTGCATGCGATATGTCATCTTCACACACCACACACACAAACAATATTGTATTGATTTTTTCTTTTTGTATACCCACTCAGTTTTATTTGTTGTTGACTTCCTCCCTCAGGAAAACACGTTTAAGTGTGAAAGATATAAAAAATAAAAATACTGAAAATAATAATTAAAAGGTCCTTCCTCCCTATAATACAAACGGAGTGATGTGAAGAAATTCTTTTTTTAACTAGCCAGAAAGTTTTTTTTTCTTTTTTGTTCAAAATTTGTTTCTATATTATTTATTTAAAGAAATTATAAGAAAAGTTAAAAATAAAATATATATATATACATATATACCATGCAAAATTATATAATATGTTGTTTTATTTGGGCGAATGAAGCTAATAAATCATTCAGAAAGGACGCAGGCTTCTGCTGCAGTGAACCTCAGTAAGTATATATTCGATGAAAACCCCAGGTACGATGTTACAAAATTAATTGTTTTGGCAACAGCTGCCCGGAGCAGGGATTCAACATAGATCCCCAACAATGGGAGAGGAATATAGAAAAGGAGTAGATATATTAAACTACTTAATACCCATTTGATAAGTCAAGTCAAAAACCCTGCAAAACATTTCGAACCGAACACAAAGCGACCACTCCACAGAGTGACCCTTATCAAAATTCAAGAGTTGTATGTAGTAGAATCTTTTTCGTATGCTCTCCATTCTCCACGAGTTCCACAAGTACCAATGTGGCACCATCTATGTCCGTTGTCCATGTCCGATGCTGTGTAAAAGTTTTTACTGGATGCTGCCCCAAAACCAACCCTCGCAGTGGGATTACAAAAGTTTGGACATTGTCGAATTAAGGACCTATCAGAAACACACAAATACCCAAAATGACGGGTGTAGAGAGTTCTCTGCCAGCAGGGGTTTCTAAATCAAGGACAAAATGCTTTTTTAATTAAGTAACGCAAATTAAAAGACATGTGTTTAGGGTATTCTATTTGTTGGCATTTCTATACTACACCAAAATGTGTAGGTACACTACACACATCACACTTGGAGAGATTGTTTTGATTGAAATTCAACTTAAGAGGATTCAGACTATGCGCTGACTGTCGGAAAGGGGGTTGACTCACTGATTAACGAGGGTTAGGTGCTTAAAAAAAAGTTATTTCCTACGGTTGGTGTTATAAAATTTAATTGATTTTTCAACATATACATAATGTAGATATGTGTAGTGCTAAAGTGCTTTATCGTTCTGGTATTTTAATAAAGAAAAAAATTCAAGCTAGCAACGACAGTTTTATCGACAATGTTAATAAATCTTTTTCAACTTTTTTTTTTTACAAAATTTTTGTTTGTGGCTATCAATTTCAGGAGTGGTTTTGGAATTCTGTGAGGACATTAACTCAATGACCTTTCCTGAATTTTTACGAAGTCTTTGTACGTTTCCGTCATTGTAAAGCTGAAATCTTGAGTTAATTTGGGCACCTAAAAAAAATCAAAGGTGTCTCCAATATTTGCTCCACTGAGAAATTAATAATATTAAAAAATACGTCTACGCCATGGAAGCCGTTTTCTTTTTTTTTCTATTCAATTCTACAGATAATCTACTTCAACTATGGATTTTGAGCAATAAACAGTTTTTTCTTAAGCAAGATGCCTGATTAGGTATGAGTAGTGTAATCACATTAAATACTTAAGTATATACCCCTCTGGCATTTCAATCGAGAAAATTTTTTTAAAAAGTAACGACAGTTTTATCGATGATTTTAGTTAATCTTTCAACTTGTTCTTTTTTTAAACTGTTCTAATCAATTTGAATAATCTTAACTTAAGTTGTATATAGCACAGAAATTTTAAAATACCTTTTATTTTATAATAAATTATTCAATTTGGAAGATAATGATCTCACGAAATCTTTACATAGACAAAATTCCGAACTAATTATTGCAAAATAAAAATTTGAAAAAAATCCGTATGTATTTATAAAGTCAAACCTTAGAATATATGTGGGTTTTTATGTAAAATTTAATATGATCATCAGGGATGAACTGTTATATTGTGAGATCATTGACATACCAAAAAAATTTTCAAAATGTTTCACATTTTTCTTCAAAAGTCTGTCAAAATTATTCATAATTGTGTATCGAATTTAATATTTAAGTCTAAAATACTGTTAATTCACAGTAACAATTTTCTGAGCGATCCATCAAAAACAAAACTGATGAACAGACAAGAGAAAAATGGTGGATTTGGAAAATAAGCAAGAACTTGCTGTTGTATTTTTCCTTTTATTTAGAATTATCTCTATGCAAAACTTGAAGAAAATTAGTGGTGACATCTACGAACAAAAAAGTACACATACGTGTGTTAATAGTTTCAATGGACGTAATATTATATTTTTTTTATCAACCCTGAAATCAATATGAGTATAGAAGGGGTGACAACTAGATTGCATGGCGAAAATTACATTCTCCGTCAATGTCTTATAAATTAGGCAATATTAGAAATTGAAGGAAGGATATGACAGATTTTTGTTGTCACAATGGATTAAGAAATTAGGTCATTAAATCCAGGAGTGGCGATCAGTTGAGGGAATTTAGAATATTTTGCTGTCTTGACTGGGGATCGAACCCACACATCCACTGCACCCCGCCGTAGAAGAACTAAGTATACGCCATGGGTGCCATTTTAATTTTTGTTCTATTCAAACAATGTATGGACGATAATTATTCTAACTGAAAGGAAAAATGTCATTGAAAAAGCTGTGGAATCGTAATCTTCTACAACCATCGATTTCGGGCATGAAGCAGCGATTTTCTTAGCTTAGAAATCTTGACAATCCTGAAATATAAAATATTGTCAGTTAGGTTTCGAGCAATTGGGCAACGCACAAATATTGAGTTTATCACGTAGCTCTGGTTTGATCTGATCTGACCCATATTGTAACGAATTTGAAATTATTTAAGGTTAAAACTCTATTTCTCTAGGAATTTCCCCTTTCTTATCATACAAGGTTTGATTTTGGTTTTACTTTAAAACTTTTATTTGATTTAGTTTAAAATAATATTTTAATTATTTTCGTAAAAAATAAAAGAAAATTTGGGCAAAAAAATTTAAATATCCAAAAGACCAGCATTTTTGTGGGAACATCCTTAGCGTTTATATGGGTTATAATTTTGTTTTAAGATTTTCTTTTCATAATTTTCTTTTAAAATTCCGGTTCAAAAATTCTCTAGGTAAATATGTTTTTAAAAATTTTTGAAAGTGTTGATGTGCTCCCTTTCTTACACTAATGAAAAAAAATTATTTAATTATATTTAATATTTATTCTTAAACAAAAAACACCAATCGACAGAAATCAGTTAGATTAAACCTCTTAGGTGTATAACTATCATAAAAATTTATTATTTTAAGGAAGTGACCATTAATATTTAACTTAAAGCAAAAATGTAAAAAATCTTCTTTTAACATATTTAAATAAACTTTTTTTTACGCAATTTGAAATTCCCCTCATACTTAACGTGGCCTTTATAATTATGGTATTTTTTCTAAAAGTATTTTTTTTTTGTAAAAATATAACAACAAAACTCCATTTTAGTTCATGCCAAATTCATTTTCTTTTAACCCTCGAAAAATCTCAAACCAGGACAAGTGTTTCCCTTAATACACGTCCTTCTGCTAATTGGAGAAATTATTTATATATTTTTGTAAATTAATGAGCATTACCAGCCTGCAGCACAAAAATGTCTAAAGTACCAGAAGAAGTTTCTTTCCGTTGAAGAACATATTAAGGATCATCCTGACGATGATGGCAGCATCACACACAGTCACAGAATTTCTCGTATCATCAAATTGGACAAGGATTTAGCTTTTTAATTATTATCATACCCATCATCAACAAAATAAAAATTTTCGGACGTGCTCGAGTGGCAAAATATAAAAAAATCCACCACAAGGTGTTTTCCTGTACCGCCGCCGCCGCACTTGCTCAAGTAGCTGCCACTGCCATTGCTACTACAACGTCACCATCCACCACCTAGCGAATAAACAAACTAACCCTCCAATCCCATCTCCGTGTCACCAGCAAAATCAACCACCACCAACGACCAACAACCATTCAACATTGCGGGAGAGGCGAAGAGAAGGCGATTTTGTGATGCCACCGCAGAAAATGTTGCCTCTGTGAAATACTTTGCAACAAAGTGACTGAAATTAGTACTCGTTTTTCTCCCTGCTCTGCACCATCATCATCGTCTTAGCCTTCAGGTAGACCACTTCATTCAGTCATGGAGGAAAGGATCTTTGCAGGTGGATGAAAAGGAGAAGAGCAGCTTTATGATTTCTTTTCCTTCATCAGGATGCTGAAGTACGATGACAGAATAGCCAGCGGTAGAATTCTGCTATTTCGATTGCTTTTGCATTTCATGTCGCCCCGATTGTGGTGCCACTACTGCATTCTGCATTGCATCGCTCAACGAGACTTGAGGATGAATGTTGGTTGCTGCTATCTCATCATTAAGTACAGCAATTTGCTTTGAGCTGACTCATTCTCAGGAGAGTTGCCAAGGAGATATCTCGTTGCCACAGCCTCATACAATCTGGTGTTTTTGAAGAACTCTGGCAAATCCTCCTCAAACACTTAGCATATGCCCGTGCCCGCGCAGTAAGTATCCTTCCCTATTAGAGAAACCTACCTTAAAGAATGAGTGTCCTTGATGTAGATTTCTCTCTAATGAACTATATTTTTTAAAAAAATCAGATCACAAATCCTTTCATTTGAAAGCCTTTACCCAGACTCACCCTAACCGAAAATGATGGTGGGTTGCAATTAACAAAATTAAAACCCCCGAAACAAGACTGAATAGAGCTTTGTTTTGCAAAAATTCGTCGACAATATTAAGAACGACAAAGTTCTTTCCAAAGGAAAATTAATTTGCTATTTTATTTGGAGGTTCAATTGAAAGAAATTTAATGCAAGATAAGGTCCTTTCAAGTTATTCCTTCAACTAAACGAAAACGAAGTAAAATGAAAGGATGAAAAGCTAAAAACTTTACCGACAACAAGACGCAGCTCATTGAAAAGGCGATTGCATACTGCCATCAGGAGGGAGTGGGGATGGATTCAATTTCTATCAAAACAAGGTAGGTATCAGTGAGCTTATTAAACTTTGAATAGAATACAAAAAGTGAATAGCGAACATTGTCGAGTCTGGATCTGGAGACTGAAGGAGTTACAAATGTTTTGTTAAGCTCCATAAAATTCTCTTCTTCTCTGTGTAAGTTATAGCAGAGATATATAGTCATTTGCATTGGATATAAAATACAATCCTAAGTGCTATATAGGGGGCAGAATGGCAGCGCAACGCAGCCAGGCAGCCAGGCAGCCACAGCGCCAGCCAGGGCAAGCGGTCGGTCGTGCGAAAGGAGTGAAATTAATAATAAGTTATCTCGTGTTGACAGGAAATTACACTTTTGAGTTATGTCTCGCCGCATGATTGCCGTGGCTAATAAAAGATATTATTCGCCTAGCGTATCGTATATCTACCTGTTTAACGTTATAAATAACGGCTAGTATAAGCTTAACATTTTTCATTGCGGATAATATAAAAGATTGTGTTGCAGTTATGTTGGTGTTCACAAAATGAATGGTGTAATGGCTCACCTGATGGGGATATAATTCGTTTTGGATTAATGTTTCAAAAGCTGAATTTACAATATAAACTCGACGTAGGCTCTAAAGTTGGCTCACGATTACCTGCAAGGTCATCACAGATATTCTACAGAAAGGTATTTATTACCTGGGCAGTAGGTGGTATAATTTTGTTTCGGTTTCAGAGTAATTACGTTGACATTGATTTTGATTAAGATGATGTTGAAGATTTCATTTGAATGAAACAAATTAAAGAATTCTAAGAGCATTTTGATTCATTCGCGAAAAGTTGTCCACTTACACTTGTGTTGTCATTTGCAGCACTTTTGTAAAAGGTGCACATTAGCATTGGGGATGGTCCCGGTGCTTGATTGCTACCCTGGATGTGTGGGTTTGATCCCCAGTCTAGGTAGCAATTTTAGCAAATATTCCCTCAACTGAACGCCACTCCTGAGATTTAATGAGACAATCAAAACCTATTTTCTCAATTCGCTTTGCCAACAAAAATCTGTCCTATTCTTCTATTCCTTCTAACAGTGTCTAATTTGTAAGACCCTAGGTCTTACTGGCATATTTATATGTTTGTGTGTGTTTTTTTTGGTTCTCGAAGTAATCGTTAACAATATAAGATTTTTTTGTTTTCAAAATTAAGATGTTTTTGAAATGTTTACGGCACATGGCAAGAGAATATGAGCACACACACAATAGAATGTAGAATGTACTGTCGCATCACCTAATTCATTCTTAAAAATATTATTTAAGCATATTTAAGCAAACTGATTTAAAATTAAATTCACATTTTGTTATATTTTAAACCTAATATGTTATGGTTTGAATTACAAACAAGAAATTATTTATTATTTATAAATTTTTTTCTTAATATAACGAAAGTATATTTCGTCGTTTCAATCAACGATGTATATCCGATTTGTTAATATTCCAAGGAGAAGTGAGTAAAATTTGTTTGCCATCTGATAAAATTTGTAAACATCAAAGAAAAACATCAGCTCTGTAATCCTTGGGAATTCGTTGCGAGTATAACCTACGTGATTGGAATACCCTCTAGAAAATAGATGGAAAGATTTTTTTTTGTTGCAGGACCAAACAAAAAAAAGAAACACAAAATAAAGAAAGAAAGCTGTAAGCTGGAAATCACTCATCCCCTAAATCCATCTCAAGATGGCTGGTTTCTTCAGAACTGATTATTTTTACCCCCTTTTGCAATATAGCAATCTGTTCAAATAGAAAAAAGAAAAACAGAAAAAAGACATCATCATGAACCCAATCAGAATCAAGGAAGTGCAATTAGTATCTCTTGAGACTGTAGTCTTTGTTCCACACGTGGATGCAGATCACAGGTAATAATTAAGCATTTCAAAATCAGACCTTGTTTCAAAAATATATTGCAGTCATTCTTTCAACAAAAGAATGCATATTCTTAATTGATTAAAACTGAATGCGTGAAAACCGAAATGTTTTTTTGATGAATACATCCGAAAAAGATTTATCAGAAGACTATAAAAACGTGTTTTGCGCCTTCTCGTTTGTAGTATTTATAAAATTTTAAGAGTGTCTTTTTAACAACTGGTCTGCAATTCACCGAGACTAACTGCTTAGTTGTGAGAAGACTGCGACATCAAAAGTCTTGATGTCTTTGATGAAAGGTCATAGTGTTGGACAATGTACAAGAAGTATGAAAGTAAGACGATGCCTACAACTGAAAGTAAGACGTTACATGAAACCAAGAGCAACAAAGTGTGATCGAATAAAAAGAAAGAAGAACTGACGAATTTTAGAAAGATTTCATTTTCACGTAAAAATTACTACCTTGGTAAAAAAAAACAAACAAAAAGAAGACACCTTGAAAACCCAGTTCAAAGACAATAGCAAACGACACGTTCCAATTAGGGCGATCATACCAGGGTATCCGAGTACCCGGGTAATATCCATTATACCCGAATACCCGGGTAATTTACTACCCGGGTACAAGCAACCGGATTTCCCGGGTGGACTCATCAACCCTAGTTCCAATAACATCGTCGCGAAAGAAGGGCAGGCCCCTCGCCTGAATAATAAAATTGTGACAGCAATTTTATTCATTATTTTGCCCTCAGGCAATGCACAATCCAGAACCGGAAGACTCCCCGTGTTCTCTAATGGCTTTTGGGTAAATCAGTGGAGTGGGAGAGTTTTGGTCCCTGTCGAAAAAGGAACAAGGTATTAATTGGTTTCTGTTGTTTTTGATTTACAGGTACATATCTACAATTTTTTCGGGGCTCTTTTTCATATATTTGGTTGAATTTTTGGGGTAATTTTTGCCCTTTACATTAAGGGGTAGTTTTTTGATTGAATGATTGATTGGGGCTTTTAATGTAGACCTTTTTTTAGAATCGAACAGAAAAAACTTAAATTTTTATAATTGAAACTAATTTTAGAGATGGATTTGGTTTCATATTGTACACTGTACAGCGCCATACAGACGTTCTTGTTCTTGACCTTTCACATAACAGTCAAGTGTCTAGCAGAGAGAAGGAAATGTTATATCTCACTTGCGTCAAGTCATGCTTTCCCTTGAAGGGATATGCAATGCACACATAAATCATACCTGACCCGTCTGTTCGAAACACTTTGTGACCTCCTTAGATTCATTTTATGTATACACAATTCCTATGCTGCGCAACCTTCTTCATCGCCGGCATCAGCACTCGACCAGGGCAACAGACAATTCCTTAGTCATTTGACCTTTTTGGGGAAAAAATCTTCAGCGGAGGTAATGTCTTCATCCGTAGTGAAATTGTCTGCGTGGATCCTTCTCCCTTTCTCCCTTTCAGCCTTTAGCATTATATTCATGGCTAAAGAGACTTCTATGAAGGTTACTTTGTTGTTTTTGAGGCTAAGATGGTAAATGTTTGAGATTAAGATACTGGTTGTGCTTCTATTACTGTTTTCGGTGTGGTACAGTGGTATAGTTCTTCTGATGTTGCTGAAATATGTCTTTAATTTCCCAGCATACGAGCGAACAAGAAGAGAGCTCATTCATCACCGAAAACAGCTTTCTGCAATCTCTATTCCTGATGATGGTGCTAGCAACAGCTAATTTTTCCGACGACTCCATTTCTAACTCCCTAACCGTTCTCCAATGACCAGAGTCCGCTGTGCCGTCACCTCTCACGATGATGAACATTTTGGTCTTAAGCCAGAAAGAGCTATGCAGTGACTTTTTTGTGTACTCGTATAGCTCTCGTGTCTCGAGGTACTATTGTCTGAGGATTTCTGTAGAAATTGGGGAGTCGGGTGCTGCAACAAGTTGACTTTGTGATGAGCTATGGGTGCAGTTGTGCGGATTGTTTGCGTTTCTTCTGGAAGCAACCTTTTGTATATTTTTGAAAGACATATTTTTGAACATTCCATTATAAAACTTATTATCAATTGGCTTAATGGGAGTGAAGCTTCCGGATAAAATTAGTTTGAATTTTTTGTTTTAGCAGAAACAAATAAAAACAAATAAAAAAAAATTCAATTAAAATTATTCAGAACTACTCGCAGTCATTCCAGATTCACCGTTGTATTTTTATATTTTTTCATTGTGCATTAAAGACTAAATATCAGTAGAAGTTTGAACAAACATAACCAACTAGATTACCTGTTGAAGCATTAACAATTATGTACGCCTTTTCGAAACATTCTAATCCGCACGTAAACATCGGAGAACAATGACAGGGGGATCCTTATCTTTGTCACATGATGACGTGCACTCCAGGCTATGTGGATATTATAAAAGAACGCACTTTACCAGCCGAACTCGAGGGGTTTTTCTGCTGTTTTAAATGCTTTGATTCGAGTGGTGGTTTTTGAATTTATATGATACATGAGACTTTGAAGAGACCAAGAGAGCGGATTGATGGAAATATTTTTGTTTTGCCTTGCAGTAAAATTTTCTTTTTGAAGGAAGCAATAAGCTTTGGAAAAAAAATGTATAAAATCATAATTGTCATTTTATAAGCTGCATAAATAAAATAAAAATTCCTGTTTCGGCAAAAAAAAAAAATAATAATATAAATATTTTTCTTCTTTTAAAATTTTTTTAAGTTGAAAAATTTCATTGAAGAAAAAAGGGTGATGGGTGAACAAAACATTTCAATGAACAATAAAGGATGATGTTTGAACAGAAGTTGACAGAAACTCTTGATTTTGTATTTAGAAAGGGTTCAGGGAGAGTAGCGGGTAAGTAGGTATGTACTTCAAAAGAGACTACACAATAATGATGAAATAAATTTTTGAACATCATGAAAGTCATGTTTTCCTTTGGAAGGTTCTGTAATCCTTTAAAAGAAGTATTTTATTTTGCCAATATTGTTTTTATAAGGACTTGATATGAGCTTTTGAAGTTTATTTTGTGAAAGTTATATGTACTCGTATATTAATCAGCACATGAAAAATGTACACCAATTCTACGTACCAATAGTTACAGTTAAGTGTTGTTGAGTGACTTAATAAGTCGAGTGGATTAAATTTGTAATCTACACTCAAACATTTCATTGATTCGAGCTGTAATGATGTCTGATCATTATTTGTAGAAAAATATTAAAAATCTAACTTTTTTCGGGTGTTTTTTCAGAGGTATAGAACTTTGAAATGGAATAAAACATGAATTCTTAAAATTGACATGAATTTGACTTTATTAGAAAGATAAACTTTTGGCATTTCGTAAGTATAATTTAAACATGGTTTCCGGCATAAGACCACCACCGCTTGCTCGGTCGTAATCTGGAGGTCCAATTTTCGATCATTTTTTTTAAACATTTGTGGCCGTAAATCAGCAATTACGCTGCGAACATTGTCCTCCGAGTGGTGGAACGTTTCGGGCTTATCAGTGTAGACTAGCGACTAGTTTTTCTGGATGGAACGTACCTAGTCTTAACATTCGCTTTAGAATTATCTTGACGTCCTCATTCAACGAAAAGTTAGCTTCATCTTATGAAAATAGGAGATCGAGCCTCGTTGTTCAGAGCGTCAGTCTATTCTGTTCTAATGCCAAACCAAACTAAACACAGGCCACTTAACAGCTGTTAAAATGACTGCCAGTTAAAAAAAATTGTTGCTAACTTAAAGTTCCATAACTCTGAAAAAAAGAACACTCTCTAGAAAGTTTGTTGTTAATTTTACATTGCCAGATGCTATGACTTCCCCTGTTCCAGGATATAGTTAAATGATAACTACCTATACATCCATGTTTCGATTTTTATTCATGTAAATGTAGCTATAAAATGACAATACCAAAGAAATTGTAAACAAGTTGAACAGATACGACAAAGAAGTAACATCGCCAAAAAGATCGATTGACGGGGTGAATGCATATTGATACCGGAAATGGAAAGAAATAGTGTGTGGTATGTGCTTGTTACGTTGGGATACTCAATTCTAGCAGTAGGGAAATATAAAGAGAGCTAAAAGAAGTGGACAAAAACCTGAACTCCATTTCACAAAATCCATTAACTCTCGCTTTGGATATAATACCTACCTACGAGTATACGATAAGCAAAGCATACAGCACAGGATAAAAGATGCGACCAAAATGTTCATCATTGAATTCAATTGGTGAAAATTTAATTGAAATTTCACAGGGACATCAGTTAAGCTATTGAAATATTTGCGGAATAAAATTCTCGGGAGTGGTTAGTTCTCTTTATCTGATGCCCTTCGACTCCAACTGCGGCTATGGCCATTCACTTTTGGCTTTGTTTATTCTAAGTGAAATCGAAGGACTTGATGATTCCCAAATCGAACAATATCCAACAACATCATTGCATAACATATAAAGGACAAACAATAAGGACATTTTGAACAAACTATTATGCTCGTATGGATTGAGGGCAGCATTGCGGGTAGCTTTAGAACCGGATTGACGTTGCTTTATAACAATTTTCCACTTGGATTGACTAACTGACACCACCAGAAGCAACAACATCACAGGAATGACCAACCGACGAGACGCCGACGACGGACGGACAGCCGGCCTCTTCCGAAATCACATCACCAATTGATGTACACACATGATTTCGTTGGTAAAAGGGGTTTTGAAGTATTACGAGACAGAAGAAGCATTTTCCCATACCTATATTTCATAGGTACCTATAAAATAAATGGCAAAGCTGCAAAATCAGATACAATATTTCGGAGAGCTAGCCTCTCTCTCACTGCCATCCGTAATATGGATGGATGGGTGATTGATACAATGTTGTGCCTCTCCATTCCTGCAGGAAATCTGTCAAAATTGAATTACTTTTGAATTGGAACTCCATGTGTTGGGGAAACCTGTCAATATATTTATCGTATATCCATCCGCATGTGGTGAGGGGAGTTTCCGAATGCTGAAAGTTATTGAAATTGTTGTTTTTTTTTAAAGTAATTCAATAAACACCAGTGCTAGGATTTTCTTCATTTATCTTTTTGGTAGTAAACGAGCAAGCTGACAGGCTTCGAACCGTGGTTTGATTTAAGTGTGTTCTGCAGTGAACAAAATCAGTCATTTGCTGAATTTTATTTTTGAATATAATGGTAGGTATAAGAGCGGTTTTTTTTTACTTTCATCGGATACTGCGTTGTATAGAACTTTGTGAAAAAGTTTTTTGGAAGATAAAAACTTTAATGATATATAATTAATGAAAATCCTGAATAGCTAATAAATGTATCTACAAGATGTAAAATACTGTTTGTCATAAATGCATTTTTTTTTCAAAATGTATAAGCCCTCTAATTTTGTTTTACTTTTGTTAGGTACGAAACTGAAAAATGGATGCAACGGCAAAATTGCCATTTTCGCACTTTATCGGTTTTTTACCAAATCAAAAATTAAATTTTTGTTTCAATGGCTTTTTAGAAAACAAGTTTTTCTGTCTATAGATAATTTAATCGTTTCAGTCGTACAAATGCAAGCTCCTTATTTTTAAATTACCATTTCCTTTCGGAACACAGACAGAGTTGAAATGGTTTGAATGAGCGTCATTTCAGCACTTGGTACGAAGATTACTTATATGTGGTGGAAAAAGATTTTATTTGCTAATTATGAATTTACTGTCTTATAGCCAACTTATGACCACTTAAGTGAAATTAAGAAAAAAAGCTTGATTTTAAGGTAGATATAAAAGTAATAATAAGTGCTGCAGTGTTTCAGTTAACATTATAGATGCATATACGTGCCGCACATAAAGCGAGGTACTGCACGTTTTACGGTTTGACTTTTTACTTCTTTGAGTCATGAGCGTCAACAGTGACATCTGTCCTGTCAATGTCCTGCTACTTATGAGGTAGTACCACTCTTTTCAATAACGGTATTCCGTGTCCCTTATCACCACCAAAATATTCACTGTTCGTACCTCTACGTCTACACGTCGTCGTCGGTCGTCGATCGTCTGTCTAGAAAACTTGATTTGAAACTTTTAATAATATTTATTGAAACATAGGTCCAACTCCCACACAAAATTCAAAGTGTTGAAAATGCTTGCCTTGGTCCAAAATTCAAAAAAAAAAAAAAAAAACTTTGGTCATCCTTTGCTGCGATGATTCTTAGACTTTTCTTTTGAAATTATTTTGTAATTGACTTTTGGGACTAAAAATACTTCCTCTTTTGTTGATGCCGCTGCCGCTGCTGCTTTTCTTCTTCAAAAACCCACTGGGCCCTGCATGTGCACCTAGGCATTCATCTCTAGACGGATGTTGGCGGAAAAGTTATATTTCGTCAAACAACCGACAGACTTACGAAAACTTTATTCCCACCCGGACATAATATAGAAGGAGTCTGGGCAACAAAAGAATAGAAAAGGATATACTATAACCAGACAAGAGTGGCGATGTGGAGGTAAATCAAATAGCAAAAAAGAAAAATGAAAATATATAGGTACGTCAATCTTGTGTTTGTTTTCTGTTTTTGTCGTACTTGTTCGAAGTTAGAGAGTTTCTGGATCGGAGTTGAGAACTTTTCAGATAGGATGACTCCTTGAACTGACGATTTGAAGAAAAAAGTTTATTTCTCTCTTTATTTTTCCTTCCCCAGTTTCGAGTCTGGAGTGCTTACCTACCTATATAGTTGAAGAACCGAGTGAATTAAGGGTAAATATCCACACGCTGATTCTGATGGAACTGGCGCTGACGCTCTGGCGCTATGGCTATGTCGAACGAACAGTTTTGATTTTTTGATGACTTGCTGATCTTTTAAGCTCTTGAAGCCCCATTTGTTTAAGAAAGTTCTTTCTACAAAGTTCCCCCTTCAAAAGTATTCGGCACAAATGGTACCTGTCTAATACTACCTGTTTATGTGTAGCTATTATAGGACGATCCCATCAAGGAGGGCTGAATTGCCAACTATGCTTAGGATAGATAGTAATTGTTTAATGATAAATAATAATTTATTGAGAGCGAAAGAGATGTTTAAATCAGGGTAAAGTTTCCTTTGAATATGATTAGGTACTGTCTGTTAAGCACAACAGAAATTTTTACCTTGAAAATGCCAAGTGCTTTGTTATGTGCTAATCGGTAAAGTAATTAAATTTTGAAAAGATTAAGAATAAAAATAATTTTAATTGGTAGACAAAATTTTTGGAGGTTTAATGCTGTTAAGGATGATATTATTTGTTTTAGGAATAGGGTTCTAGGGAGACAGTCACTTTAGATTGCATAATTTCCTAGTCACTGGGTATTATGCTCTGGCTATATATTTTCGTTTAAACTCTACACGCAAGTGTAGACAAGCTGTGTTTATAGACTTTTGCTACAACTGAACGCTAAATCGACCTATGTATTACAATACAATGACAAAAAAGGAATTTGATATGATCTACGACTCTATTATTTCAGTGCTACTTTGATGAAAAAAATATTGAAAACCATGACAGCACTCAAAATATTGTATTATAGTATTGTGCAAGCAGTTACCAAGTAGTTTTCAAAGTTAAATCTTTAAAAAAGTTGTATTAATTTGTATTCAAAATTTTAGTTTGAAAACTAATTTTTCAAAAACTATGAAGTAAAATAACTTGATTCAAAAAAATAAAATTAGAGAATGGAGTTCTAGCTTTAAAAATAAATATACCACAACATGTAACCATTTCCTCTGTTTTTAAAAAATTTTTTTCAGTTTTAATGCAACTCTTTGATAAAATTTCCCCTCCCAACTCTGTAAACCATACAAGACTATACTAGACCACATCATTTTTTTATTTTTTATATTTTACTATGTGCATCGAAACCGCAGTCACTAAAAAATCGTGGACTTATTCAAATAATCGATTTTTTTGTTTGGTGACAAGCACTTTTCAGTTTTTTTTGCTAGTACTGTGTAAGGGCTGGCCACGAGATAAGATTGAAGAGAGACTTTTGAAGTTTCGTCTCGATCTCGTTTCTGGAAAACATCACTGGGACTCTCGTCTCTGTATCGTAGCCAGCCTTAATCTACAGTTAAGTGGGTTGCTAATTTATTAATTTTTTGAAACCCGCTTCTGAATTTTTGTAGGAAAGGTAGAGCAAATACAAATTTTATTTTTGTTGTGAGTTGATGCAAGTCTTGCTTCTCAACGAATCATTCATCTAAGCCATAAAGCGTATTTACAATCATATATCAGGTTTATAAAAATCTTAAGAGGTTTCCTTTTTTTTACCAGTTCCAAAAATTTTCAAATTCATTTTTTTGAATTTCTGAATTTTATCCTAAATATTAAAACAAGTTCAATGACGTAACCACATTTGAGGAGATGAGTTCAACAAACCAAACATTATTCCCTGAAAATCGATATTGAAGAAAACGTATTTGCATTTGAACTAAAAATGTATAAATTGTCTGAGAAATTTTTAGCAGACTAGAGATTTCTGAAACCAGATAAACATGTGTGTTAGAAATTTCAAATTCCTCCAAATTCCTATTCCTACAAAAATGTTGTAGTAAAATCAAATCAAGTTGACGAAACAAATATTTACAGATATTATTTATACCCATAGCTAAGATTGTTTTTGTCAAAATTAAAAAGAAACATTTTGAAGCAGAAAGCACCCTCTAAAAAAAGGACGAACCATAATGTAAATCAATTTCGTCACGCATTCTATGCAAATGTAAAGGAAAACAAATTCCTTCAGGTGACTATGATTGAAAGCGTGCAGAATTCAATTTGAAGCCATCAACCCCTCTTCATCCTTTTCAACCACATCCACAATGCCTATGATGCAATCAACATTTTGTCACCCTCCAGCTCAGCTTCTAGCGTCCTTAATAAAGGGAACGAAAAAAAATAAAAAAAAAAAAATAATTTACAAATCAAACCGAAGTGGAAATCCTGATGGAGAGGTTCTCTGCGCTTTGCAATCTCAAACAAAGACCTCATTTTTATTCCCTTTCTATACACATTATATTTGGCGGAATGTAAATGTTAAGCACGATAAGACGAACACATCGAGACGATCGTGGATGGGCGGATGGGTTCGGGGTAAAGCATGGCAGAGCAGATAAAGAGTCAAAGGAAATGATTCAAATTGAAAACGCTAGCAACTGAAGCAGTAATAAACAAATTTATTTTTCTACCATCAATGTGGCAGTGTGAATATTATTATTTCGTCTTGGTTTTGGTTTGGGCGTCGCGTTGGTGTAACTTTACACTCGTCGCTTCGCGTTTTGGTAAAGTTACTAAGATACTTTACCTACCATTGATTGATGATGATTAAATTTGAGGTAAATGTGAGTCAACATGATTGTGATTGGAAGGGGAGGGGAGGAGAGGGGAGGGGAGGGGTCTTGTTGTTGGTTCCAGTGAATATAATCGAGCTTAGTATTTCGTGCGTACAAAAGTACTTTCCTGTTACTTCTTTTATGCCTATGTACATAAATTTGAGAATTACTAAAAACATCAAGTTACTCGATTTTCTTAGAAAAATTTCAAAGTCAGCACTCTTACGCCAGTATATAGATTTTAAAGTTAAACAAACCGTAAGCATTCATTTAGCGCAATATTATGTATATTATACGATATACCATAAAGCATCCTGGAGTTACATCAGTATCAAAATTTAAACAATTTTCTTTATCTGCAAGGATATATGGCAACGGCAAGTAATATACAAGAATAAGGTCCGTGATGTCCTCGCCTTAGATTATATACACTTTTTTTTTGATTCGGTTTCATCACGACTCGTTTATATTGAATTTAGGCCTTGATATTCGCACAGCCAACTGCAAATTTAAACACAGGAACGAAATATTCCATTCGTGTACCATATGTTGTATGTGATGGGAATTAAAGAGCAGTAAAAGAAAGAAGAAAAAAAATACCCTCGTACAGCAAGGACTTTGCTCCTGGCGTCAGTATAGTGTTGGTGGAGGAATGGCTAAACGACAGCAGCTAGTCACCGAAAAGGGCCAACATATTCACCAAACCGTCAACTAAGCCCGGATAAAAGTAAACAATTTGTGTATTTGTTAAATTCATTGCACGTACGTCTCTCTTTTTCTTGCAGGATATTCAAGTACATACACTACACACACTATATGTATGTACAAATACGTTTGGATAGGGTATATCTACTGATGGAATAGGGATGATGCGTGATGTTTTCTCAGCCTTTTTTACTTTTGACTTTATTTTTGCTATGTCGAATTTAATGTTGCCAAGTTTTTAAAGATTTTCCAGAATTTTTATACAAAAGTATAGTATCTTCCTATGGATATTTTAAATGCAAAAATGGCCGTCATATAAAATAATACATATTTTAACTTTTTAGTTTGAAAATTAATTTTTCAAAAATTGTGCACCAAAACAACTTTGTTTAACCAACAAAGCAAAAGAGTTTTGGCTTCAAAAAAACCTATTGCATGCGTTTTAGTCCTCTGCAGTACGATTTTTTCCAACGCAAATACTAACTTTCACAAAAACTAACATCTTATGCAAAACACCTACACATATTCAGACCAGTCGCTTTTAGAGCTCTTTTGGGGGATTTTTCTGAAAGGAAAATCTATTTATAAATAATTTAAAAAATCCCCTTCCTTTTTTAGATTTTTCTTTTTATGATGATTTTTTTAAAGGTTTTAGAGTTTAAACTATCAAGAGAAAGTGCTATGAACTGACTTTGAATTATGTCTTCAATTTGAGGAAAAACAAAAATATAATTTTTATTTTTTGCATTTAGAAGTCTGATTTTAAAATATCCCAACTGAACTGGTAATTTTTTTTGCAGTAAAAAAAGAAGAATATGTTATATCAGTTTTAAAATATAAACTACTTTGTTCATAATATAAAATACAAATGTGTCGATATGTTTTTGAAATAATTATGAAGGTGCGCACATTCGTTACCATTTGAAAATCATTCAAAACATATACATTTTGTATTTCTTTATGTTATGCAAAAACATCATTTTGCCACTAGGTTATCTTTGATTCATAGATTTTCTGGCTGAACATAATTAATTGCTGTTGTTCACTAAAATTGTAATCAAGGAATCCATGATAAGAGCAGTGACTCGAAATTTTATCTGATTAAGTGTTGATTTGCACTATTCTACATGTATGTCCTATACGAATAATGTCATAAAAATAGTAATTCTTAAGACAAATAAAATGGGAAATAAAACGATTTTCAAAAAGCTATAATTTGTTGTGAACAAACTGACCCCAAGTAGATTAAAATTTATTTTTATAATTTGATAAAAATTGTTCCAGTTACTCGTATTAGAAGAATCAAAACCAATATCGAAAAAAAAACATTATTGGCAATCATGAAAACGCCTTTGCCTGCGGCTGTGATATTTATACATACCTCAATGGGCCGAATAAACCGTTATTATTTGATGTTCTGTTGACTATTGCAAATGTAGGCTGCGTGCTTTATTAAATTTGTACAACAGGATCAAAGTAGATATAACGAAATGTATCAGTTTGGGTTCACAAGGAGATAAGATGGTCTCATGGAAAGAATACCTAATTTTCGACCGAGTGGTATACATAGTCACATTTTTTTTATTTGTTCATTATGTTCGCGGATGTATTTAAAGAAGAAACATTCATACTATTATATTTATATAGTTTTTGAATACTTGTTACATTTTTTCTGTTTATAATTTGTGTTCCTTGGATACTTTAAAAAAAAATCCAACTGAGCTAAAATGATAATTCAGGACAAAGGAACAAAAAAAAAATATATTTTACTACTTATCTCAAAAAAAGAGCAGGAAATGCTTCAAAAAAATAAAAACGGAAGAACAAGTGAAAATACAAACGAAATTAGAAGAAGTGAAAAGAGTGTTAGTTAGCTTGCCACCGTGTTGCCGTCGTCGTTGTCGTTGTCGTAGAACTCCACTAAATTCTCATTTCCGAAAATTGTCTGTTAAACTGTAATTGCATCAGTCGAGCAAACAAAAGTTATAAAGCCAACGAAAGAGAATAGGAATCAACTTTCAAATTAAATTTACACTAGCGCAGCAGTATAGTAGCACACTGACAGAGAGATATAAAAGCACAAAAACAACAACGACGCAACGACGAAAACGAGGATAAAATATATACGACCAAGTCTCCAGTTTCTCGCAGTATCCCTGTTTTAAGCACAAACACACACATTGCGGTATATAGAACGTTCTGGGTGTTTTTCTCTTCATATACAGCTATAGGATGAGGGACCTAGAGGTGTAGGTACGTGGTGCTGTACTACGCGTAGAGGCGACCATCTCTAATTAGATTCTATCAAAAGTTTCACTTCAGCATCGTTGCTGTCGTCAGTCCCAACTCACTTTTTTTTGCTATACCTACATAGCTTGGTCCTAAAAAATAAAGTCCTACACCCGCACCGCACATTTAGTCGCATAAACGTAGCTTTTAACTGTTTTCAACTGCTGCTCTTAGCTGACAGAATGCAGAGAGAGTGTTATGTGGTTCCGCAATCCATAGTGTACCCCTTTTTTATTAGCGGAATTATGTGCGACCTTAACCCGCAAAGAGGCACAACCTGAATTTGACGCAGCCAAGACTGCTGGTTGGCTACCAACATGCTTCTGATGGTTCTGCTAAGTTCATTACAGCAAATTGTTATTAGCATATGAAAAGGACTTTTGAGTGCTGGCAAAAGAAATCATAATTGGAAGAAGAGTCACAACACCCTAGCTCCGTATAACTTTGTTTGGAATCATTTCAGCCATTGAACATTACACAAAGTTCAACCAAGATGAAGTGACGCCTAACCGCTGCTATATATGCTAACGTCACCTCACCAGAGAGTCCTTGATGTGCGTGGCTCATTTAAATTCAAAAGGCACTCCTAATTGGAGGATAGCTCGACTAAAGTCGGATGTGGTTTTTTTTTGCTTTTAATTCTGTATTTGAATACTTGTATATTGTGTTCCTTGTAGATTGACACGGTGTCAATGTTCATATAGATGCAT
Source organism: Syrphus vitripennis (assembly GCA_958431115.1). NCBI lineage: Eukaryota > Metazoa > Arthropoda > Insecta > Diptera > Syrphidae > Syrphus > Syrphus vitripennis. The sequence continues at coordinate 148,096,128 of OY288108.1, read as the reverse complement.
TAAATAATATAATGTGTCCTTTTTAGTGCAGTTTAGGTGGGTTTTGATTATTTTTAAGCTGTATTGTGGGGTCAGATGACAAGAATTTATGGGTTTCTTTGGCTTGACTTTGCTCAGAAGCTCACTGTTTAACTGAAAAAGAAGAAAATAGAACAGACAGAGCAATTTGTTGAACAATCTTCGCCAGGAAAAATTAATGGCTCTTGTAATTGAAGCTGGCTAATTAAAAGTTCTTCGCAGGTCTCTTCTTGCAAGGCCGTATATTAGATTTAATTGAGGATATCCTTACATGTGCATTGTGCATGTGCAGTGCACGCCAACTGCAGAGTAGCACTAGTTGTGTCGGTAGCGATGCGATGCGGTGATATTGAATTTGAGTTTTTCGAAAAAAAGCAATATTTTATCCTCAATGAAAGTGCAAGACTTATTAAGTTCTCTCACAGACAACTAAACCTGTATAGTATATCGTTGGAACTAGACCTCTTCTAGTATCCTTGTAGTGTATCGGTATAAATTCAGTTATTTAATTTTTTTTTAACTTTTCGTAACTTTCGTAGATTTAAGATGGTCGGACTAAGATCGATCCTTGCTTCTTTGGCATAAGCTAAAGTTTTTGGCGGCATGCATGCCAATTTAAGACGAATATAAGAGTCTGGTCCATTCGTAGGGTTCGTAGGTATTGTTGGCATTCACCCTTGAATTGTGTTAAGTTGTCAGCTTAAAGTAATTTCAATTAGCGACAAGAAATATTTTTAGTTAGGGCTGGTCAGGAGACGAGACCGGGTCGAAAATTTTAAAGTCAAAATCGTAAAGTGTCAGTCCCGTGTCGGTATCGACTCAATGTCGTATTTTCGGTTAAATTTTTTTAATGGGAAAAAAGAGAAACAACAGTTTTAATCTAGAGACTGCCTTCGATTTAATTAAAATATTCAATTTTTTAATTAAAAAACACAATTTTCCAATGATTTGCTTTACTGGAAACTACACCAAGATTCTCGGAAACTCTTCCATTCGAATTTTAAGGTGTAGGTGAATCTCACAGCAATTTCGTCTTTGTTTCGGTCAGTCACCCTGCCCTATTTTTGATACGGTTGCAATGATTACTGCGCGGTGAAGGCAAATTATTGCATTCATTTGATTTTGTTAGTTTTGTGAATTACTTCAATTCAAATTAATTTTTCAATCTCAACTTAGCCTAATTTCCAAACAGAAAAATGCTCTCTCATGGTATTTTCCAGGATTCATCTAATGTCATACATTAAGCATAACATAATAAACATTCTTATTTGTTAAAAATAGTAAGTCTCATAAAATTATTCATTTTTACTTAATTTGCGTTATTAAATTCAGAGGCAATAATATTGTGTAAAATATTTTTGTCATTTATTTCTTATTCTCTTGAATATTGTATTCGGATTTTAAGAAACAAAATGCTCATTATCAAGATAGGTGTTCTAAATAAATTGTTTGATTCCATTTCTTTAGACATAAACGAAAATAATTAGTAGAATGGTTTTTTTACAGGTCATGCAAGATTTACGTTGACAAATGTAAATACACTGCATTATCTTTGCACTATAGCAGTCGGTAACTGTGTTTATAAAAGCAGGCTGACAATCACTATGCGATCAAAATTGCAGTGAATTTTGTTTTTGATGCACGCGTGTTGCAGGTGCAGGATGGCTGAACAAAATACGTGATTAAAATAAAAGAATATTTAATATATTTTGCGAAAATTTTGTTGTTTTTTTCTGTTATAAAGTTAAAATATATTATTTATCTGGTTTTTCAATAACTTTTCGTAACTTTCGTAGATTTAAGATGGTCGGACTAAGATCGATCCTTGCTTCTTTGGCATAAGCTAAAGTTTTTGGCGGCATGCATGCCAATTTAAGACGAATATAAGAGTCTGGTCCATTCGTAGGGTTCGTAGGTATTGTTGGCATTCACCCTTGAATTGTGTTAAGTTGTCAGCTTAAAGTAATTTCAATTAGCGACAAGAAATATTTTTAGTTAGGGCTGGTCAGGAGACGAGACCGGGTCGAAAATTTTAAAGTCAAAATCGTAAAGTGTCAGTCCCGTGTCGGTATCGACTCAATGTCGTATTTTCGGTTAAATTTTTTTAATGGGAAAAAAGAGAAACAACAGTTTTAATCTAGAGACTGCCTTCGATTTAATTAAAATATTCAATTTTTTAATTAAAAAACACAATTTTCCAATGATTTGCTTTACTGGAAACTACACCAAGATTCTCGGAAACTCTTCCATTCGAATTTTAAGGTGTAGGTGAATCTCACAGCAATTTCGTCTTTGTTTCGGTCAGTCACCCTGCCCTATTTTTGATACGGTTGCAATGATTACTGCGCGGTGAAGGCAAATTATTGCATTCATTTGATTTTGTTAGTTTTGTGAATTACTTCAATTCAAATTAATTTTTCAATCTCAACTTAGCCTAATTTCCAAACAGAAAAATGCTCTCTCATGGTATTTTCCAGGATTCATCTAATGTCATACATTAAGCATAACATAATAAACATTCTTATTTGTTAAAAATAGTAAGTCTCATAAAATTATTCATTTTTACTTAATTTGCGTTATTAAATTCAGAGGCAATAATATTGTGTAAAATATTTTTGTCATTTATTTCTTATTCTCTTGAATATTGTATTCGGATTTTAAGAAACAAAATGCTCATTATCAAGATAGGTGTTCTAAATAAATTGTTTGATTCCATTTCTTTAGACATAAACGAAAATAATTAGTAGAATGGTTTTTTTACAGGTCATGCAAGATTTACGTTGACAAATGTAAATACACTGCATTATCTTTGCACTATAGCAGTCGGTAACTGTGTTTATAAAAGCAGGCTGACAATCACTATGCGATCAAAATTGCAGTGAATTTTGTTTTTGATGCACGCGTGTTGCAGGTGCAGGATGGCTGAACAAAATACGTGATTAAAATAAAAGAATATTTAATATATTTTGCGAAAATTTTGTTGTTTTTTTCTGTTATAAAGTTAAAATATATTATTTATCTGGTTTTTCAATAAGAGCGCTACAAGTTTTTTTTAAATAAAAGAAAAACGGTTTTGGATATTAATGAAATTCTTTAGGTATTCCTGTGAAAGTACATTTGATGCTATTATGTATGCAACTCGATTCACGGGGCACGCTTGCAGAAGTCCAGACGCTGAACTCAACGGTTTTCAAGCATAAATCGGCCGATACTGGTGAAATTTCACGTTCGATATTCGTACGAAGTTCATCAATCGTCGCTGGCTTGTTGGTATTGACCATAGACTTGACTTAGCCCCACAGGAAATAGTCTAACGGTGTCAAATCGCACGAACGAGGCGGCCAAGCGACTGGACCATTTCGTGACATAACAAGTTCTCCAAACTTGGTTTCCAATAAATTGATTGTGACATTCGCTGTGTGGCTTGTGGCGCCGTCCTGTTGGAACCACATGTCCTCCAAGTCCATATCATCCGATTGGGGCCAAATATATATATTTTTTTTTTTTATAATTTGCACCCATTCAAGGGATTTTTTATACCCTTTTTATGCCAGAGACACAGTGAGTGCATTAGGAAGAAAGGAAGGGGTTGGAAAAGAGGTGTAGGTGTACATTGGTCTTGAATTTTTGAACATTGTTATGATCGGGAAAGACAGAGTGTGGAAGAGAGTTCCACATTCGCGTAGTACGGCTAAAAAATGATTCTCTATACTTGAGGGTACGTCCGAAGTTGGGCTCGAAGGTAAACTGATGGGCATTCATCAATAACCTTTCGGTTATAGATAACCGTTCAGTTAGATAACCATTCGGTTATCATTGAACGGTAGCGATCCCCATTGACAGTAACGTGCCGGTCTTGATCATCACGGAAGAAGTAAGGCCCAATGACGCCACCGGCCCATAAACCGCACCAAAACGTAATTTTTTCGGGATGCAAGAGTGACTCATGGAGTACGTGTGGATTGCTGCCTGACCAATAAAGCATATTTTGCTTATTGGCGAGGCCATTTACCCAGAAATGAGCTTCATCACTGAAGATGATTTTTCGATGAAAACCCGCTCTTAAAGTTGAGACCACTGACTCCGAAATTCGGTAGTAAATTTAAATAATTTCGACTCGTTTTTGGATCGTATATCTTTCCATGATGAAAAATAAATAAAATGGCGAACCTTACTTTAGAGAAATTTCAAGAGAGCGGGAAAAAATATGGCGTCGTTTGATGTCCCTATCGGTCTACTTTTGTAGCGTACCTATTGAAAAACCCGTTATAATGTTTTAGGAATGAAAGTGGACAAAAATTTTGGTCAGATGCTGATGCCAAGCTATTGGTTACCATTCGTTTGGCAATGGAGACCGAATTTATAGCTTACCGCAAAAAGAATATTTAAAAACCCTTTTTTGGCATAGTAGAGCTGCCGCATACGTGCAGCAGTTTTTCTGTTCATGTATTGTATATATTGAATAAATATTTCGTGCATGGCATGTGCAACAATGTTACAATTATGAACTCAGCCAAAACTTAGCATCATCATCAATAACTGGACTCATTGAATTATTGATAAGCTTTTAATATCGTTTAGTCCACTCATAAAAATTGAAGTTTCGTCCCACCATCAACCTCACTTGGACTCATCAGTATCTAACAGTAAGGCGCACATTTTATTAAAATGAGCTGGTTCAACAAGAATTGCTTATTAAAAAGTTCAAGTGAGTTTGTTGTGATGAATTGATGAAGACAATAAGAATTTTTTCAAATAACCAATAAATAATCCTTTTTAATAATTATGAACATGAAAAAATTATTTCAACTACGAGTATTAAAACTATTTTAGCTCAAGTTTAAGTTAATTGAAATAGTAAGCAACAAGGAACTGGTGGAAAATTTGAATAACTAACATGTCTCTTGATTATATTTTAGTTTATTGTATATTAATAACACCCATTTGTAATATCAACAGGTGAACATAGCGTGTGAAGAAGTGGTCAAAAATTTATAAACAAGGTGTTAGCTCAAGAAATTATGTGAAAAAGCAGCCAACTTGGCCTGGCCACTTAAGAAGTGTTTTATTACCCTTTACTTTGTATAACATAAAAACGTTTTTTTATATGAGTGACTAAAAGTGGAAGGAGACTGAGATGAAACTCCATATGGCAAAGAGTTTACACAAGCCAAGAAAAATCATTTAAGAGATATGTATAAATAAAATACTAACTGAGAAAAATTTCCTCCATTTTAGCCTTTTAACTCGAATTAGATAATTATTAATTTCTGTAGAAGTTACGAGGATTGCATTTACTTCTGCTTGGAATATTCTAGTAGACTGTCCCATCGGTAAGGAGATTTTGGTTCTAGGTTCTAAAAACCCCTGCCCCAGTCCCTTCAGAATTTCTCGATTCATCAGTATACCACTTGATGGTATTTGTTTCAAGACTGTAGTTTTCTGTGTTTATAGTGTTAGTTTTTGATCATACCGTCTCTTGGAATGTCAAGAAACTTTGTTACTATAGACTTGAGGATCTTGTTTCTTTTTGTAAACCCAATGATCTTACCTATCTTATGATGACTTTCTATGGCCACTTGTAGTGGGATTAAATACAAAACTGTACACTTGTGCGTAGCTATTCGCCTTTGCAAATAATTGTCAGCTCTATTTTAGCTTAAAGAAAAATTCCACAACCTGTCGCTACGCCTTATTTGTCTCAAAAAAGAAAAAATGATTCTAATGAGGATTATAATACCTTCTATAGCAGGTTAGGTATATATATACGAGTATACCAACAAAAAACCCACACTACACAACAGATGTTAAATATCGCCCATATAGAGTGTCGGAGCTTTTCGGAACCAACGTTCTATATCCATAATTTATTATTGTTTTATTTTTTTTTACGGAAGCGCTTCATTCCTTTAATTTGGTAATTTGGTTTACAAATTGCAAAGGCAAAATGGCATTTTATTGCCTTGTGAAAGCACTTAACTCGAATCCAGGGATTGCTTAACTGCTGCTACTGAATTTCCGACCTAAAATCTCTGCTATATCCACCCAACCCATAAGGAGTAAGGAAATACCAAAAAACAGAGACTGTGATGGAGGCCTAGGTATACTATTTTGTATAGCCAGACATATCCTGTGTTGGGTGATGGGGCGGGATTGCTGAAGCTGAAGTGGGCCAGAGGGAGAGAACGGACATCAGGGTTTTGTGTTCAGTTATATAGAGCTAGTGTGTAACTGAAGTGAGAAGTTTCATTTTCCTTGTGCTTCTGTTTTGGCCCTAGCAAAACTAACGGATCTTTATGTGAAAGCAAGTGGGCCATTATTATTTACGACACACATGGCCGTCATTTACTTTGGCCTGTTTGAAAGTTGTCTGTTGCTTTAACGCCCTACTCTATATAACGAAAGCGAAAGCGAAAGTAATGTTATTTCAAATAAGCTGTGTTGCTAATGCATCACATAATAAATGGCAAGGGAAAGCAAAACAATTCGGTTGAGTACCTACCTATTCTACCAAAATACATGGCCAAGCTTTAAGTTTTTAAGGGTGATTTTTGTAATCCCAGCCGAATTAGTATATAAAAGCAACGCTAAACAATTTACTTATGATGATTATTTTAGATAAAGATGTAGGCACTTACTTTTAGTTTTGATTTAAGTTTTAAATTTAATTTTATAAATTTATGAGCTCTGCAGTGAAAAGACGAATTGCTGAAATGATTTAGGCCAGTGGATTAGAGATTTGTTTTTAAGTTTTGCTAATGGAAAGTAGTAGCTAGGTTTATATTAAATTGAAGTAAGATACTAGTTAAACTTTTCATGTCGTCTTATTGGGTTGAAGGATAAAAATTAAATTCTTAAAAATTGTATATTAAGACTTGCCTAATTAGTCGCTGCCATTATCTAAGCTCGATTCTTAAAGGTCTCTAGATTTGGCGAAAAGGTGCCAAAATTGTTTAATCTCCTTATGTACTCGTATACATGTATTAAAGTGATGCTTTTTTTTAAATGTTTGAATTTCTTGTATACCCCCTGCGTAAATGTGGTATGTGTAGCAAATTGTTACAAAATTTTATTAAATCCTTCAACCTTTTTTGTGTTAACTATTTTAGACAGAGCAAATATTGATTTTAAAAAATTGATTTTTTCTTAGTTTTCAGCAAAATGCTTTTTTTTATGAAAAATCTCAAGTGCTTAGGCACGTATTAATGCGTTAGTTGAATTGAATACAATTTTGCACTTGAGGTTCATATCGGTTTTTTTATTATTTAAACAAACTTTAACTTTAAAAAACTTTGAATTTTTTAGATTAATGATTTAATTGTTTTTGAGAAATAAAAAAAAATTAAATTTCAAAAGTACTAGTCAAAACAGGCTGTATTTTTTAAAAAACTGTACTATTTTTTTTTATAACAATTATTTTTTGATTGAACGGTGTCAACGGGGATAAAAATGATTCTTAAAAAAAGACTTTTAAATTAAACATTCTATGAAATAAAATTCAATCTCAATAAATTAATGTACACAACAATAGTAGATATGGCTGGTTTTGAATTTATCTGGAAACATGCGGGTTATCAAATCCAAATAAATCAATAAATTATATTCTTTAATTCTACATGTTGTATCATTCGATATCAAGAACATTTGCTGACAACAAATCAAGGTAGAATTTAATTTGTATTTTTTAAAAATAGAATATAAAAACATGTTTTTGTTATATCGTAGACAGATACCCTTTTTCTGATTATATAATATTAGAACTTGTTGGGATGAAATGAAAAGTTTACACTAGTTAATTTTTATTTTGAATCCAGGTATATATGTTAGTAGATTAAACAATAAAAGGGCATCAATATAGTTCTGATAACACATATTTTTTTTAAATTAAATTTAAAAAAGTTATCAAAGTCTAATGGTCGGTTGCAGCAGGTATAAAAAAGTTACTCATAGCGTATTGTAGGTAATTTTGGAGTAAGGTTTTGTAAGATATATGTACAGGTTGATTTGAATAAGGTTGACATGACAATAAAACGTACTGGATGTGAGAAAAAAAAATATTTAAATGAAAAAAATAATTTAAAAACAAACAACGCAACGGCAACACCTACAATCTTGGGCCATATTGCCACACAGGTTTAAATTCGTAACCGTTCGTTGGTTGGTGAGTCCTTGCAGCTGCTGTCACTGATTTTAAGTTCAGGTTCATAGCCAGTTCTATATAACACAAACTGCCGCCGTGATTTCGAGGTGCATTTACCCAATGGCCATGGTCTGGCCATATTGTAATGGAACGTGTAATTGGAAGTGTTTGCAGACAATGTGCCTGGTAACTGGTCTCATGCTCTTATTCTATTTGAATGGAGGCTGCTCCCTGCAACATTTCATTCGATCAGCTATAACACCGCACCTGGGGCCAATCACACCGAGAACATCTCAGCAATAATTGCTTTTACATCCCTTGCCCTTCATCCATCAGACTGATATGTATGTAACTCTTAACTGTTAAATGAAATCTTATCGCACAAATTGTTCCTTATGTGAAACGTCAATCAACGAGAAAATATAAAGAAAACTACAGTTTTCGAATCCAATCGAATTATCTGATTGCTTTGCAACTATTCCACATGGTATCCTAGCAATAGGAAGAATGATTCTACCTATTTTGTAACAAAAAAAAATTAAAATAAAACTGAAAAATATATTGTAATACCTATACCAATATGTATTTTAATATTATAGTATTCAATTATTAAGAGTGCGTAATTACTAATGAATGGAATGTTACGGTTAATCATTGGTACACTTTTAACTCTAGATTTAGTTTTAAAAAGGATAAGATTAATAAATCAAAATGTATTCACTCAAAAATATAACAAAAAATTTTGGAATATGGATTTTGGAATTTCGAAAAAAAAATATTTTGGTTCATACTTTTTTTTAGTAGGTAATATTGAAATTAATTCAATAATAACAAATTACTACACAAATGTGATATAAATAAATTATTTTAAACAAACAAATCCTCTGATAATCTGAAAAAAAATTATTCATGAGGATTTATACATGTAATCGCTGAGCTTTACAAGTGCACATGCCTCATTGGAAATCCATCAATTCCACTTTTCAAATACGGACATTTACTTTTAATCCTTACAAAATCCATTCTCCTTGGTAATGGAGGGAACCTTGTAAAAGGGTTCGTAGTGGATTAGTAATAAAAATAAAAGGTGTAGAAATTAGTTAAGCAAAAACAAAAAAATATTAGGTTCATCAAAAACTTTCAAAATATATCTACTCTATAAAATATTCCAAATAATTTTTTTTTTCTCTTCAGATGAACCATTAAATATGTTCTCCATGAAAAAAAAAAATTTAAAAAAAGGAAAAAAACAATAAGAATGACAATGAGATTAAAGTATTGAGTTCTTTACCTTACGTTGAAACAATTGCTTCCCAAATAAATAAGAAAAATAGATCGATGGCTTTAGAAAAAGCTAAATGTTATTTCTTGTGTTGTAAATATTTTTAAAGACTTAGCATGCTTTAGGAATGCGTAAATATTTGTCCAAACATTGTCTCTTTTTAAAAACTATTAGTAACGCGAATCAAATTTTTTGAAAATCGAAAATGTCCATTCTTGTTTTTATATTTTAGGCTTAAAAAATCAAACAAGTTTGTGTGACGCAGTCCAGGCACTTTATTAAAAATTTAATTCAACTTTCGATGTATTTCATTAAAAAAAATACACGGAACAAACGAGGACGAAAAATTAAAAACATAAAAATAATAACACCTCTAGCAGAATTGTCAGGCAGTAGTCGTATATGTAGCTTGTAGCACCAAACAAATTATTTACCATCAATTTAAAAATATGAGCGGGTGGTTCCGACGAAGGTTATTGATGGGAGTAATATGCAAACGGGGTGAGGCAAAAGTTTGACTGGTTGTGAGTGGTCGTTTTTGGTCACAAGGGAAACACATGTACCGACCACACTCTCCTAAATTATTTATGTAGCCATAGTAACACGGTTTTAAATTTATTTTTGACGCTGGTTGTACTCTCTGCAGCGGCAATCCTTCTCAATTTTAATCGGATGATACTTCGTACAACTATTCGCACGTCACACTCCTCTCGTTTCCTCCATTGCCATTGCTATCTCTACCAACGTCCTTGTGCATCTCCTCTATACTACATATATGTAGATATAAATACCTCCCCGCCATGCAAGACAAACACACATACCTGCCTATTGGAGCTCTCAAACATGGAGCAAAAATAAAAAACAATAAAAAAAATATATTTTCAACCCCATCTCTTCGATATCTCGCACACCTATAAATTTCATTTTTATCACAATGCTCGCGGTGTGCGATTTTTTTTGTATGTACTTTTTGTGGAGTAATTTTTTTTGCACTGAATTTTTATTTAATTTTTTTTTTATTGAAGGAAAATTTGTTTTCCAAAAGGGAATAAGTGTGGTGTGATCATAAATTTATCTGATATCCGGAATAAATGAACTGCCAATATGTGTCCCCAATGTGGCATTAAAAAAAAGAGTGATATTTTTTTGCACTCTCCTGTATAAGGTATAGGGACAGCGAGCTATAATGGTAATTTTCAAGGCAAAGTTCTCATACTTTAAAATAGGACCTTCATATGTATATTGTGACATTAAGTTTGTTGTTTTTCTCAGT